>CM065598.1:106029035-106256535 GCA_033119425.1 Bufotes viridis
CCAAATGGGTAGGTCATGATGTAAGTGTTAGGGTTAGGCATAGGTTTAGTGTTAATCCTAACCCTACCCAAGTGGGTATGACATAAGGTATATCAATAGGGTTAGGGTTAGGGTTTTAAAACTAGAACCCTAAACAAGTGTATTGGTCCTGAGGTATGTCAATAGAGGTTAGGGTTAGGGTTATAGTTAACCCTAACCCTACCCAAAAGGGTAGGACATGAGGTATGTCAATAGATGAGGTTAGGGTTAGGGATAGGGTTAGGGTTAGGGTTAACCTAACCATACCCAAGTGGGTAGGTCATGAGGTAAGTCAATAGAGGAGGGTTAGGGTTAGTGGATTATGGATAGTGTTAGTGGGTTATGGTTATTGTTATGGTTAGGGTTAGGGTTAATAGGGTTATATAAATAGGGTATATCAATAGAGGATGTTAGGTTTAGGATTAGGGTTAGGGTTAGGGTTAACCCTAACCATACCCAAATGGGTAAGTCATGAGGTAAGTCAATAGAGGAGGGTTAGGGTTAGTGGAATAGGGTTAGGGTCAGTGGGTAATGGTTAGGGTTATGGTTAGGGTTAGGGATAGGGTTAGGGTTAGGGTTAATAGTGTTATATAAATAAGGTTAGGGTTAGGGTTAGTGGATTAGGGTTAGGGTTAGTGGGTTATGGTTAGGGTTAGTGGGTTAGCTTTATCATTATGGTTAGGGTTAGGGTTAGAGTTAACACTACCTAGAAGGGTAGGTCATGATGTAAGTGTTAGGGTTAGGCATAGGTTTAGTGTTAATCCTAACCCTACCCAAGTGGGTTTGACATAAGGTATATCAATAGGGTTAGGGTTAGGGTTTTAAAACTAGAACCCTAAACAAGTGTATTGGTCATGAGGTATGTCAATAGAGGTTAGGGTTAGGGTTATAGTTAACCTAACCCTACCCAAATGGGTAGGACATGAGGTATGTCAATAGATGAGGTTAGGGTTAGGGATAGGGTTAGGGTTAGGGTTAACCCTAACCATACCCAAGTGGGTAGGTCATGAGGTAAGTCAATAGAGGAGGGTTAGGGTTAGTGGATTAGGGATAGGGTTAGTGGGTTATGGTTAGGGTTATGGTTAGGATAGGGTTAGGGTTAGGGTTAGTAGGGTTATATCAATAGGGTATATCAATAGAGTAGGTTAGGTTTAGGATTAGGATAGGATTAGGTTAACCTAACCCTACACAAGTGGGTTTGACATAAGGTATATCAATAGGAGTTTAGGGTTAGGGTTAGGGTTACCCTAACCATACCCAAATGGGTAGGTCATGAGGTAAGTCAATAGAGGAGGGTTAGGGTTAGTGGATTAGGGTTAGGGTTAGTGGGTAATGGTTAGGGTTATGGTTAGGGTTAGGGATAGGGTTAGGGTTAGGGTTAATAGTGTTATATAAATAGGGTTAGGGTTAGGGTTAGTGGATTAGGGTTAGGGTTAGTGGGTTATGGTTAGGGTTAGTGGGTTAGCTTTAGCATTATGGTTAGGGTTAGGGTTAGAGTTAACACTACCCAAATGGGTAGGTCATGATGTAAGTGTTAGGGTTAGGCATAGGTTTAGTGTTAATCCTAACCCTACCCAAGTGGGTTTGACATAAGGTATATCAATAGGGTTAGGGTTAGGGTTTTAAAACTAGAACCCTAAACAAGTGTATTGGTCATGAGGTATGTCAATAGAGGTTAGGGTTAGGGTTATAGTTAACCCTAACCCTACCCAAAAGGGTAGGACATGAGGTATGTCAATAGATGAGGTTAGGGTTAGGGATAGGGTTAGGGTTAGGGTTAACCCTAACCATACCCAAGTGGGTAGGTCATGAGGTAAGTCAATAGAGGAGGGTTAGGGTTAGTGGATTAGGGATAGTGTTAGTGGGTTATGGTTAGGGTTATGGTTAGGGTTAGGGTTAATAGGGTTATATAAATAGGGTATATCAATAGAGGATGTTAGGTTTAGGATTAGGGTTAGGGTTAGGGTTAACCCTAACCATACCCAAATGGGTAAGTCATGAGGTAAGTCAATAGAGGAGGGTTAGGGTTAGTGGATTAGGGTTAGGGTTAGTGTGTAATGGTTAGGGTTATGGTTAGGGTTAGGGATAGGGTTAGGGTTAGAGTTAATAGGGTTATATAAATAGGGTTAGGGTTAGGGTTAGTGGATTAGGGTTAGGGTTAGTGGGTTATGGTTAGGGTTAGTGGGTTAGCTTTAGCATTATGGTTAGGGTTAGGGTTAGAGTTAACACTACCCAAATGGGTAGGTCATGATGTAAGTGTTAGGGTTAGGCATAGGTTTAGTGTTAATCCTAACCCTACCCAAGTGGGTTTGACATAAGGTATATCAATAGGGTTAGGGTTAGGGTTTTAAAACTAGAACCCTAAACAAGTGTATTGGTCATGAGGTATGTCAATAGAGGTTAGGGTTAGGGTTATAGTTAACCCTAACCCTACCCAAAAGAGTAGGACATGAGGTATGTCAATAGATGAGGTTAGGGTTAGGGATAGGGTTAGGGTTAGGGTTAACCCTAACCATACCCAAGTGGGTAGGTCATGAGGTAAGTCAATAGAGGAGGGTTAGGGTTAGTGGATTAGGGATAGTGTTATTGGGTTATGGTTAGGTTTACGGTAAGGGTTAGGGTTAATAGGGTTATATAAATAGGGTATATCAATAGAGGATGTTAGGTTTAGGATTAGGGTTAGGGTTAGGGTTAACCCTAACCATACCCAAATGGGTAAGTCATGAGGTAAGTCAATAGAGGAGGGTTAGGGTTAGTGGATTAGGGTTAGGGTTAGTGGGTAATGCTTATGGTTATGGTTTAGGTTAGGGATAGGGTTAGGGTTAGGGTTAATAGGGTTATATAAATACTGTTAGGGTTAGTGGATTAGGGGTAGGGTTAGTTGGTTATGGTTAGGGTTAGTGGGTTAGCTTTAGCATTATGGTTAGGGTTAGGGTTAGAGTTAACACTACCCAAATGGGTAGGTCATGATGTAAGTGTTAGGGTTAGGCATAGGTTTAGTGTTAATCCTAACCCTACCCAAGTGGGTTTGACATAAGGTATATCAATAGGGTTAGGGTTAGGGTTTTAAAACTAGAACCCTAAACAAGTGTATTGGTCATGAGGTATGTCAATAGAGGTTAGGGTTAGGGTTATAGTTAACCCTAACCCTACCCAAATGGGTAGGACATGAGTTATTTCAATAGATGAGGTTAGGGTTAGGGATAGGGTTAGGGTTAGGGTTAACCCTAACCATACCCAAGTGGGTAAGCCATGAGGTAAGTAAATAGAGGAGGGTTAGGGTTAGTGGATTAGGGATAGGGTTAGTGGGTTATGGTTAGGGTTAGGGATAGGGTTAGGGTTAGGGTTAGTAGGGTTATATAAATAGGGTATTTCAATAGAGTAGGTTAGGTTTAGGATTAGGGATAGGATTAGGGTTAACACTAACCCTACACAAGTGGGTTTGACATAAGGTATATCAATAGAGGAGTTTAGGGTTAGGTTTAGGGTTAACCCTAACCATACCCAAGTGGGTAGGTCATGAGGGTTAGGGTTATGGTTAGGGATAGGGTTAGGGTCAGTAGGGTTATATCAATAGGGTATATCAATAGAGGAGGTTAGGTTTAGGATTAGGGATAGGGTTAGGGTTAACCCTAACCATACCCAAATGGGTAAGTCATGAGGTAAGTCAAAAGAGGAGGGTTAGGGTTAGTGGATTAGGGTTAGGGTTAGTGGGTTATGGTTAGGGTTATGGTTAGGGTTAGGGATAGGGTTAGGGTTAGGGTTAATAGGGTTATAGAAATATGGTTAGGGTTAGGGTTAGTGGATTAGGGTTAGGGTTAGTGGGTTATGGTTAGGGTTAGTGGGTTAGCTTTAGCATTATGGTTAGGGTTAGGGTTAGAGTTAACACTACCGAAATGGGTAGGTCATGATGTAAGTGTTAGGGTTAGGCATAGGTTTAGTGTTAATCCTAACCCTACCCAAGTGGGTTTGACATAAGGTATATCAATAGGGTTAGGGTTAGGGTTTTAAAACTAGAACCCTAAACAAGTGTATTGGTCATGAGGTATGTCAATAGAGGTTAGAGTTAGGGTTATAGTTAACCCTAAACCTACCCAAATGGGTAGGACATGAGTTATGTCAATAGATGAGGTTAGGGTTAGGGATAGGGTTAGGGTTAGGGTTAACCCTAACCATACCCAAGAGGGTAGGTCATGAGGTAAGTCAATAGAGGAGGGTTAGGGTTAGTGGATTAGGGATAGGGTTAGTGGGTTATGGTTAGGGTTAGGGTTAGGGATAGGGTTTGGTTTAGGGTTAGTAGGGTTATATCAATAGGGTATATCAATAGAGTAGGTTAGGTTTAGGATTAGGGATAGGATTAGGGTTAACCCTAACCCTACTCAAGTGGGTTTGACATAAGGTATATCAATAGGGGAGTTTAGGGTTAGGGTTAGGGTTAACCCTAACCATACCCAAGTGGGTAGGTCATGAGGTAAATCAATAGAGGAGGGTTAGGGTTAGTGGATTAGGGATAGGTTTAGTGGGTTATGGTTAGGGTTATGGTTAGGGATAGGGTTAGGGTTAGGGTCAGTAGGGTTATATCAATAGGGTATATCAATAGGGGAGGTTAGGTTTAGGATTAGGGATAGGGTTAGGGTTAGGGTTAACCCTAACCATACCCAAATGGGTAAGTCATGAGGTAAGTCAAAAGAGGATGGTTAGGGTTAGTGGATTAGGGTTAGGGTTAGTGGGTTATGGTTAGGGTTAGGGATAGGGTTAGGGTTAATAGGGTTATGCTTAGGGATAGGGTTAGGGTTAGGGTTAATAGGGTTATATAAATAGGGTTAGGGTTAGGGTTAGAGGAGTAGGGTTAGGGTTAGTGGGTTATGGTTAGGGTTATTGGGTTAGCTTTAGCATTATGGTTAGGGTTAGGGTTAGAGTTAACACTACCCAAATGGGTAGGTCATGATGTAAGTGTTAGGGTTAGGCATAGGTTTAGTGTTAATCCTAACCCTACCCAAGTGGGTTTGACATAAGGTATATCAATAGGGTTAGGTTTAGGGTTTTAAAACTAGAACCCTAAACAAGTGTATTGGTCATGAGGTATGTCAATAGAGGTTAGGGTTAGAGATAAGGTTAGGGTTAGGGTTAACCCTAACCATACCCAAGTGGGTAGGTCATGAGGTAAATCAATAGAGGAGGGTTAGGGTTAGTGGATTAGGGATAGTGTTAGTGGGTTATGGTTAGGGTTATGGTTAGGGTTAATAGGGTTATATAAATAGGGTATATCAATAGAGGATGTTAGGTTTAGGATTAGGGTTAGGGTTAGGGTTAACCCTAACCATACCCAAATGGGTAAGTCATGAGGTAATTCAATAGAGGAGGGTTAGGGTTAGTGGATTAGGGTTAGGGTTAGTGGGTAATGGTTAGGGTTATGGTTAGAGTTAGGGATAGGGTTAGGGTTAGGGTTAATAGGGTTATGTAAATAGGGTTAGGGTTAGGGTTAGTGGATTAGGGTTAGGGTTAGTGGGTTATGGTTAGGGTTAGTGAGTAAGCTTTAGCATTATGGTTAGGGTTAGGGTTAGAGTTAACACTACCCAAATGGTTAGGTCATGATGTAAGTGTTAGGGTTAGGCATAGGTTTAGTGTTAATCCTAACCCTACCCAAGTGGGTTTGACATAAGGTATATCAATAGGGTTAGGGTTAGGGTTTTAAAACTAGAACCCTAAACAAGTGTATTGGTCATAAGGTATGTCAATAGAGGTTAGGGTTAGGGTTATAGTTAACCCAAACCCTACCCAAATGGGTAGGACATGAGTTATATCAATAGATGAGGTTATGGTTAGGGATAGGGTTAGGGATAGGGTTAGGGATAGGGTTAACCCTAACCATACCCAAGAGGGTAGGTCATGAGGTAAGTCAATAGAGGAGGGTTAGGGTTAGTGGATTAGGGATAGGGTTAGTGGGTTATGGTTAGGGTTAGGGTTAGGGTTAGTAGGGTTATATCAATAGGGTATATCAATAGAGTAGGTTATGTTTAGGATTAGGGATAGGATTAGGGTTAACCCTAACCCTACACAAGTGGGTTTGACATAAGGTATATCAATAGAGGAGTTTAGGGTTAGGGTTAGGGTTAACCCTAACCATACCCAAGTGGGTAGGTCATGAGGTAAATCAATAGAGGAGGGTTAGGGTTTGTGGATTAGGGATAGGTTTAGTGGGTTATGGTTAGGGTTATGGTTAGGGATAGGGTTAGGGTTAGGGTCAGTAGGGTTATATCAATAGGGTATATCAATAGAGGAGGTTAGGTTTAGGATTAGGGATAGGGTTAGGGTTAGGGTTAACCCTAACCATACCCAAATGGGTAAGTCATGAGGTAAGTAAAAAGAGGAGGGTTAGGGTTAGTGGATTAGGGTTAGGGTTAGTGGGTTATGGTTAGGGTTATGGTTAGGGTTAGGGATAGGGTTAGGGTTAGGGTTAATAGTGTTATATAAATAGGGTTAGGGTTAGGATTAGTGGAATAGGGTTAGGGTTAGTGGGTTATGGTTAGGGTTATTGGGTTAGCTTTAGCATTATGGTTAGGGTTAGGGTTAGAGTTAACACTACCCAAATGGGTAGGTCATGATGTAAGTGTTAAGGATAGGCATAGGTTTAGTGTTAATCCTAACCCTACCCAAGTGGGTTTGACATAAGGTATATCAATAGGGTTAGGGTTAGGGTTTTAAAACTAGAACCCTAAACAAGTGTATTGGTCATGAGGTATGTCAATAGAGGTTAGGGTTAGGGTTATAGTTTACCCTAACCCTACCCAAAATGGTAGGACATGAGGTATGTCAATAGATGAGGTTAGGGTTAGAGATAGGGTTAGGGATAGGGTTAACCCTAACCATACCCAAGTGGGTAGGTCATGAGGTAAGTCAATAGAGGAGGGTTAGGGTTAGTTGATTAGGGATAGTGTTAGTGGGTTATGGTTAGGGTTATGGTTAGGGTTATGGTTAATAGGGTTATATAAATAGGGTATATCAATAGAGGATGTTAGGTTTAGGATTTGGGATAGGGTTAGGGTTAACCCTAACCATACCCAAATGGGTAAGTCATGAGGTAAGTCAATAGAGGAGGGTTAGGGTTAGTGGATTAGGGTTAGTGGGTAATGGTTAGGGTTATGGTTAGGGATAGGGTTAGGGTTAATAAGGTTATATAAATAGGGTTAGGGTTAGGGTTAGTGGATTAGGGTTAGGGTTAGTGGGTTATGGTTAGGGTTACTGGGTTAGCTTTAGCATTATGGTTAGGGTTAGGGTTAGAGTTAACACTACCCAAATGGGTAGGTCATGATGTAAGTGTTAGGGTTAGGCATAGGTTTATTGTTAATCCTAACCCTACCCAAGTGGGTTTGACATAAGGTATATAAATAGGGTTAGGGTTAGGGTTTTAAAACTAGAACCCTAAAAAAGTGTATTGGTCATGACGTATGTCAATAGAGGTTAGGGTTAGGGTTATAATTAACCTAACCCTACCCAAATGGGTAGGACATGAGTTATGTCAATAGATAAGGTTAGGGTTAGGGATAGGGTTAGGGTTAGGGTTAACCCTAACCATACCCAAGATGGGTAGGACATGAGTTATGTCAATAGAGGAGGGTTAGGGTTAGTGGATTAGGGATAGGTTTAGTGGGTTATGGTTAGGGTTATGGTTAGGGATAGGGTTAGGGTTAGGGTTAGTAGGGTTATATCAATAGGGTATATCAATAGAGTAGGTTAGGTTTAGGATTAGGGATAGGATTAGGGTTAACCCTAACCCTACTCAAGTGGGTTTGACATAAGGTATATCAATAGAGGAGTTTAGGGTTAGGGTTAGGGTTAACCCTAACCATACCGAAGTGGGTAGGTCATGAGGTAAATCAATAGAGGAGGGTTAGGGTTAGTGGATTAGGGATAGGTTTAGTGGGTTATGGTTAGGGTTATGGTTAGGGATAGGGTTAGGGTTAGAGTCAGTAGGGTTATATCAATAGGGTATATCAATAGGGGAGGTTAGGTTTAGGATTAGGGATAGGGTTAGGGTTAGGGTTAACCCTAACCATACCCAAATGGGTAAGTCATGAGGTAAGTCAAAAGAGGAGGGTTAGGGTTAGTGGATTAGGGTTAGGGTTAGTGGGTTATAGTTAGGGTTATGGTTAGGGTTAGGGATAGGGTTAGGGTTAATAGGGTTATGGTTAGGGATAGGGTTAGGGTTAGGGTTAATAGGGTTATATAAATAGGGTTAGGGTTAGGGTTAGTGGAGTAGGGTTAGGGTTAGTGGGTTATGGTTAGGGTTATTGGGTTAGCTTTAGCATTATGGTTAGGGTTAGGGTTAGAGTTAACACTACCCAAATGGGTAGGTCATGATGTAAGTGTTAGGGTTAGGCATAGGTTTAGTGTTAATCCTAACAATACCCAAGTGGAGTTTGACATAAGGTATATCAATAGGGTTAGGGTTAGGGTTTTAAAACTAGAACCCTAAACAAGTGTATTGGTCCTGAGGTATGTCAATAGAGGTTAGGGTTAGGGTTATAGTTAACCCTAACCCTACCCAAATGGGTAGGACATGAGTTATGTCAATAGATGAGGTTAGGGTTAGGGATAGGGTTAGGGTTAATCCTAACCATACCCAAGTGGTTAGGTCATGAGGTAAGTCAATAGAGGAGGGTTAGGGTTAGTGGATTAGGGATAGGGTTAGTGGGTTAGGGTTAGGGTTAGGGTTAGGGATAGGGTTAGGGTTAGGGTTAGTAGGGTTATATCAATAGGGTATATCAATAGAGTAGGTTAGGTTTAGGATTAGGGATAGGATTAGGATTAACCCTAACCCTACACAAGTGGGTTTGACAAAAGGTATATCAATAGAGGAGTTTAGGGTTAGGGTTAGGGTTAGGGTTAGGGTTAGGGTTAGGGTTAATAGGGTTATATAAATAGGGTATATCAATAGAGGATGTTAGGTTTAGGATTTGGGATAGGGTTAGGGTTAACCCTAACCATACCCAAATGGGTAAGTCATGAGGTAAGTCAATAGAGGAGGGTTAGGGTTAGTGGATTTGGGTTAGTGGGTAATGGTTAGGGTTATGGTTAGGGATAGGGTTAGGGTTAATAAGGTTATATAAATAGGGTTAGGGTTAGGGTTAGTGGATTAGGGTTAGGGTTAGTGGGTTATGGTTAGGGTTACTGGGTTAGCTTTAGCATTATGGTTAGGGTTAGGGTTAGAGTTAACACTACCCAAATGGGTAGGTCATGATGTAAGTGTTAGGGTTAGGCATAGGTTTATTGTTAATCCTAACCCTACCCAAGTGGGTTTGACATAAGGTATATAAATAGGGTTAGGGTTAGGGTTTTAAAACTAGAACCCTAAAAAAGTGTATTGGTCATGACGTATGTCAATAGAGGTTAGGGTTAGGGTTATAATTAACCCTAACCCTACCCAAATGGGTAGGACATGAGTTATGTCAATAGATAAGGTTAGGGTTAGGGATAGGGTTAGGGTTAGGGTTAACCCTAACCATACCCAAGTGGGTAGGACATGAGTTATGTCAATAGAGGAGGGTTAGGGTTAGTGGATTAGGGATAGGTTTAGTGGGTTATGGTTAGGGTTATGGTTAGGGATAGGGTTAGGGTTAGGGTTAGTAGGGTTATATCAATAGGGTATATCAATAGAGTAGGTTAGGTTTAGGATTAGGGATAGGATTAGGGTTAACCCTAACCCTACTCAAGTGGGTTTGACATAAGGTATATCAATAGAGGAGTTTAGGGTTAGGGTTAGGGTTAACCCTAACCATACCCAAGTGGGTAGGTCATGAGGTAAATCAATAGAGGAGGGTTAGGGTTAGTGGATTAGGGATAGGTTTAGTGGGTTATGCTTAGGGTTATGGTTAGGGATAGGGTTAGGGTTAGAGTCAGTAGGGTTATATCAATAGGGTATATCAATAGGGGAGGTTAGGTTTAGGATTAGGGATAGGGTTAGGGTTAGGGTTAACCCTAACCATACCCAAATAGGTAAGTCATGAGGTAAGTCAAAAGAGGAGGGTTAGGGTTAGTGGATTAGGGTTAGGGTTAGTGGGTTATAGTTAGGGTTATGGTTAGGGTTAGGGATAGGGTTAGGGTTAATAGGGTTATGGTTAGGGATAGGGTTAGGGTTAGGGTTAATAGGGTTATATAAATAGGGTTAGGGTTAGGGTTAGTGGAGTAGGGTTAGGGTTAGTGGGTTATGGTTAGGGTTATTGGGTTAGCTTTAGCATTATGGTTAGGGTTAGGGTTAGAGTTAACACTACCCAAATGGGTAGGTCATGATGTAAGTGTTAGGGTTAGGCATAGGTTTAGTGTTAATCCTAACAATACCCAAGTGGGTTTGACATAAGGTATATCAATAGGGTTAGGGTTAGGGTTTTAAAACTAGAACCCTAAACAAGTGTATTGGTCCTGAGGTATGTCAATAGAGGTTAGGGTTAGGGTTATAGTTAACCCTAACCCTACCCAAATGGGTAGGACATGAGTTATGTCAATAGATGAGGTTAGGGTTAGGGATAGGGTTAGGGTTAATCCTAACCATACCCAAGTGGTTAGGTAATGAGGTAAGTCAATAGAGGAGGGTTAGGGTTACTGGATTAGGGATAGGGTTAGTGGGTTATGGTTAGGGTTAGGGTTAGGGATAGGGTTAGGGTTAGGGTTAGTAGGGTTATATCAATAGGGTATATCAATAGAGTAGGTTAGGTTTAGGATTAGGGATAGGATTAGGATTAACCCTAACCCTACACAAGTGGGTTTGACAAAAGGTATATCAATAGAGGAGTTTAGGGTTAGGGTTAGGGTTAACCCTAACCATACCCAAGTGGGTAGGTCATGAGGTAAATCAATAGAGGAGGGTTAGGGTTAGTGGATTAGGGATAGGTTTAGTGGGTTATGGTTAGGGTTATGGTTAGGGATAGGGTTAGGGTTAGGGTCATTAGGGTTATATCAATAGGGTATATCAATAGGGGAGGTTAGGTTTAGGATTAGGGATAGGGTTAGGATTAGGGTTAACCCTAACCATATAAAACAAGAATCACAAAAATAAACGTGGCCTAAATGGGTGGGACTGCTCCAGACCCCAAACACTGTGGCGTGTTTCTAACTGGGGGGGCAGTTCCTCCGCATGTGGTTCGCAGCGAACGGCTATCCCCAGCAAAAATTGCATACAATGGAGGATGCCGGCGCGAACCACAAGCACCACACAAACATCCTACACAAAATAAAACATGTGCGGATGAAAATATATAAACACATAACTCACAGAAAAAAGATGCACCACATGGATAAGCAACTGACAACACTGGCTAATCCCTCACTCTGGTGTTAAAAGCTGAGAGATTCGCCAATATTTCCAATCAGGAACATATCGGAGCCCCTTTAGGCACCACTACACGGTATCTCAGCATGACATGGGGTCCTACCACTAGACTACCTATGGTGTGTGAACAAGGTCTGAACAGGTATTAAGTAGCCTACAGCCCCATCCCACTCACCTGCACTGCAGGACCAACAATGCAATGGGGAACACATGAGGCCGCAAGCTACACCTACAACAGACCATGTGACACCGGCTTCCAGGTGCAACAGAATGTTTACAAGCCATATGCAATGGCACATTCAATACATATAAAACAAGAATCACAAAAATAAACGTGGCCTAAATGGGTGGGACTGCTCCAGACCCCAAACACTGTGGCGTGTTTCTAACTGGGGGGCAGTTCCTCCGCATGTGGTTCGCAGCGAACGGCTATCCCCAGCAAAAATTGCATACAATGGAGGATGCCGGCGCGAACCACAAGCACCACACAAACATCCTACACAAAATAAAACATGTGCGGATGAAAATATATAAACACATAACTCACAGAAAAAGATGCACCACATGGATAAGCAACTGACAACACTGGCTAATCCCTCACTCTGGTGTTAAAAGCTGAGAGATTCGCCAATATTTCCAATCAGGAACATATCGGAGCCCCTTTAGGCACCACTACACGGTATCTCAGCATGACATGGGGTCCTACCACTAGACTACCTATGGTGTGTGAACAAGGTCTGAACAGGTATTAAGTAGCCTACAGCCCCATCCCACTCACCTGCACTGCAGGACCAACAATGCAATGGGGAACACATGAGGCCGCAAGCTACACCTACAACAGACCATGTGACACCGGCTTCCAGGTGCAACAGAATGTTTACAAGCCATATGCAATGGCACATTCAATACATATAAAACAAGAATCACAAAAATAAACGTGGCCTAAATGGGTGGGACTGCTCCAGACCCCAAACACTGTGGCGTGTTTCTAACTGGGGGGGCAGTTCCTCCGCATGTGGTTCGCAGCGAACGGCTATCCCCAGCAAAAATTGCATACAATGGAGGATGCCGGCGCGAACCACAAGCACCACACAAACATCCTACACAAAATAAAACATGTGCGGATGAAAATATATAAACACATAACTCACAGAAAAAAGATGCACCACATGGATAAGCAACTGACAACACTGGCTAACCCAAATGGGTAAGTCATGAGGTAAGTCAAAAGAGGAGGGTTAGGGTTAGTGGATTAGGGTTAGGGTTAGTGGGATATGGTTAGGGTTATGGTTAGGGTTAGGGATAGGGTTAGGGTTAATAGGGTTATATAAATAGGGTTAGGGTTAGGGTTAGGGTTAGTGGAGTAGGGTTAGGGTTAGTGGGTTATGGTTAGGGTTATTGGGTTAGCTTTAGCATTATGGTTAGGGTTAGGGTTAGAGTTAACACTACCCAAATGGGTAGGTCATGATGTAAGTGTTAGGGTTATTCATAGGTTTAGTGTTAATCCTAACCCTACCCAAGTGGGTTTGACATAAGGTATATCAATAGGGTTAGGCTTTTAAAACTAGAACCCTAAACAAGTGTATTGGTCATGAGGTATGTCAATAGAGGTTAGGGTTAGGGTTATAGTTAACCCTAACCCTACCCAAAAGGGTAGGACATGAGGTATGTCAATAGATGAGGTTAGGGTTAGGGATAGGGTTAAGGTTAGGGTTAACCCTAACCATACCCAAGTGGGTAGGTCATGAGGTAAGTCAATAGAGGAGGGTTAGGGTTAGTGGATTAGGGATATTGTTAGTGGGTTATGGTTAGGGTTAGGGTTAGGGATAGGGTTAGGGTTAGGGTTAGGGTTAGTAGGGTTATATCAATAGGGTATATCAATAGAGTAGGTTAAGTTTAGTATTAGCGATAGGATTAGGGTTAACCCAAACACTACACAAGTGGGTTTGACATAAGGTATATCAATAGAGGAGGTTAGGTTTAGGGTTAGGGTTAACCTTAACCATACCCAAGTGGGTAGGTCATGATGTAAATCAATAGAGGAGTGTTAGGGTTAGTGGATTCGGGTTAGGGTTAGTGGGTTATGGTTAGGGTTATTGTTAGGGTTAGGGATAGGGTTAGGGTTAATAGGGTTATATAAATAGAGTATATCAATAGAGGATGTTAGGTTTAGGATTAGGGTTAGGGTTAACCCTAACCATACCCAAATGGGTAAGTCATGAGGTAAGTCAATAGAGGAGGGTTAGGGTTAGAGGATTAGGGTTAGGGTTAGTGGGATATGGTTAGGGTTAGTGGGTTAGCTTTAGGATTATGGTTAGGGTTAGGGTTAGAGTTAACACTACCCAAGTGGGTAGGTCATGATGTAAGTGTTAGGGTTAGGCATAGGTTTAGTGTTAATCCTAACCCTACCCAAGTGGGTTTGACATAAGGTATATCAATAGGGTTAGGGTTTCAAAACTAGAACCCTAAACATGTGGATTGTTCATGAGGTATGTCAATAGAGGTTAGTGTTAGGGTTATAGTTAACCCTAACCCTACCCAAATGGGGAGGACATGAGGTATGTCAGTAGATGAGGTTAGGGTTAGGGATAGGGTTAGGGTTAGGGTTAACCCTAACCATACCCAAGTGGGTAGGTCATGAGGTAAGTCAATAGAGGAGGGTTAGGGTTAGTGGATTAGGGATAGGGTTAGTGGTTTATGGTTAGGGTTATGGTTAGGGATAGGGTTAGGGTTAGGGTTAGTATAGTTATATCAATAGGGTATATCAATAGAGGAGGTTAGGTTTAGGATTAGTTATAGGGTTAGGGTTAACCCTAACCCAACCCAAGTGGGTTTGACCTAAGGTATATCAATTGAGAAGGTTAGGGTTAGAGTTAGGGTTAACCCTAACCATACCCAAGTGGGTAGGTCATGAGGTAAATCAATAGAGGAGGGTTAGGGTTAGTGGATTTGGGTTAGGGTTAGTGGGTTATGGTTAGGGTTATAGTTAGGGTTAGGGATAGGTTTAGGGTTAGGGTTAATAGGGTTATATATTTAGGATATATCAATAGAGGATGTTAGGTTTAGGATTAGGGTTAGGGTTAGGGTAAACCCTAACCATACCCAAATGGGTAAGTCATGAGGTAAGTCAATAGAGGAGGGTTAGGGTTAGTGGATTAGGGTTAGTGTTGGTGGGTTATGGTTAGGGTTAGTGGGTTAGCTTTAGGATTATGATTAGGGTTAGGGTTAGAGTTAACACTACCCAAGTGGGTAGGTCATGATATAAGTGTTAGGGTTAGGCATAGGTTTAGTGTTAATCCATTCCTAACCCTACCCAAGTGGGTTTGACATAAGGTATATCAATAGGGTTAGGATTAGGGTTTTAAAACTAGAACCCTAAACAAGTGGATTGGTCATGAGGTATGTCAATAGAGGTTAGGGTTAGGGTTATAGTTAACCCTAACCCTACCCAAATTGGTAGAAAATGAGGTATGTCAATAGATGAGGTTCGGGTTAGGGATATGGTTAGGGTTAGGGTTAACCCTAACCATACCCAAGTGGGTAGGTCATGAGGTAAGTCAATAGAGGAGGGTTAGGGTTAGTGGATAGGGGTAGGGTTAGTGGGTTATGGTTAGGGTTAGGGATAGGGTTAGGGTTAGGGTTAGTAGGGTTATATGAATAGGGTATATCAATAGAGGAGGTTAGTTTTAGGATTAGGGATAGGATTAGGGTAAACCCTAACCCTACCCAAGTGGGTTTGACATAAGGTATATCAATAGAGGAGGTTAGGGTTAGGGTTAGGGTTAACCCTAACCATACCCAAGTGGGTAGGTCATGAGGTAAATCAATAGACGAGGGTTAGGGTTAGTGGATTCGGGTTAGGGTTAGTGGGTTATGGTTAGGGTTAGTGGGTTAGCTTTAGGATTATGGTTAGGGTTAGGGTTAGAGTTAACACTACCCAAGTGGGTAGGTCATAACCCTAACCTCCTATATTGATATACCTTATGTCAAACCCACTTTGGTGGATTAGGATTTAGGATTATCCCTAATCCTAAACCTAACCACCTCTATTGATATACCCTATTGATATAACCCTACTAACCCTAACCCTAACCCTATCCCTAACCATAACCCTAACCATAACCCACTAACCCAATCCCTAATCCACTAACCCTAACCCTCCTCTATTGACTTACCTCATGACCTACCCACTTGGGTATGGTTAGGGTTAACCCTAACCCTAACCCTATCCCTAACCTCATCTATTGACATAACTAATGTCCTACCCATTTGGGTAGGGCTAGGGTTAACTATAACCCTAACCCTAACCTCTATTGACATACCTCATGACCAATCCACTTGTTTAGGGTCCTAGTTTTAAAATCCTAACCCTAACCCTATTGATATACCTTATGTCAAACCCACTTGGGTAGGGTTAGGATTAACACTAAACCTATGCCTAACCCTAACACTTACATCATGACCTACCCACTTGGGTAGTGTTAACTCTAACCCTAACCCTAACCATAATCCTAAAGCTAACCCACTAACCCTAACCATAACCCACTAACCCTAACCCTAATCCATTAACCCTAACCCTCCTCTATTGACTTACCTCCTGACTTACCCATTTGGGTATGGTTAGTGTTAACCCTAACCCTAATCCTAAACCTAACATCCTTTATTGATATACACTATTTATATAACCCTATTAACCCTAACCCTAACCCTATCCCTAACCCTAACCATAACCCACTAACCCTAACCCGAATCCACTAACCCTAACCGTCCTCTATTGATTGACCTCATGACCTACCCACTTGGGTATGGTTAGGGTTAACCATAACCCTAACCCTAACCTCCTCTATTGATATACCTTAGGTCAAACCCACTTGGGTAGGGTTAGTGTTAAACTTAACCCTATCCCTAATCCTAAACCTAACCTCCTCTATTGATATACCCTATTGATATAACCCTACTAACCCTAACCCTAACCCTAACCCTATCCCTAACCATAACCCTAACCATAACCCACTAACCCTATCCCTAATCCACTAACCCTAACCCTCCTCTATTGACTTACCTCATGACCTACCCACATGGGTATGGTTAGGGTTAACCTAACCCTAACCCTATTCCTAACCCTAATCCCTTCAATTGACATACCTCATGTCCTACCTATTTGGGTAGGGTTAGGGTTAACTATAACCCAAATCCTAACCTCTATTGACATATCTCATGACCAATCCACTTGTTTAGGGTTCTAGTTTTAAAACCCTAACCCTAACCCTATTGATATACTTTATGTCAAACCCACTTGGGTAGGGTTAGGATTAACACTAAACCTATGCCTAACCCTAACATTTACATCATGACCTACCCACTTGGGTAGTGTTAACTCTAACCCTAACCTTAACCATAATCCTAAAGCAAACCCACTAACGCTAACCATAACCCACTAACCCTAACCCTAATCCACTAACCCTAACCCTCCTCTATTTATTTACCTCATGACCTACCCTCTTGGGTATCGTTAGGGTTAACCATAACCCTAACCTCCTATATTGATATGCCTTATGTCAAACCCACTTTGGTAGGGTTAGGGTTAACCCTAACCCTATCCCTAATCCTAAACCTGGGTTAGGCATAGGTTTAGTGTTAATCCTAACCCTACCCAAGTGGGTTTGACATAAGGTATATCAATAGGGTTAGGGTTAGGGTTAGGGTTTTAAAACTAGTACCCTAAACAAGTGGATTGGTTATGAGGTATGTCAATAGAGGTTAGGGTTAGAGTTATAGTTAACCCTAGCCCTACCCAAATGGGTAGGACATGAGGTATGTCAATAGATGAGGTTTGGGATAGGGTTAGGGTTAGTGGGTTCTGTTTAGGGTTATGTTTAGGGTTAGGGATAGGGTTAGGGTTAGGGTTAGTAGGGTTATATAAATAGGGTATATCAATAGAGGATGTTAGGTGTAGGATTAGGGTTGGGGTTAACCTAACCCTACCCAAGTGGGTTTGACATAAGCTATATCAATAAGGTTAGGAATATGGTTTTAAAACTAGAACCCTAAGCAAGTGGATTGGTCATGAGGTATGTCAATAGAGGTTAGGATTAGGGTTATAGTTAACCCTAACCCTACCCAAAAGGGTAGGACATGAGGTATGTCAATAGAGGAGGTTAGGGTTAGGGATATGGGTTAGGGTTAGGGTTAACCCTAACCATACCCAATTGGCTAGGTCATGAGGTAAGTCAATAGAGGAGGGTTAGGGTTGGTGGATAGGGGATAGGGTTAGTGGGTTATGTTTAGGGTTATGGTTAGGGATAGGGTTAGGGTTAGGGTTAGTAAGGTTATATCAATAGGGTATATCAATAGAGGTGGTTAGGTTTAGGATTAGGGATAGGGTTAGGGTTAACCCTAACCCTACCAAAGTGGGTTTGACATAAGGCATATCAATATAGGAGGTTAGGGTTATGGTTAACCCTAACGATACCCAAGAGGGTAGGTCATGAGGTAAATAAATAGAGGAGGGTTAGGGTTAGTGGATTAGGGTTAGGGTTAGTGGGTTATGGTTAGCGTTAGTGGGTTTGCTTTAGGATTATGGTTAAGGTTAGGGTTAGAGTTAACACTACCCAAGTGGGTAGGTCATGATGTAAATGTTAGGGTTAGGCATAGGTTTAGTGTTAATCCTAACCCTACCCAAGTGGGTTTGACATAAAGTATATCAATAGGGTTAGGGTTAGGGTTTTAAAACTAGAACCCTAAACAAGTGGATTGGTCATGAGATATGTCAATAGAGGTTAGGATTTGGGTTATAGTTAACCCTAACCCTACCCAAATAGGTAGGACATGAGGTATGTCAATAGAAGGGATTAGGGTTAGGAATAGGGTTAGGGTTAGGGTTAACCCTAACCATACCCATGTGGGTAGGTCATGAGGTAAGTCAATAGAGGAGGGTTAGGGTTAGTGGATTAGGGATAGGGTTAGTGGGTTATGGTTAGGGTTATGGTTAGGGATAGGGTTAGGGTTAGGGTTAGGGTTAGTAGGGTTATATCAATAGGGTATATCAATAGAGGAGGTTAGGTTTAGGATTAGGGATAGGGTTAAGTTTAACACTAACCCTACCCAAGTGGGTTTGACCTAAGGTATATCAATAGAGGAGGTTAGGGTTAGGGTTATGGTTAACCCTAACCATACCCAAGTGGGTACGTCATGAGGTCAATCAATAGAGGACGGTTAGGGTTAGTGGATTCGGGTTAGGGTTAGTGGGTTATGGTTAGGGTTAGGGATAGGGTTAGGGTTAGGGTTAATAGGGTTATATAAATAGTGTATATCAATAAAGGATGTTAGGTTTAGGATTAGGGTTAGGGTTAACACTAACCATACCCAAATGGGTAAGTCAGGAGGTAAGTCAATAGAGGAGGGTTAGGGTTAATGGATTAGGGTTAGGGTTAGTGGGTTATGGTTAGGGTTAGTGGGTTAGCTTTAGGATTAATCCTAACCCTACCCAAGTGGGTTTGACATAAGGTATATCAATAGGGTTAGGGTTAGGGTATTAAAACTAGAACCCTAAACAAGTGGATTGGTCATGAGGTATGTCAATAGAGGTTAGGGTTAGGGTTATAGTTAACCCTAACCCTACCCAAATGGGTAGGACATGAGGTATGTCAATAGATGAGGTTAGGGTTAGGGATAGGGTTAGGGTTAGGGTTAACCCTAACCATACCCAAGTGGGTAGGTCATGAGGATAGTCAATAGAGAAGGGTTAGGGTTAGTGGATTAGGGATACGGTTAGTGGGTTATGGTTAGGGTTAGGAATAGGGTTAGGGTTAGGGTTAGTAGGGTTATATCAATAGGGTATATCAATAGAGGAGGTTAGGTTTAGGATTAGGGAAAGGATAAGGGTTAACCCTAACCCTACCCAAGTGGGTTTGACATAAGATATATCAATAGAGGAGGTTAGGGTTAGGGTTAGGGTTAACCCTAACCATACCCAAGTGGGTAGGTCATGAGGTAAGTCAATAGATGAGGTTTAGGGTTAGTGGATTAGAGATAGGGTTAGTGGGTTACTGTTAGGGTTATGGTTAGGGATAGGGTTAGGGTTAGGGTTAGTAGGGTTATATCAATAGGGTATATCAATAGAGGAGGTTAGGGTTAGGGTTAACCCTAACCATACCCAAGTGGCTAGGTCATGAGGTAAATCAAAAGAGGAGGGTTAGGGTTAGTGGATTCGGGTGAGGGTTACTGGGTTATGGTTATTGTTAGGGATAGGGTTAGGGTTAGGGTTAATAGGGTTATATAAATAGGGTATATCAATAGAGGATGTTAGGTTTAGGATTAGGGTTAGGGTTAGGGTTATCCCTAACCATACCCAAGTGGGTAAGTCATGAGGTAAGTCAATAGAGGAGGGTTAGGGTTAGTGGATTAGGGTTAGTTTGTTATGGTTAGGGTTAGGGTTAGAGTTAACACTACCCAAGTGGGTAGGACATGATGTAAGTGTTTGGGTTAGGCATAGGTTTAGTTTTAATCCTAACCCTACCCAAGTGGGTTTGACATAAGGTATATCAATAGGGTTAGGGTTAGGATTTTAAAACTAGGACCCTAAACAAGTGGATTGGTCATGAGGTATGTCAATAGAGGTTAGGGTTAGGGTTATAGTTAACCCTAGACCTACCCAAATGGGTAGGACATTAGTTATGTCAATAGATGAGGTTAGGGATAGGGTTAGGGTTAGGGTTAACCCTAACCATACCCAAGTGGGTAGGTCATGAGGTAAGTCAATAGAGGAGGGTTAGGGTTAGTGGATTAGGGATTGGGTTAGTGGGTTATGGTTAGGGTTATGGTTAGGGATAGGGTTAGGGTTAGGGTTAGTAGGGTTATATCAATAGGGTATATCAATAGAGGTGGTTAGGTTTAGGATTAGGGATAATCCTAAATCCTAATCCACCAAAGTGGGTTTGACATAAGGTATATCAATATAGGAGGTTAGGGTTATGGTTAACCCTAACCATACCCAAGAGGGTAGGTCATGAGGTAAATAAATAGAGGAGGGTTAGGGTTAGGGGATTCGTGTTAGGGTTAGTGGGTTATGGTTAGGGTTATGGTTAGGGATAGGGTTAGGGTTAGTAGGGTTATATAAATAGAGTATATCAATAGAGGATGTTAGGTTTAGGATTAGAGTTAGGGTTAGGGTTTTCCCTAACGATACCCAAGTGGGTAAGTCATGAGGTAAGTCAATAGAGGTGGGTTAGGGTTAGTGGATTAGGGTTAGGGTTAGTGGGCTATGGTTAGGGTTAGTGGGTTTGCTTTAGGATTATGGTTTGGGTTAGGGTTAGAGTTAACACTACCCAAGTGGGTAGGTCATGATGTAAGTGTTACGGTTAGGCATAGGTTTAGTGTTAATCCTAACCCTACCCAAATGGGTTTGACATAAAGTATATCAATAGGGTTAGGGTTAGGGTTTGGGTTTTAAAACTAGAACCCTAAACAAGTGGATTGGTCATGAGATATGTCAATAGAGGTTAGGATTAGGGTTATAGTTAACCCTAACCCTACCTAAATAGGTAGGACATGAGGTATGTCAATAGATGGGATTAGGGTTAGGAATAGGGTTAGGGTTAGGGTTAACCCTAACCATACCCAAGTGGGTAGGTCATGAGGTAAGTCAATAGAGTAGGGTTAGGGTTAGTGGATTAGGGATAGGGTTAGTGGGTTATGGTTAGGGTTATGGTTAGGGATAGGGTTAGGGTTAGGGTTAGGGTTAGTAGGGTTATATCAATAGGGTATATCAATAGAGGAGGTTAGGTTTAGGATTAGGGATAGGGTTAAGTTTAACACTAACCCTACCCAAGTGGGTTTGACCTAAGGTATATCAATAGAGGAGGTTAGGGTTAGGGTTAACCCTAACCATACCCAAGTGGGTAGGTCATGAGGTAAATCAATAGAGGACGGTTAGGGATAGTGGATTCGGGTTAGGGTTAGTGGGTTATGGTTAGGGTTAGGGTTAGGGATAGGGTTAGGGTTAGGGTTAATAGGGTTATATAAATAGGGTATATCAATAGAGGATGTTAGGTTTAGGATTAGGGTTAGGGTTAATCCTAACCATACCCAAATGGGTAAGTCATGAGGTAAGTCAATAGAGGAGGGTTAGGGTTAATGGATTAGGGTTAGGGTTAGTGGGTTATGGTTAGGGTTAGTGGGTTAGCTTTAGGATTATGGTTAGGGTTAGGGTTAGAGTTAACACTACCCAAGTGTTAGGGTTAGGCATAGGTTTAGTGTTAATCCTAACCCTACCCAAGTGGGTTTGACATAAGGTATATCAAAAGGGTTAGGGTTAGGGTTTTAAAACTAGAACCCTAAACAAGTGGATTGGTCATGAGGTATGTCAATAGCGGTTAGGGTTAGGGTTATAGTTAACCCTAACCCTACCCAAATGGGTAGGACATGAGGTATGTCAATAGATGAGGTTAGGGTTAGGGATAGGGTTAGGGTTAGGGTTAACCCTAACCATACCCAAGTGGGAAGGTCATGAGGATAGTCAATAGAGAAGGGTTAGGGTTAGTGGATTAGGGATACGGTTAGTGGGTTATGGTTAGGGTTAGGAATTGGGTTAGGGTTAGGGTTAGTAGGGTTATATCAATAGGGTATATCAATAGAGGAGGTTAGGTTTAGGATTAGGGAAAGGATTAGGGTTAACCCTAACCCTACCCAAGTGGGTTTGACATAAGATATATCAATAGTAGAGGTTAGGGTTAGGGTTAGGGTTAACCCTAACCATACCCAAGTGGGTAGGTCATGAGGTAAGTCAATAGATGAGGTTTAGGGTTAGTGGATTAGAGATAGGGTTAGTGGGTTACTGTTAGGGTTATGGTTAGGGATAGGGTTAGGGTTAGGGTTAGTAGGGTTATATAAATAGGGTATATCAATAGAGGAAGTTAGGTTTAGGATTATGGTTAGGGCTAGGGTTATCCCTAACCATACCCAAGTGGGTTTAACATAAGGTATATCAATAGAGGAGGTTAGGGTTAGGGTTAACCCTAACCATACCCAAGTGGCTAGGTCATGAGGTAAATCAATAGAGGAGGGTTAGGGTTAGTGGATTCGGGTTAGGGTTACTGGGTTATGGTTATTGTTAGGGATAGGGTTAGGGTTAGGGTTAATAGGGTTATATAAATAGGGTGTATCAATAGAGGATGTTAGGTTTAGGATTAGGGTTTGGGTTAGGGTTATCCCTAACCATACCCAAGTGGGTAAGTCATGAGGTAAGTCAATAGAGGAGGGTTAGGGTTAGTGGATTAGGGTTAGTTTGTTATGATTAGGGTTAGGGTTAGAGTTAACACTACCCAAGTGGGTAGGACATGATGTAAGTTTTTGGGTAAGGCATAGGTTTAGTGTTAATCCTAACCCTACCCAAGTGGGTTTGACATAAGGTATATCAATAGGGTTAGGGTTAGGATTTTAAAACTAGGACCCTAAACAAGTGGATTGGTCATGAGGTATGTCAATAGAGGTTAGGGTTAGGGTTATAGTTAACCCTAGCCCTACCCAAATGGGTAGGACATGAGTTATGTCAATAGATGAGGTTAGGGATAGGGTTAGGGTTAGGGTTAACCCTAACCATACCCAAGTGGGTAGGTCATGAGGTAAGTCAATAGAGGAGGGTTAGGGTTAGTGGATTAGGGATAGGGTGAGTGGGTTATGGTTAGAGTTATGGTTAGGGATAGGGTTAGTGTTAGGGTTAGTAGGGTTATATCAATAGGGTATATCAATAGAGGTGGTTAGGTTTAGGATTAGGGATAGGGTTAGGGTTAACCCTAACCCTATCAAAGTGGGTTTGACATAAGGTATATCAATATAGGAGGTTAGGGTTATGGTTAACCCTAACCATACCCAAGAGGGTAGGTCATGAGGTAAATAAATAGAGGAGGGTTAGGGTTAGGGGATTCGTGTTAGGGTTAGTGGGTTATGGTTAGGGTTATGGTTAGGGATAGGGTTATGGTTAGTAGGGTTATATAAATAGAGTATATCAATAGAGGATGTTAGGTTTAGGATTAGAGTTAGGGTTAGGGTTTTCCCTAACGATACCCAAGTGGGTAAGTCATGAGGTAAGTCAATAGAGGTGGGTTAGGGTTAGTGGATTAGGGTTAGGGTTAGTGGGTTATGGTTAGGGTTAGTGGGTTTGCTTTAGGATTATGGTTAGGGTTAGGGTTAGAGTTAACACTACCCAAGTGGGTAGGTCATGATGTAAGTGTTACGGTTAGGCATAGGTTTAGTGTTAATCCTAACCCTACCCAAGTGGGTTTGACATAAAGTATTTCAATAGGGTTAGGGTTAGGGTTTGGGTTTTAAAACTAGAACCCTAAACAAGTGGATTGGTCATGAGATATGTCAATAGAGGTTAGGATTAGGGTTATAGTTAACCCTAACCCTACCTAAATAGGTAGGACATGAGGTATGTCAATAGATGGGATTAGGGTTAGGAATAGGGTTAGGGTTAGGGTTAACCCTAACCATAACCAAGTGGGTAGGTCATGAGGTAAGTCAATAGAGGAGGGTTAGGGTTAGTGGATTAGGGATAGGGTTAGTGGGTTATGGTTAGGGTTATGGTTAGGGATAGGGTTAGGGTTAGGGTTAGGGTTAGTAGGGTTATATCAATAGGGTATATCAATAGAGGAGGTTAGGTTTAGGATTAGGGATAGGGTTAAGTTTAACACTAACCCTACCCAAGTGGGTTTGACCTAAGGTATATCAATAGAGGAGGTTAGGGTTAGGGTTAGGGTTAACCCTAACCATACCCAAGTGGGTAGGTCATTAGGTCAATCAATAGAGGACGGTTAGGGTTAGTGGATTCGGGTTAGGGTTAGTGGGTTATGGTTAGGGTTAGGGTTAGGGATAGGGTTAGGGTTAGGGTTAATAGGGTTATATAAATAGGGTATATCAATAAAGGATGTTAGGTTTAGGATTAGGGTTAGGGTTAACACTAACCATACCCAAATGGGTAAGTCAGGAGGTAAGTCAATAGAGGAGGGTTAGGGTTAATGGATTAGGGTTAGGGTTAGTGGGTTATGGTTAGGGTTAGTGGGTTAGCTTTAGGATTATGGTTAGGGTTAGGGTTAGAGTTAACACTACCCAAGTGGGTAGGTCATGATGTAAGTGTTAGGGTTACGCATAGGTTTAGTGTTAATCCTAACCCTACCCAAGTGGGTTTGACATAAGGTATATCAATAGGGTTAGGGTTAGGGTTAGGGTATTAAAACTATAACCCTAAACAAGTGGATTGGTCATGAGGTATGTCAATAGAGGTTAGGGTTAGGGTTATAGTTAACCCTAACCCTACCCAAATGGGTAGGACATGAGGTATGTCAATAGATGAGGTTAGGGTTAGGGATAGGGTTAGGGTTAGGGTTAACACTAACCATACCCAAGTGGGTAGGTCATGAGGATAGTCAATAGAGAAGGGTTAGGGTTAGTGGATTAGGGATACGGTTAGTGGGTTATGGTTAGGGTTATGGTTAGGGATAGGGTTAGGGGTTAGTAGGGTTATATCAATAGGGTATATCAATAGAGGAGGTTAGGTTTAGGATTAGGGAAAGGATTAGGGTTAACCCTAACCCTACCCAAGTGGGTTTGACATAAGATATATCAATAGAGGAGGTTAGGGTTAGGGTTAGGGTTAACCCTAACCATAATCAAGTGGGTAGGTCATGAGGTAAGTCAATAGATGAGGTTTAGGGTTAGTGGATTAGAGATAGGGTTAGGGTTAGGGTTAGGGTTAGGGTTAGGGTTAGTAGGGTTATATAAATAGGGTATATCAATAGAGGAGGTTAGGTTTAGGATTAGGGTTAGGGCTAGGGTTATCCCTAACCATACCCAAGTGGGTTTAACATAAGGTATATCAATAGAGGAGGTTAGGGTTAGGGTTAACCCTAACCATACCCAAGTGGCTAGGTCATGAGGTAAATCAATAGAGGAGGGTTAGGGTTAGTGGATTCGGGTTAGGGTTACTGGGTTATGGTTATTGTTAGGGATAGGGTTAGGGTTAGGGTTAATAGGGTTATATAAATAGGGTATATCAATAGAGGATGTTAGGTTTAGGATTAGGGTTAGGGTTAGGGTTATCCCTAACCATACCCAAGTGGGGAAGTCATGAGGTAAGTCAGTAGAGGAGGGTTAGGGTTAGTGGATTAGGGTTAGTTTGTTATGGTTAGGGTTAGGGTTAGAGTTAACACTACCCAAGTGGGTAGGACATGATGTAAGTGTTTGGGTTAGGCATAGGTTTAGTGTTAATCCTAACCCTACCCAAGTGGGTTTGACATAAGGTATATCAATAGGGTTAGGGTTAGGATTTTAAAACTAGGACCCTAAACAAGTGGATTGGTCATGAGGTATGTCAATAGAGGTTAGGGTTAGGGTTATAGTTAACCCTAGCCCTACCCAAATGGGTAGGACATGAGTTATGTCAATAGATGAGGTTAGGGATAGGGTTAGGGTTAGGGTTAACCCTAACCATACCCAAGTGGGTAGGTCATGAGGTAAGTCAATAGAGGAGGGTTAGGGTTAGTGGATTAGGGATAGGGTGAGTGGGTTATGGTTAGGGTTATGGTTAGGGATAGGGTTAGGGTTAGGGTTAGTAGGGTTATATCAATAGGGTATATCAATAGAGGTGGTTTGGTTTAGGATTAGGGATAGGGTTAGGGTTAACCCTAACCCTACCAAAGTGGGTTTGACATAAGGTATATCAATAGAGGAGGTTAGGGTTATGGTTAACCCTAACCATACCCAAGAGTGTAGGTCATGAGGTAAATAAATAGAGGAGGGTTACGGTTAGGGGATTCGTGTTAGGGTTAGTGGGTTATGGTTAGGGTTATGGTTAGGGATAGGGTTAGGGTTAGTAGGGTTATATAAATAGAGAATATCAATAGAGGATTTTAGGTTTAGGATTAGAGTTAGGGTTAGGGTTTTCCCTAACGATACCCAAGTGGGTAAGTCATGAGGTAAGTCAATAGAGGTGAGTTAGGGTTAGTGGATTAGGGTTAGGGTTAGTGGGTTATGGTTAGGGTTAGTGGGTTTGCTTTAGGATTATGGTTAGGGTTAGAGTTAACACTACCCAAGTGGGTAGGTCATGATGTAAGTGTTAGGGTTAGGCATAGGTTTAGTGTTAATCCTAACCCTACTAAAGTGTGTTTGACATAAAGTATATCAATTGTGTTAGGGTTAGGGTTTGGGTTTTAAAACTAGAACCCTAAACAAGTGGATTGGTCATGAGATATGTCAATAGAGGTTAGGATTAGGGTTTTAGTTAACCCTAACCCTACCCAAATAGGTAGGACATGAGGTATGTCAATAGATGGGATTAGGGTTAGGAATAGGGTTAGGGTTAGGGTTAACCCTAACCATACCCAAGTGGGTAGGTCATGAGGTAAGTCAATAGAGGAGGGTTAGGGTTAGTGGATTAGGGATAGGGTTAGTGGGTTATGGTTAGGGTTATGGTTAGGGATAGGGTTAGGGTTAGGGTTAGTAGGGTTATATCAATAGGGTATATCAATAGAGGAGGTTAGGTTTAGGATTAGGGAAAGGATTAGGGTTAACACTAACCCTACCCAAGTGGGTTTGACCTAAGGTATATCAATAGAGGAGGTTAGGGTTAGGGTTAGGGTTAACCCTAACCATACCCAAGTGGGTAGGTCATGAGGTAAATCAATAGAGGACGGTTAGGGATAGTGGATTCGGGTTAGGGTTAGTGGGTTATGGTTAGGGTTAGGGTTAGGGATAGGGTTAGGGTTAATAGGGTGTTAGGTTTAGGATTAGGGTTAGGGTTAATCCTAACCATACCCAAATGGGTAAGTCATGAGGTAAGTCAATAGAGGAGGGTTAGGGTTAATGGATTAGGGTTAGGGTTAGTGGGTTATGGTTAGGGTTAGTGGGTTAGCTTTAGGATTATGGTTAGGGTTAGGGTTAGAGTTAACACTACCCAAGTGGGTAGGTCATGATGTAAGTGTTAGGGTTAGGCATAGGTTTAGTGTTAATCCTAACCCTACCCAAGTGGGTTTGACATAAGGTATATCAATAGGGTTAGGGTTAGGGTTTTAAAACTAGAACCCTAAACAAGTGGATTGGTCATGAGGTATGTCAATAGCGGTTAGGGTTAGGGTTATAGTTAACCCTAACCCTACCCAAATGGGTAGGACATGAGGTATGTCAATAGATGAGGTTAGGGTTAGGGATAGGGTTAGGGTTAGGGTTAACCCTAACCATACCCAAGTGGGTAGGTCATGAGGATAGTCAATAGAGGAGGGTTAGGGTTAGTGGATTAGGGATATGGTTAGTGGGTTATGGTTAGGGTTAGGAATAGGGTTAGGGTTAGGGTTAGGGTTAGTAGGGTTATATCAATAGGGTATATCAATAGAGGAGGTTAGGTTTAGGATTATGGAAAGGATTAGGGTTAACCCTAACCCTACCCAAGTGGGTTTGACATAAGGTATATCAATAGAGGAGGTTAGGGTTAGGGTTAGGGTTAACCCGAACCATACCCAAGTGGGTAGGTCATGAGGTAAGTCAATACCGGAGGGTTAGGGTTAGTGGATTAGAGATAGCGTTAGTGGGTTACGGTTAGGGTTATGGTTAGGGATAGGGTTAGGGTTAGGGTTAGTAGGGTTATATAAATAGGGTATATCAATAGAGGAGTTTAGGTTTAGGATTAGGGTTAGGGCTAGGGTTATCCCTAACCATACCCAAGTCGGTTTAACAAAAGGTATATCAATAGAGGAGGTTAGGGTTAGGGTTAACCCTAACCATACTCAAGTGAGTAGGTCATGAGGTAAATCAATAGAGGGGGTTAGGGTTAGTGGATTAGGGATAGTGTTAGTGGGTTATGATTATTGTTAGGGATAGGGTTAGGGTTAGGTTTAGGGTTAATAGGGTTATATAAATAGGGTATATCAATAGAGGATGTTTGGTTTAGGATTAGGGTTAGGGTTAGGGTTATCCCTAACCATACCCAAGTGGGTAAGTCATGAGGTAAGTCAATAGAGGAGGGTTATTGTTAGTGGATTAGGGTTAGGGTTAGTTTGTTATGGTTAGGGTTAGGGTTAGGGTTAGAGTTAACACTACCCAAGTGGGTAGGACATGATGTAAGTGTTTGGGTTAGGCATAGGTTTAGTGTTAATCCTAACCCTACCCAAGTGGGTTTGACATAAGGTATATTAATAGGGTTACGGTTAGGGTTTTAAAACTAGAACCCTAAACAAGTGGATTGGTCATGAGGTATGTCAATAGAGGTTAGAATTAGGGTTATAGTTAACCCTAACCCGACCCAAATGGGTAGGACATGAGGTATGTCAATAGATGAGGTTAGGGTTAGGGATAGGGTTAGGGTTAGGGTTAACCCTAACCATACCCAAGTGGGTAGGTCATGAGGTAAGTCAATAGAGGAGTGTTAGGGTTAGTGGATTAGGGATAGGGTTAGTGGGTTATGGTTAGGGTTAGTGGGTTAGCTTTAGGATTATGGTTAGGGTAACGTTAGAGTTAACTCTACCCAAGTGGGTAGGTCATGATGTAAGTGTTAGGGTTAGGCATAGGTTTAGTGTCAATCCTAACCCTACCCAAGTGGGTTTGACATAAGGTATATCAAAAGGGTAAGGGTTAGGGTTAGGGTTTTAAAACTAGGACCCTAAACAAGTGGATTGGTCATGAGGTATGTCAATAGAGGTTAGGGTTAGGGTTATAGTTAACCCTAGCCCTACCCAAATGGGTAGGACATGAGGTATTTCAATAGATGAGGTTAGGGATAGGGTTAGGGTTAGGGTTAACCCTAACCATACCCAAGTGGGTAGGTCATGAGGTAAGTCAATAGAGGAGGGTTAGGGTTAGTGGATTAGGGATAGGGTTAGTGGGTTATGGTTAGGGTTATGGTTAGGGATAGGGTTAGGGTTAGGGTTAGTAGGGTTATATCAATAGGGTATATCAATAGAGGTGGTTAGGTTTAGGATAAGGGATAGGGTTAGGGTTAACCCTAACCCTACCAAAGTGGGTTTGACATAAGGTATATCAATATAGGAGGTTAGGGTTATGGTTAACCCTAACCATACCCAAGAGGGTAGGTCATGAGGTAAATAAATAGAGGAGGGTTAGGGTTAGGGGATTTTTGTTAGGGTTAGTGGGTTATGGTTAGGGTTATGGTTAGGGATAGGGTTAGGGTTAGGGTTATATAAATAGGGTATATCTATAGAGGATGTTAGGTTTAGGATTAGAGTTAGGGTTAGGGTTTTCCCTAACGATACCCAAGTGGGTAAGTCATGAGGTAAGTCAATAGAGGAGGGTTATTGTTAGTGGATTAGGGTTAGGGTTAGTGGGTTATGGTTAGGGTTAGTGGGTTAGCTTTAGAATTATGGTTAGGGTTAGGGTTAACACTACCCAAGTGGGTAGGTCATGATGTAAGTGTTAGGGTTAGGCATAGGTTTAGTGTTAATCCTAACCCTACCCAAGTGGGTGTGACATAAGGTATATCAATAGGGTTAGGGTTTTAAAACTAGAACCCTAAACAAGTGGATTGGTCATGAGGTATGTCAATAGAGGTTAGGGTTAGGGTTATAGTTAACCCTAACCCTACCCAAATGGGTAGGACATGAGTTATGTCAATAGATGAGGTTAGGGTTAGGAATTGGGTTAGGGTTAGGGTTAACCCTAACCATACCCAAGTGGGTAGGTCATGAGGTAAGTCAATAGAGGAGGGTTAGGGTTAGAGTTAGGGTTAGTGGCTTAGGGTTAGGGTTAGTGGGTTATGGTTAGGGTTAGTGGGTTAACTTTAAGGTTATGGTTAGGTGTAGGGTTAGAGTTAGAGTTAAACCTACCCAAGTGGGTAGGTCATGACTTAAGTCAATAGAGGAGGTTGTTATGGTTGTAGCGGTGACCATTATGTGTATTTTTCTCAAATTTTTTTTTCATGCAACAAAAGTAATTAACAAGCAATAAAAATTGTAGTTCTTTGTTTACATTTTCTGAAAGCATTTTTTTTTAAATTTTGGCCGATTATTTTAATTGTGGACTCACTTTTTGGGTTAGGGTTAAGTTAACCCTAAAACAAACCGTAACACTGACCAAGTGGGTAGGACATGAGGTATGTCAATAGAGGAGGTTAGGGTTAGGGATATGGTTAGGGTTAACCCTAGCCCTTCCCAAGTGGGTAGGTCATGAGGTAAGACAGTAGAGGAGGGTTAGGGTTAGAGTTAGGGTTAGTGGCTTAGGGTTAGGGTTAGTGGGTTATGGTTAGTGTTAGAGATGGCCCGAACTATCCGCCGGCGAACATAGCTTGTTCGCGTTCGCCTCTGCCGGGCGAACATATGCGATGTTCGGTCCGCCCCCTATACATCATCATTGAGCAAACTTTGACCCTGTACCTGACAGTCAGCAGACACATTCCAGCCAATCAGCAGCATACCCTCCCTCCCAGACCCTCCCACCTCCTGCACAGCATCCATTTTAGATTCATTCTGAAGCTGCAGTCTTAGTGAGAGGAGGGAGAGTGTAATTGCTGATGATTTAATAGGGAAATCGATAGCTAGGCTAGTGAATTCAGTGTCCACTCCAGTCCTGAAAGACTCATCTGATCTCTGCTGTAAGGACAGCGTCCTGACAGCACCCCAAAAAGCCCTTTTTAGGGCTGCAACATTAGTCTGCTTTTTGTTTCTCCATATACATATTGCAGTTGCCTGGCCTGCCTGTGTGTGAGGAGCTGCAGGCCCACAGACTGTAGTGTGCCCACTGCCAGTGCCCACCCCTGTCATCCCATGTGGCACAGGACTTTGCATCAAAAAAGGCATTTAATTTTTACACTTTAATCTAAGGTTATTTGCCTGCCAGTGTGTGTCAGGCCGACTTCCACTGACTGTAGTGTGCTCCACTGCCAGTGCCCCACCACTCATACCGGCTGGCACAGGACTTTGCATAAAAAGGCATTTAATTTTTACACTTTAATCTAAGGTTAGTTGCCTGCCAGTGTGTGTCAGGCCGACTTCCAGTGACTGTAGTGTGCCCACTGCCAGTGCCCACCCCTGTCATCCCGTGTGGCACAGGACTTTGCTTAAAAAAAAGGCACTTAATTTTTACACTTTAATCTAAGGTTAGTTGCCTGCCAGTGTGTGTCAGGCTGACTTCCACTGACTGTAGTGTGCCCACTGCCAGTGCCCACCACTCATACCGGCTGGCACAGGACTTTGCATAAAAAAGGCATTCAATTTTTACACTTTAGTGTAATTTCAGCTGCTTGCCTGCTGCTAGTGTGTGTCAGGCCGACTTCAACTGACTGTAGTGTGCCCACTGCCAGTGCCCACCCCTGTCATCCCGTGTGGCACAGTACTTTGCATCAAAAAAAAGGATTTAATTTTTACACTTTAGTGTAATTTCAGTTGCTTGCCTGCTGCCAGTGTGTGTCAGGCCCACTTCCACTGACTGTAGTGTGCCCACTGCCAGTGCCCACCACTCACACCGGCTGGCACAGGACTTTGCATAAAAAAGGCATTCAATTTTTACACTTTAGTGTAATTTCAGCTGCTTGCCTGCTGCTAGTGTGTGTCAGGCCTACTTCAACTGACTGTAGTGTGCCCACTGCCAGTGCCCACCCCTGTCATCCCGTGTGGCACAGTACTTTGCATCAAAAAAAGGCATTTAATTTTTACACTTTAGTGTAATTTCAGTTGCTTGCCTGCTGCCAGTGTGTGTCAGGCCCGCTTCCACTGACTGTAGTGTGCCCACTGCCAGTGCCAACCACTGATACCGGGTGGCACAGTAGCTTGCCGATAAATAAGGCATTTAATTTTTAGACAGTAGTCTAAATTCAGTTGCTTGCCTGCTGCCAGTGTGTGTCAGGCCCTCTTCCACTGACTGTAGTGTGCCCACTGCCAGTGCCAATCACTGATACCGGGTGGCACAGTAGCTTGCCGATAAATAAGGCATTTCATTTTTAGACAGTAGTCTAAATTCAGTTGCTTGCCTGCTGCCAGTGTGTGTCAGGCCCGCTTCCACTGACTGTAGTGTGCCCACTGCCAGTGCCAACCACTCATACCGGGTGGCACAGTACCTAGCACGCGTAGTACCACTTATCTAAAAAAAAAATGACAGGCAGAGGCAGGCCACCCCGCAGGGGCCGTCATGGTCGTGGTGCTGTGATTTCCACTGTCCCTGGAATAATGCCCATTTTTCAGAGGCCACGTACCCATACCACATACCACTCATATCGGGTGTGACAGTAAATTGCACGGCGCAGACGCAGTGACCGTGGTTTAAAACAGAGTGGAGGGAGCCAGCGTTTTTTTAACCATCTCCCCGTTCGAAAAATCTATTCAATCAATGGCCCCCAGATTGGGGACGTTAGAGGGATTAAACTGATGAGAATAGTACTACAGAAAATACCACTCATATCGGGTGTGACAGTAAATTGCACGGCGCAGGCGCAGTCACCGTGGATAAAAACAAAGGGGAGGGAGCCAGCGTTTTTTTAACCATCTCCCCGTTCGAAAAATCAATTCAATTCATCTTTTGGGGACCCTTGGTGTTGTACGTGGCTGGGTGGAGGAAGAAACCTTCAATGACATCACCGGGATGTGGCTAGCTTGGTATCCAACCTTGTGCAAATGGGGAGTTTGCAGTTGTGCAAATGAACTGTTTGCGGTGCATTAAAAGGGGAGTTTGGTCTGTCAATGTCTGTGAAGCGGGCGTAACCCTTACACTACCTGATCGATACAACATGATACCTGATCGTATACACACACTGGATGTTTTAAAGCACGTTATTCCAAACAATTTAGGAATGTTAGTTGATTTATGCCCTTTATGGATTAAAACCCGACTCTGCGTCCACTACGTAATTTTCCATGGGAGTTTTGCCATAGATCCCCCTCCGGCATGCCACAGTCCAGGTGTTAGACCCCTTAAAAACAACTTTCTCATCACTATTGTGGCCAGAAAGAGTCCCTGTGGGTTTTAAAATTCGCCTGTCTATTGAAGTCTATGGCGGTTCGCCCGGTTCGCCAGTTCGCGAACATTTGCGGAAGTTCGCGTTCGCTGTTCGCGAACTGAAAATTTTATGTTCGCGACATCACTAGTTAGGGTTAGTGGGTTAGCTTTAGAATTATGGTTAGGGTTAGGGTTAGAGTTAACACTACCCAAGTGGGTAGGTCATGATGTAAGTGTTAGGGTTAGGCATAGGTTTAGTGTTAATCCTAACCCTACCCAAGTGGGTTTGACATAAGGTATATCAATAGGGTTAGGGTTTTAAAACTAGAACCCTAAACAAGTGGATTGGTCATAAGGTATGTCAATAGAGGTTAGGGTTATAGTTAACCCTAACCCTACCCAAATGGGTAGGACATGAGGTATGTCAATAGATGAGGTTAGGGTTAGGAATTGGGTTAGGGTTAGGGTTAACCCTAACCATACCCAAGTGGGTAGGTCATGAGGTAAGTCAATAGAGGAGGGTTAGGGTTAGTGGATTAGGGATAGGGTTAGTGGGTTATGGATAGGGATAGGGTTAGGGATAGGGTTAGGGATAGGGTTAGTAGGGATATATCAATAGGGTATATTAATAGAGGAGGTTAGGTTTAGGATTAGGGATATGGTTAGGGTTAACTCTAACCCTACCCATGTGGGTTTGACATAAGGTATATCAATAGGGTTAGGGTTAGGGTTTTAAAACTACAACCCTAAACAAGTGGATTGGTCATGAGGTATGTCAATAGAGGTTAGGGTTAGGGATAGGGTTAGGGTTAGTAGGGTTATATCAATCGGGTATATCAATAGAGGAGGTTAGGTTTAGGATTAGGGATAGGATTAGGGTTAACCCTAACCCTACCCAAGTGGGTTTGACATAAGGTATATCATTAGAGGAGGTTAGGTTTAGGGTTAACCCTAACCATACCCAAGTGGGTAGGTCATGAGGTAAATCAATAGAGGAGAGTTAGGGTTAGGGTTACGGGTTTTTAAATTACGAAGTTTGTGCGATTAAACTGACTATTTAGTTTTATTCTATAGGTCAGTACGAAACCGGCAATACCCAATATGTATAGTTTTTCTTGTGTTTTAATAGTGAAGGAAAATTCAAAATTGTGGCAAATTTTTATTTTTTTGGTCGCCATATTTTAACCCCTATAACTTTTTTGCAATTAAGTGTATGGCGTTGTATGGGGGCTTAGTTTTTTGCGGGGCGATCTGAACTTTTAGTTGATAACATTATGGGGTGTGTAGGATTTTTTGATCACTTTTTCTAAAAAAAATTTTTGAGGAAATGAAGCGTCCAAAAACGGCGAATCAGTCGCGTTTTTCTGTTTACCGTATGCGGAATATATTTTTATACTACGGGCGTTTTCGCACATTGCGACACCCATAATGTGTGGGGTTTTTGTTTTTGTTTTTTTAAATTTTGGGGAAAGGGGGGTGATTTAAATTTTTTATTTTTTTTTTATTTTTTTTACACTTTTTTTTTAGGTCCCACAGGGACCTATATAAATCAGTCATCTGATTGCTTCCATCATAAACTCCAATACACTTGGAGTTTATGAGGATTTTACTACTTTCCTATGAAGCCCTATTGCTAACAAGGGCTGCATAGGAAATGGTAAGTAGTAGCCTCGAATCATTCATTGAGTTCGAGGCTATTACATCCAGCACTGCGATTCCCCCGATCACCACTAGGGGGAGCTGGAGCGCTGCCCAAAGTTTTACTTTTGGTTTTAGTGCGCGCAGATGCCGTGGTCACAATTGACCACTGCATCTGCGGGGTTAAATGATTGCGATCGGCATCGCTGCCGGTCGCGATCATTAGCCGTGGGGGTCAGCTACAGGAAACAGCCGGACCCCCGTAGCGGGCGCCATCCTTAGGGACCGGACCCATGACGTACCCATACGTCATGGGTCCTTAAGGGGTTAAGGACCAGGCCACTTTTTGCAAATCTGACCAGTGTCACTTTATGTGGTAACTTTAAAACTCTTTTACTTATCCAGGCCATTCTGAGATTGTTTTTTCATCACATATTGTACTTCATGACACTGGTAACATTTTGTCAAATTTTTTTTTTTTTGTATAATACTAAATTTACCAAAAAGTTTGAAAAAATGTGCAAATTTTCAAGTTTCAATGTCTCCACTTCTATAATACATAGTAATACCTCCAAAAATAGTTATTACTTTACATTTCCCAAATGTCTACTTCATGTTTAGATCATTTTGGGAACGCCATTTTAATTTTGGGGAACGTTACAAGGCTTAGAAGTTTAGAAGCAAATCTTGAAAATTTCAAAAACCCAGTTTTTAGGGACCAGTTCAGGTCTGAAACCACTTTGTGAGGCTTACATAAAAGAAACCACTTTACAAACCTTGTTAACCCTTTAGGTGTTCCAAAAGAGTTCATGGCAAATGGACATAAAATTTCAGAATTTCGATTTATTTTTATTTTATTTTTTTTGGGCTCATTTTCCACTTGAATAAAAAAAATTTTTTCAGGAACAAAGCAAGGGTTAACAGCCAAACATAACCCAATATTTATTGCCCTGATTCTGTAGTTTGCAGAAACATTCCATATGTGGTTGTAAACCGCTGTATGGCCAAACGGCAGGGCGCAGAAGGAAGGGAACGCCATATGGTTTTTAAAAGGCAGATTTTGCTGGACTGGTTTTTAGACACTGTCCCATTTGAAGACCTCCTGATGTACCCCTAGTGTAGAAACTCTAAAAAAGTGACCCCATTTTGGAAACTACTGGATAAGGTGGCAGTTTTGGTGTTATTATATTTAGGGTACATATGATTTTTGGTTGCTCTATAATACATTTTTGTGAGACAAGGTAATAAAAAAGAAATTCTGAAATTTCATCTCCATTTGCCATAAACTCTTGAGGAACACCTAAAAGGTTAACAAAGTTTGTAAAATCAGTTTTCAATACCTTGAAAGGTGTAGTTTCTTATATGGGGTCACTTTTATGGAGTTTCTACTCTAGGGGAGAATCAGGGGGGCTTCAAATGGGACATGGTGTCAAAAAAAACAGTCCGGCAAAATCTGCCTTTCAAAAACTATATGGCGTTCCCTTCCTTCTATGCCCTGTCGTTTGGCCATACAGCAGTTTACGGCCACATATGGGGTGTTTCTGTAAACTACAGAATCAGGGCAATAAATACAGTTTTGTTTGACTGTTAACCCTTGTTTTGTTACCAGAAAAAAATGAATAAAATGGAAAACTTGTGACTGTGTTCATCTGAGCGGTTAGGTTATGGGTTATTTTTATAGATCAGTTTCTTACGGACACAGCAATACCCAATATGTCTACTCTTTTAAATTTATTTAGGCTTTACACTAGAATATCCTTTGTTAAACAAACAAAAAACCATTTTAGTATCTCTATAGTCTGAGAGTCAGATTATTATATTTTTTTTTTTTAGTCCAATTGTCTTAAGTAGGGGCTCATTTTTTGCGGGATAAAATGACTGTTTTAATAGCACTATTTTGGGGTGCACGGCATGGTGCAGAAGGAAAGTAGCGCCATATTATTAAGAGGAGTCTTTCACCCCAAATAAGCAATTTCTAACAGACCATTCTGATCAATATAGCCCCCACGTTAAAATGCTTCTTACCCAAATGCTGTCCAATCCACAGATCTTCTTAAAATCACTTTTAAGAAGTGTCCAGTGCGCAGGCCCGCACGTCACCGTCCAGCAAGCTCCGCATCAGAGGGCTGTTCCGAACTTACGTACGGGCCTGCGCACTGGAAACTCCGATGCTTTTGCCAGTAAAGGGAAAACCAGTGCACAGGCGCGGAGGCCCTGTTCCACGAAGCGGGAAAGAAGGAGAAGTTCGAGACACAGGGCGGGTCGACTGGGTGAATAGGGGAGTAGTATCATATGAAAACGACCGCGGGGCATGTGCACCGGCCTTTACAACGCCGCCCCTGGGCACCTTCACCAGAAATTTGCATACCGAATAAGTGATTTTAAGAAGATCTGTGGATCGGACAGCATTAGGGTAAGAAGCATTTTAATGTGGAGGCTATATTGATCAGAATGGTCTGTTAGAAATTGCTTATTTGGAGTGAAGGACTCCCTTTAACAGAGGGCAGATTTTGCTGGAATGGTTTTCGGGTGCTATGTGACATTTGAAGAGACCCTGAGGTACCCCTAGAAAGAAAACCCCAAAAAGTGATTCCATTTTGGAAACTACACCCCTCAAGGAATAAATCTAAGGGTGAAGTGAATGCTTTGACCCAACAAGCTTTTCATAGAATTTAGAAACACCATGACGTATGGGTTTACCTGATTTATAGCAATTTGTGACTAATTCGGAACAAATCAAATTTTTTGGTGAACTTCGGCAAATGGAATTTCTTAAAACTTTGCTAGTCTCTACTGTCGGGCATTTTCATGAGTGTATATGAAACCTTATCATATTGTAGTCCAAAATAGATGCTCATTGTCTTTAAGAGACAGGCTGAACCAAAGTTTTGACACACGGTTGGAACAGGCCAAGATCTGAGGTCACAGAGTTCAGTCTGTGTAAAAGTTTATTCTGAATACAAAGAACATTATATTTTAAAAAGTTATTGCCACAGATGTGGGCTTATCTGTTGGGAGTACACTGTCCGTCTGAAGAGAACAAGGCCCATTCATATCATTATGGTCCACAGATCAACAGTGTGAGAAACACTCAGAGAGACGCCTCGAGGTCTGTCTTTAGTTATTCTAAAATGTCCACGTTAATCCTTATCTCTAATTTATGACGACGAGGGTCAAAGGTATATAATACAAGAGTGCCAAAGTTAACTCTTTATAGTATGGTGCTAATAGCTTGCACAACAGTGCCATCCGGAGACAGATGGATATCATGACACTATTTTCCACAGTCGCATTATGGGTAAATATGATCTCATAGGATCATTACCATATGAGCGTATGATTGGAAGATCTTAATCCAGGAGGTTGTGACATGAGATAAGGATTGGAATAATTACTGTTGGAATAAGGGAAATTTCAACAAGCAAAGAACATTCCAGGATTCCGCAGAATGCCCAAGAGAGAGGGGTCTATCAATATGAAAGTCGTGGTGAGACATGCGATGATGGACCACCCAGCTTTCCTAGGAGCAGAAGTGTGATTCCTGCTAGGACTTGGTAAGAGACATAAAGAATGATCTGTCATTTTATTAAGGCTAATTGGATAATGTTGGTGAAGTCATACCATCTAGATTGGCGAATACATAAACACATTAATTAATTGATCATCTCCATATTGAGATGTAGTCTTAGGATGTTGTGAGGCTTCGTTCTACCTGCAGAAGAATCAAGACTCGTAATCTATCAGAGTATTAGATGATTGTGTGTATATTGTGGTAAGGTGCAAGGTACTGTTGTCGACGGGAGGTACGTGTCACTGAGGTTCCTGGCCTCGGTGAGGTAAGAGCCGGGTTTTTTGTGTCAGCAGCAGCTAGTGCTGCTTGACATTGTTAGTTAGTTTGGCTGCAAAGCCAAAATCCGGGCCGGCTCTTACTGGGAGTAGGCAAAGAGTTGGGTGGGTGCCTACTCCCCACGGTCTAGGCCGGACTTTATCCGGGCCTTTAAAAGGCAGCCTCCTCAGCAGCTGAGGGGGTGATTATCCTGGAGCTGGTGTTAGGCTGTGGAATCATCTGAGTTTGGGAGTTCTGATCCATTCTGTGCTGTGTGGAGTTCACGCTGGAAGCAAGAGCCCAAGCAAGGAGGAGTGCAGACGGCCTGGAAGCATGAGGTCGATCGCCTTGCGGCTGGACTGACAGCCAGGTGCGAACCTGCACCTAAAACCTCCCAGGTGACTGGAGCCTGTTTTGGACTGTCTTGTTTTTCCTCATGATTTCTTATGTGTGTGAACTAACACCAAGAGACTGTTTATTGTTTATTTTGTGCAAAGTGTGAATAAAACACTGGTTATTGCACTTTCTGGACTCCTTGTTTGCTTCTGTACTGCACCCGCACCGCTATCTACCAGAGCGACTCCCCACATTATATATATATAATGCTTGAGAAAGGCTCTATTGTCGAGCCGAAACGTCGCGGTTTTTTTGCACCATATGGGTAAATAAATAACTCACTTTTATTAGTGGAGTGCTGTCCTTTTCCTTTTTTTTTTTATATATAGATATATATATATATATATATATAGTAGCATTCTTTGCCAAGCTAGGTGACAAATTCCCACTGGAAAGACTTGTTCCAAGTTCTTCCCATTTCTGTTGTGTGTCTTAATAGTCTTCCCGTCATACATGTGAGGATAGTCCGGGACGGGGCGGGAGGAGACAGTTATCTCTTTTATGTTATATCCTTGGTTGGATTTGCCCATTTCTGAAGCCATGTGAGGTGTAGTTGGTTAGAGGGGGGCAGAATGTATTCACCACTCCATATTGGTGTCTAGGATTAGACAGGCCCGTCCTGATATCGAGAGGTTTCCTCTGAACAGAAGTGATGTGTATAATTTAACTTCCTAACCAAATATTAGCTTTGTTATAATGTGACAAGTTTCTTCTCCCCACATGTATCGCTGAGCTTATATTGCTTTATATCGATGATAATATTGTGTTTATTTACTTATTTTAAGCTTGTTGCTTTATATCAGCGTCATATATATTAATTGGCATTTATCATTGTGTTTATTCACTTATTTATATTTATAACCTTGTAACCAATAAATCTGCATGTTTTTATAATACCTGCGTATTATTAAATGACAAAACTATATCTTTAGCATTAATGTCATCTCACATGAAAAGAACTTATTATCTGAGGAAATAGTCGGCCTCAGATGTGAATTGTATGGATCAGGTTATCTACAATTCACCAGGTCATGATTTCTACAAGTTATGAAAAATTAATGGTTAATTATTTTATAACCATAATTAATAATTCTTAATTGAATTATTATTATTCCGACACTACTGATGACCTATCTTCAGCTGATCAGCTGTTTGAGAAGGTACCGGTGGAAAAAGAATTGGAAAAATTCCCTAACCCCAACCCTAAAAATAAAAGAAATAGGAAAGGGGGATATTGGCCCTATAGCGAATAGTCCCAGACAAGATATTTTAAATAGGTTGCCCACATTGGCACTTATTGAGTAAAGAGGAAGGATGAGCAAACCCGAATCAGAATGTTCCGGTTCGTATCGAACATTACGGTGTCCGGTACCCAAACATGGACTTTGAAAAAGTCTGCGTATGGGTTTTAAATAAAGCTTGTTGAAAGGCTGCAGCACAACCAATCCACAAGCTGTTAAGCTCTAACTAGTGTAGGGACAGGACGCAGCTGCAGTGAGGGACAGTGTTGCGCTTCTATTGTGGCTGTTCAGTCTGTGGGTGACCTATAGACATTTTTGATCGGTGCAATACACCTCTTTTACACCAGTGACACAGAAATACAATACTTAATCGGGCTGTTAATTCTGTGGGTGGCCTAAACCCATTTTGGGGGGGGGGGGGGGACCTTATTTCCATCCATGACACAGAAATAGAGTTAATCAGTCTGTTAATTGTGTCAGTGACATTAAGCCATTGTTTTCGGGCGGGGTGGGGGGTAGATACACCTCCTTTGCATCCATGACACGCGAATACAATAGTTAATCGGTTGGTGACCTATAGCCATTTTTTTGGGTGTGGAGATGCACCTCATTTGCACAGAAATACAATTAGTTTATCAGCCAATTTTTTGTTGTTGAACGTAACAAGAGAGGAGAGCATCAAATAAGAGCTGTGGCCATGGTGTTAGTGGAGCTCCTGCTGCTGAGAGAGGACGCAGTCTATCTGTGCCAGTTACGCGCCCAAATGAAACAACTTCCTCTGGTGCACGCAGGTGACAGGACGTTCTGTGACATTTTGTAGGCCCGAATAGGGTTTTCGTGGACCATCCACCTAGCCCTGCCCCAGAGGTGACAGGATTGAGTGCACTGCTGCCCAACCACTCATGTTTGAGGATGTGGGAGAACAACCGCAGCAGACCGGGAAGGAGGGCAGGAGTGAGTGGAAGATGATGTGGTCCTAAACCCCACATGGAATCAAGGTCATGCCAATGACATGTACTGTTCGAAGGAAGAGCTGATGGGCATGCAGAGCCAGCTGCATAGCAAAAGAGGGAGAAGGGTGCAAAACCACAGCAGCCGGCCACCAGCCAGTATGCCTGCTACTGCCCCAAGAGACCTAGAACACCAAAGCCAGCTCAAAGGAGTTCCCTGGCGTGGCAGTTCCTAAGGCAATGTGCTGATTACAAAATACGGGTGGTTTGCACACTGTGCATTTAGAGCCTGAAGCAAGGCATATTAGTTCTAAACCTGAGCACCACCTGCATGGTCCGGCATCTAACCGCAAAGCACGAGCTGCAGTGGAGTAGATGCCTAAAAAACCGCAAAAGATCAGCGGCTCCTCCTGCTCCCCCTCTGGAGCGACGGGGGCACCTGGCACCCCTCCAGAGAAGATGTGACAGGAGCACCACTGTTACTGAGCATGTCCACACTGTCCTATGGAAGCGTCCAGCTATCCTTCCCCCAAACACTGGAGAGAGAGAGAGGAAGTAGCCCTCTACCCACCCAAGAGTCCTGCCCCTGAATGCCTGGCCTTTGAAATGCTGCAATTTCCAAGCCACCACTACTTTTTCAGGCATGCCATCCCTGCCCTCTATGAACAAGTGGCAGACAAAATTAGGTGTGCACTGCGCAATGCCATCTGTGGCAAGGTCCACATAACTACCGACATGTGGACCAGTAAGCACGGGCAGGGACGTTATTTCTCCCTAACTGCCCACTGGGTAAATGTAGTGGTGGCTGGACCTAAGGCAAACAGTGGTTTGGCGCATGTCCCACCACCTTCAAGGATTGCTGGACGTTTCTCAGTGCCTCCTCTTCCGGTCAGCGGAACACCTGCACCACCGACCAGCATAGCCAGGGGGAACTGACAGCAGACTGTTTTGAAACTTCTCTGTTTGGGGGGGGGGCACACCATGCAGGAGATGTGGACGGGCGTCGAAGAACAGACTGATGAGTGGTTGGTGTCACTGAGCCCCAAGCCCAGGCTGGTGGTGTGCAACAATGGGGGAAATCTCGTAGCGGCTCTGGGCCTAGCTGGTTTGATGCACATCCCTTGCCTGGCACATGTGCTGAATTTGGTTATGCAGAGGTTCCTGAAGAATTACCCTGAGATACCAGAGCTGCTGCAGGGCTCAGAAGGCATGGAGTGCCACATTGTTTTTGGAGGACAGATCTTGCTGGAATGGTCTGTAGGCAACTGGTTGCATTTCAAGAGACCCTGAGGTAACCCCTAAAATGAAAAGCCCCAAAAAGTGAACACATTTTGGAAACTACACCACCCAATGGGGTATAGAGAGCACTTTGAACCACAAGGAGTTTCAAAGAATTTATAACACTTGACTGTAAAAAGGAAGAATTACATAGCAGGAAGGGTGAGCAAAATTTTTTAGGTTTACTGTGTGTGTGTGTGTATATAACTTTATTCTGAGGGACTAATACAATTATGGTGATGCCAAATTTCATGTTATACTACTTTTGCATAATAAAATCCCTTTTTATTACAAATTTGCTATATTTTGCATCACCAGATACCAATATCCATGACCTTTTTATTTCTCCTTTTGCAGGACAGACTGTACTCTTGATCAGTACCATTTTAGAGTACATAAGACTTTTTGATGACTTGATATGTTTTTTGGGAGGCGAGGTGACAAAGCTGTTTTGGCATTTTATTTTACGGCGATCACTTGATGGGGTCATGTCATTATTTTTATTTTTTTTATTTTATTTTTTTAGAGCCAGTCGGATGCAGCAATACCAAGTATGTCTGTTTTTATTTTTTTAAAAAGTTTTACACAATAAGAACATTTTTGGGGAAAAAATGCATGTTTTTGTGTTTCCATTTTCTTAGAGCCATGGTTTTGTATAAGGACTTGTTTTTTGTGGGACAAGGTGATGTTTCCATTGGTAATATTTTGGGGTACATAAGACTTTTTGATCGGTTCATATTATATTTTTTGGGAGGCAAGGTGACGAAAAAAATAGCTGTTTTATGTTTATGAAAAGCTTTTTTGTTTTGCACTGTGTCCACCGTCCACCATAAGGTCATCCAAGACCTCTGAGGGACAGTTAACTTTTTTTTTTTTTTACTAATTTCTACATAACTGTATAGCGATCCAGAAGGAAGGGACATGGAGAAACGGTCCCTTCCTTCTCTGTGGGGAGCCCTGCCGTCGCTGACAATGCCTGCCCCCCGCAGCTGCAATCTCTGAATGGACGTTCTAAAATGTCCAGATTTATCCCGACTGCCTGGATGCTTATAGTCTATGGGCGGTCAGGAAGTGGTTAAGGATCAACGTAAAAAAAAAGTCTAATAAAAGCTAACCGTGGACTCGCTGTACTTACAAAAGTCACAGTGAAGATAATAGGTTCTGAGTGAAGAAAGGTACTAAATGGAGCAATTCATTGACTTCTCAGACACTTGGGTCAGAAATCACAATCCTGGACAAAGACGGAACCACTTCCTAAGGCATTAGCCCTAAACCAATTTCCAGAATGAATGGCGGCTATAGCTCCATAGATTTGTCATTTTAAGTGTCTTCACTCTGAAGAGAGGTTCTCTTATAGTCCTCAATCTAATTAAACATCGCCCATGAGCGATAGTTTCCCCCTGTATGGTTTTATGGAGACCAAGGAACGGTTGCACCATGACAGATATACATTACTTGTAAGTGATGCCCCTTACTATGGAACCATCCTGGTAAGTAATGATCGGCGATTGTGCTGTGAACACTTTATTGTGGCCAGTGTTGGATGGTATCATCTCCCTATAGGAACCTCTGTCAATAACCCCTGGAAGTCTTGCATAGAAAATCCTCCACATCAGTTCAAACATGAGGAGCAGGATCTGACATTGTCTATTTCTTCATGAGTCCTTGGGCTGTGCTCAGAAGCGTTTCATCTGCCGCCTTTCCTGGCGTCGTTGACGCTTTTCATTCTGTTCTGGAGGAGCAGTTGAGGATGAATCTGTTGAGAACCACGGGCCAAGAACATTCACCCAGAGTAGATAAAGTGCACGTCCTGGGCCCTGCAAAACAAGGGAACACAGTCAAAGGATATCGCAACCACCACCAATGGGGGAAGACGAGAGGGCTCAGCAGTGCCACCCAGCACCTTTGGCCGCCTACACTCCACGTTACACGACCCAACAGCGCAAACATCTTGCCCGTCTGCTTGCTGTGATCTATTCCAAACCTCCCCTCCCAGAGACCCTGCCCTGATCACAGGCTAAAGTGAAAGTACAACATTTGGAGAGAGAACTGTTCACTGGGAACAAGTAAATCAAAGGTTAATTTTACGATGTGCCTTTCATGAAGGAAATACATAGTGCTTGAAAAGAGCGGAGCGTTCGGCTATGGACACCTTCAGCAGCAATTGGTTTATAATTGCATTTTACTCATTTTGGGCTAAATCATTTTTTCAATTTGTCTATCACAAAGGGTTAACAGTTTTTCTAGCTGTCAGAATTGATATCTAAATCATTGTATATAGAATTGTAGTGACTAATGGCCTGTAAAGTATACCGTAATCTTTGCACGGTAAAAATGGGTCTGAATTGTATTATGTACATGTAATTGGACAGTTCAAAAGCATATAGTAAGCTCTGCATAATACTGTAGTTGGTGGTATTTTGAATGATGAATATAATACTAGCGGTGCAGTAGATACTAACACCAAGTGTATCTAAATCATAGTACATGTTATATAGAAGTGTAGTAAATACCAGCACACGTGCATTGAATGGTTTAGGCTGCATTAATCGCCAAATGCTGCCATTCATATCTATAAGGAATTTTTTTTTTTTTATGTAAATTTGGGGTTCCTTCCATGGTAAGCGCCCTACTGCTGTGTACAGGGGCAGCAGGGAGAGTGTAAAGTCCTATTCATCCTGATACAGCTCTATTAGGGTTAATAGGACAAGGGATTAACAGATCCCAGCTTCAGGCCCCTAAAAAAAACGCCAAAATACTAAGTTTAAATCGCCCCCTTTCCCAATTTTACATAATAAAAAATACAAACATACTACATATCACCACGCCCGAAAGTGCGAACTATTAAAATTTAAAAATATCTCCTATACGGTGAACGCCGTAACAGAAAAATAAAAACCACGCGATTTTTTTTTTTTTTAGTCACCCTGTTTCTCCCCCCCCACCCCCCCAAAATAGGATAGGACTGTTCTATTAGGGGACGGACATTCCATAAAATGACGAATGCACGCAGCCTTTTTGGTGTTTTAGTTTTTTTGTGTGGTATTGTTTTTTTATCGAGTATTGCAATACTTTTTTGATACCAAAAACTTTGATTCAATTTCGATATGGTGACAAGTCATCCAGACGGCCCACATTGGGGGTCAGCTTTATGGGTAAGTACAGGGCGATGAAACGACTCACCAGCAGCCAGAAGTACCAGAAGTAGAGGGAGAAGCAGCTGAGGACCTGGACAATGGCCGTCAGCAGCACCACATCCTTCAGGTGCCTGGTAAGGAGAAGACGAAGCATTATTAGACATCAGACATCAGATCAGAGACCCCTGGAGACAGAACTCCCCCCCCCCCACCCCATTGATAAAAGATTTGTTAAATCGAATAGTGTGGATTATATTATAGTCTCCCTATGAACAGATAAATAAAATTACCGTAGGTGTCAAAAAATAAAATTGTCCAAAAAAACTCCTGAGATAGCAAGCTTAGGTGGTTTACAAGAACGGCGTGACACAAATATCAGAAATCCACTGATGTGAAGAGTCACTTTCTAAGGCGACTTTCACACTGCCGTCTGGTGCGGATCCGTCATCTGTTAAGGTAATACAACCGCATGCATCCGTTCAGAATGGATCCGTTTATCAGGGTGGATAAAAATTATAAAAAAAATAAAATTTTAAAAGATTTTTTTTATTTAAATCTGATTATTTTATATAAAATGCTTTTTGAGGAAAATCTATTACTATCCAAAGGTTATTCCATCATGAAATAAAGATTACGTTTTCAATTATGTAGAATAGGGCTGTAGAGGTTTTTTTTTTTGTAAATAAACTCCATGAATCCGTCCCCAATGTCGGGCTCTTCCAGAGGTTTTTCTTAGATTATTGGGCAGTTTCTCTGCCTACGAGATATTCTCACAGATACTCGCTTTACTTTCGCAGTTCTCCGCAGAGATCACGGCCTCTTCTTCACAGCAAAAATGTTCTAACATGAACAGAGCGAGAAAAAGACCTTAAAGGGGTTCTGCACTTTGTTTAAACTGATGATCTATCCTGAGTGCGACACCCAGGACCCCCGCCAATCATCTGTTTGATATGCCGGGATGGCGCCTTTCTTCTTTTTAAACGGTATTTATTGGACAATATGATGTATTAATAAAATGTAAATATTTTGACACCTGGTCTTCTGAGCTCATTTTTTGTGGTTTTTTTGTTCTAGGTTTTGTGGGCGTGACCATTACATGACAATGGAACGTTCTAAGCTTATTCCCAATACTTACTGAAGCTATATGATGCATTGGAACGTTCATGGTTGTAGTGTGGAACATGCCAAAGTCTAAAGCCTTATTTACGCGATACTGTTTCATGGATGTGTTCTCCACGGACAGCACACATCCCCATTCATTTTAGGGTCCATTAACATGTCTGTGGTGTGTCGCGGATCCGCAACACACCCGGCCTGCACCCCCCCTATAGAAATGCCTATTCTAGTCTGCAACTGCGGACAAGAATAGGACCTGTTCTCTCTTGCGGAGCCGCGGACCGGAAGTTCGCGGCTGTGCTCCGCGGAAGTGGAGAGCACATAGTGTGCTCTGCGTTTCATGTCCGGCCCCATATTGAGAATAAATGGGTCCACACCCGTTCCGGACTCATTTGTGGACATGTGAATTGACCCTTAATGTGTGCATTCAGACATCAGTGTTTTTAGCACGGTCCGTGGGTCCGTGTTTTTAGCAGGGAAGCATGCTCTATTTTGTCCATTATAGTCTATGGGTCCGCGAAAACCACGGACTCGATACGGATGCCATCAGTGTTTCACGGATCATTAACGAGATGCTTTGAATCTTTTTTTCCAGCTGTTCAGTATCAGTGAAACACTGATGCAACAGTGACAGCAAAAAACGGACACACTGATCCTTCAGGGATGCAACCCTGCTCATGGATTTGGACACGGACGTGTGAATGAGGCTTACCGCTAGTACCATGTAATATGCTGCCATTATACAACAATAGTAATAAATAATAGATCTATATACTGATGGGGCGAGGAGAACCACATAGGGTCATGACAAGAGATGAGGATTATTTTTGAGGAAATCAGAGTTCCCACTAGACCAGTGATGGGCAAAGTGCGGCTCTCCAGCTGTTGCAGAACTACAACTCCCAGCATGCAAAGACTGTCTACATCTATCCGTCTACTGCAGGGCATGGTGGGAGTTGTAGTTTTGCAACAGCTGGAGAGCCGCAGTTTGCCCATCACTGCACTAGACCAATACCGTAGTCTTCTGTAGGGTTAATTTCCATCTGATGAGTGTGTGACCGCCGTCCAAACCTCCAAAATCCATGGAGTTTCAGTACATTTCCATTTTATTTTTTTTTGCAACCGCGTTTCTGCTGGGACAGTGAGCGACAGTTCTGCTTTGTATAGGGTCAGAGGGTTTAGGAAGGAAACCAAGGAAAAAGGCCTAGTGTGGTTGGAATATTAACCCTTTCATGACCAGGTCCAAAAAAGGCCTGCGAGTTTGTGCACATGGTGGTTTAGTAACCGTAGCTTTTTTATTTGTTTGACTACCAAAATTTATGTATTTTTTTTTTCCCTACACTTAGGACTTTATTAGAATTTTTTTTTTTCCTTTTAGTGGAAAACCGCTAATTAAAGTAATTTTTATTTCTTAAATATTAAAAGTGACTAATTATTGGTTCCCTGTTTTGTGACGATCGTTTTCCTCAGTGCGGAGTCTGTATGTTTTCATGCCTTTCTGCACATGTTCCTCACGGAGTTGATAAATTCTCTCCAGAATAGGAATTAATGATACATTACGAATACGGTCAGAACCATCCCCCTAAATCAGACTTTTATCCGATGTGTACAAATGTGCCCAGATTTATTATATACACACGTGCATGAACTCCATCATTGATGTTTTCTACCTTATAATATGTAGGTGCAGAACTCTTCATTTGCACATTAGTATCTTCCATAAATTTAGTATTAGTTCACCGCATCGTTGGTTTTGTTTGGGAGCATCTATAGTGATGCGTCCCCCATCCATTCTGGGGGAAGGTTTGGCACGCCTCCCGTGCCTTATTCTAGTCCGTATAGCATACGCCTTTAATCCTGTGATTGGCGTGCGCTCCGGTGACTAGGAGAGGGGGCGGAGCTGCCCTTGGAGCGCACGCCCTGTGTTTTGAGGTGTCGTGCACTTCACGCTGAGTGGGTGTGGCCTGTCATTTATGTCTATGGACACCTCCTCCCTTGCTTGTCCGAATGCCTCGTTAGAACCGAGGCTTGGCGCGCATACGTTTGTTGGGGAGTGAAGGTGTGTTAAGGGGGTGGGTCTGTTTTTTCCGGCAGCCCTATAGTGGGCCTGGACGGACTCTAGTGATAAGTATTACTCTGGTGAATTGATATGTCCATCAAATGAGGGCACACCCATCCCTGAGAGACGGTTGATAAGTGTTACACAAGTCCCCACCCATCTGCTTTAAATGTGGCTCAGTTTGGAACATGGTTGGAGCCATCATCTGCCCCAGGAACTTCATCAGTACACATCGGGTCTGTGAGTATATCCTCTGGCAGCACCTCCATTACCATGCTATCCTCTGGGTGGCAGCACCTCCATTACCATGCTATCCTCTGGGTGGCAGCACCTCCATTACCATGCTATCCTCTGGGTGGCAGCACCTCCATTACCATGCTATCCTCTGGGTGGCAGCACCTCCATTACCATGCTATCCTCTGGTGGCAGCACCTCCATTACCATGCTATCCTCTGGGTGGCAGCACCTCTCCATTACCATGCTATCCTCTGGGTGGCAGCACCTCCATTACCATGCTATCCTCTGGGTGGCAGCACCTCCATTACCATGCTATCCTCTGGGTGGCAGCACCTCCATTACCATGCTATCCTCTGGGTGGCAGCACCTCCATTACCATGCTATCCTCTGGGTGGCAGCACCTCCATTACCATGCTATCCTCTGGGTGGCAGCACCTCCATTACCATGCTATCCTCTGGGTGGCAGCACCTCTATTACCATGCTATCCTCTGGGTCTCTGGTGGCCGTATAACCACACATGGTGTTATCCAGCACTGAGCACAATATTGAACAGAATTGTATGAGATTTTTCATGATCTATGAGAAGCTGTGGAACTTTCGATGGCTTTATCCAGCTTTGCAGTATACTATTGTATTGTTATATGGAATACCCTTTCACTTACTTTAACAGTGCCTTACTGCTGGGCGACCTCCCTAAACCAGCCTTGGCATCTGTGCTAGATTACTGGGGTCATTCTTGGCCGTGTCAACAATTTTGTCTTGTGGGGGGAGTCTGTACAACCTTTTACCCCTCACAATGTTTGGTCTTATGTAAGTGTGACTATTGAGCATATAATCACTTTTTGACCCTAACCTTTAATAACTATCTGTGGATCTGGTTCCATTGTATCTATATTTTTGCCGTTTAAAGGGAATCTGACCCCGGGATGTTGTGTACAGAGCTGAGGACATGGGTTTCTAGATGGCCGCTAGCACATCCCCAATATCCAGACCCCATAGCTCTGTGTGCTTTTATTGTGTTTAGACACTATTGGTTTTTCAGTGATTTTAGTTCTTCTGATTCCTTACGTGGGGAAAATTGTCTTCTACCTCACAGGTTTTTTTTCCTTCCTCTGGAACAACTTGCAGGATGACAGGCTGAACTGGATGGACGGAGGGCTTTTTTCGGCCTTATATACCATGTTACCCCTCGGTACCCTTACTGCAGACTGCTAGCAATTCATTCATAACCTCTAGTAGAAATAATAAAGAAATGGCAGAACATGGAGCCATAAGACTAAGATGCTACAGAATTATTACATGGCAAATGCAGAAATCTATTAAACCAGGCGTCAGGAGTGGTGAGAGGTCCTCTTTAATATTATTTTACGTGAATGTTCCCAATTATGTTCTCCTCTACTCAATCTTCTGGGGCAAATCAAGTTCCTAAATTAGATTCCTTCTATTGTCTCTGTTATTAGAAGGATCTGAGGAAAATCCACAGATTCCAATAATTCTGATATAGGACCTTCACTTATGTATCACAAAGATCTTTGATCAGTTTAAAGGGGTCCACCGGGCTTTTAATATTGATGACCTATCCTCGGCATCCGACACCCGGAACCCCCGCAGACCCCGTTAATAATTTTAAGCTTCCAGTTAGAGAGGTCGATACCGGGGCACAGCAATTTGATATATTTTAATAGTAATTTGTAGGCTTGAGAGAATCGACCTTCAGATCATAGATCTAAAGTCCATTTGTTCAAAAACGTTGTTCTTAATGCTGTTTCCGTACAGAATTAAAGGGAATCTGTCAGCAGCATAGAAGCATTTTTTTTTTTCATGAATCCTTGTTAAATAAAGTACCTTCTTCCCATAACTGGTGTTGTTTTTCATTTTCGTCTTGTCCTTTCTTCAAAAAAACGCTTTTTCCTATATGCAAATGAAGTTCCTAGGAGCCCAGAGGGGCGTTCCTCCTTTAGCAAGTAGCCCAGGAACGCCCCCCTGATGTGATGTGCCCGCCGAAAATTTTAAAAAAAACGAACGCCTATATCAGTCTAAATGCTCCGCGTTCCTGGGCTACTTGCTAAAGGAGGAACGCCCCTCTGGGCTCCTAGGAACCTCATTTGCATATAGGAAAAAGACAACATCAGTTATGGAAATAAGGTACTTTATTTAACAAGGATTCATGAAAAAAAAAAAATGCTACTATGCTGCTGACAGATTCCCTTTAAACTGTATTGACTCTGCGTAGCGTGAGACTTGGGTGAATGACTACGGTATTCATATCTGCCCATTTAATAATATTTTACAATAGGATTCTGAAGTGGGCCGAGGTACTGAGGTACCACCGGATTCCTACTGTAAAAGGTCTTTAAATGGGCAGATATGAAAACCGTAGTCATTCACCCAAGTCTTGCGATACTTCATGGGGACAAAACATTTTAATGCTGTACAAAAACAGCATTAAAAAGGAAGTTTTTGAACAAATCAATAATTGGCATAGGTTTATTTTCTCCACTTTAGGAAAAGGATATACAGTTGGCCCATATCGGTTGTGTGGCAGTTATACTTAATAAACGTTTATTACAGCTTTAGATATGTGATGTTTTAGTAATGCCTCCGAGTCTTGTACTTTCTTCTTTTTTATGGGGTTTGAGCGTGACCACCACCATCTCTTTTCATATATACACGTGACAGTATCTGCAATGGCCATTAGAAGAGCTCTTTTTTTTGAAGGCATTGAAGCCAGAAAGTGTTTCAGTGATGGCGTTTTCTCCACATATGGGGTCTGTTAGAAGGACTAAGGGGGGTGTATATGAGGAGGGTATACACAGGAGTGTGTGTGTGTATATATATATATATATATATATATATATATATATATATATATAGTGTGATGAGGAGGGTATACAGAGGTGTATATATAGTGATGAGGAGGGTATACAGAGGCGTATATATAGTGATGAGGAGGGTATACAGAGGCGTATATATAGTGATGAGGAGGGTATACAGAGGTGTATATATAGTGATGGGGAGGGTATACAGAGGTGTATATATAGTGATGAGGAGGGTATACAGAGGTGTATATATAGTGATGAGGAGGGTATACAGAGGTGTATATATAGTGATGAGGAGGGTATACAGAGGTGTATATATAGTAATGAGGAGGGTATACAGAGGTGTATATATAGTAATGAGGAGGGTATACAGAGGTGTATATATAGTGATGAGGAGGGTATACAGAGGTGTATATAGTGATGAGGAGGGTATACAGAGGTGTATATATAGTGATGAGGAGGGTACACAGAGGTGTATATATAGTGATGAGGAGGGTATACACAGGTGTATATAGTGATGAGGAGGGTATACACTGGTGTATATAGTGATGAGGAGGGTATACACTGGTGTATATAGTGATGAGGAGGGTATACACTGGTGTATATAGTGATGAGGAGGGTATACAGAGGTGTATATAGTGATGAGGAGGGTACACAGAGGTGTATATAGTGATGAGGAGGGTATACAGAGGTGTATATAGTGATGAGGAGGGTATACACTGGTGTATATAGTGATGAGGAGGGTATACACTGGTGTATATAGTGATGAGGAGGGTATACAGAGGTGTATATAGTGATGAGGAGGGTATACAGAGGTGTATATAGTGAGGAGGGTATACAGAGGTGTATATAGTGATGAGGAGGGTATACAGAGGTATATATAGTGATGAGGAGGGTATACACTGGTGTATATAGTGATGAGGAGGGTATAAATAGGTGTATATAGTGAGGAGGAGGGTATACAGAGGTGTATATAGTGATGAGGAGGGTACACAGAGGTGTATATAGTGATGAGGAGGGTACACAGAGGTGTATATAGTGATGAGGAGGGTACACAGAGGTGTATATAGTGATGAGGAGGGTATACAGAGGTGTATATAGTGATGAGGAGGGTATACAGAGGTGTATATAGTGATGAGGAGGGTATACAGAGGTGTATATAGTGATGAGGAGGGTATACAGAGGTGTATATAGTGATGAGGAGGGTATACAGAGGTGTATATAGTGAGGAGGGTATACAGAGGTGTATATAGTGATGAGGAGGGTATACAGAGGTGTATATAGTGATGAGGAGGGTATACACTGGTGTATATAGTGATGAGGAGGGTATAAATAGGTGTATATAGTGAGGAGGAGGGTACACAGAGGTGTATATAGTGATGAGGAGGGTACACAGAGGTGTATATAGTGATGAGGAGGGTACACAGAGGTGTATATAGTGATGAGGAGGGTATACAGAGGTGTATATAGTGATGAGGAGGGTATACAGAGGTGTATATATAGTGATGAGGAGGGTATACAGAGGTGTATATAGTGAGGAGGGTATACAGAGGTGTATATAGTGAGGAGGGTATACAGAGGTGTATATAGTGATGAGGAGGGTATACAGAGGTGTATATAGTGATGAGGAGGGTATACAGAGGTGTATATAGTGATGAGGAGGGTATAAATAGGTGTATATAGTGAGGAGGAGGGTATACAGAGGTGTATATAGTGATGAGGAGGGTACACAGAGGTGTATATAGTGATGAGGAGGGTACACAGAGGTGTATATAGTGATGAGGAGGGTATACAGAGGTGTATATAGTGATGAGGAGGGTATAAATAGGTGTATATAGTGAGGAGGAGGGTATACAGAGGTGTATATAGTGATGAGGAGGGTACACAGAGGTGTATATAGTGATGAGGAGGGTATACAGAGGTGTATATAGTGATGAGGAGGGTATACAGAGGTGTATATAGTGATGAGGAGGGTACACAGAGGTGTATATAGTGAGGAGGGTATACAGAGGTGTATATAGTGATGAGGAGGGTATACAGAGGTGTATATAGTGATGAGGAGGGTATACACTGGTGTATATAGTGATGAGGAGGGTATACAGAGGTGTATATAGTGATGAGGAGGGTATACAGAGGTGTATATAGTGAGGAGGGTATACAGAGGTGTATATAGTGATGAGAAGGGTATACAGAGGTATATATAGTGATGAGGAGGGTATACACTGGTGTATATAGTGATGAGGAGGGTATACAGAGGTGTATATAGTGATGAGGAGGGTATACAGAGGTGTATATAGTGATGAGGAGGGTATACAGAGGTGTATATATAGTGATGAGGAGGGTATACAGAGGTGTATATAGTGATGAGGAGGGTATACAGAGGTGTATATATAGTGATGAGGAGGGTATACAGAGGTGTATATATAGTGATGAGGAGGGTATACAGAGGTGTATATATAGTGATGAGGAGGGTATACAGAGGTGTATATAGTGATGAGGAGGGTATACAGAGGTGTATATAGTGATGAGGAGGGTATACAGAGGTGTATATAGTGATGAGGAGGGTATACAGAGGTGTATATATAGTGATGAGGAGGGTATACAGAGGTGTATATATAGTGATGAGGAGGGTATACAGAGGTGTATATAGTGATGAGGAGGGTATACAGAGGTGTATATATAGTGATGAGGAGGGTATACAGAGGTGTATATATAGTGATGAGGAGGGTATACAGAGGTGTATATAGTGATGAGGAGGGTATACAGAGGTGTATATAGTGATGAGGAGGGTATACAGAGGTGTATATAGTGATGAGGAGGGTATACACTGGTGTATATAGTGATGAGGAGGGTATAAATAGGTGTATATAGTGAGGAGGAGGGTATACAGAGGTGTATATAGTGATGAGGAGGGTACACAGAGGTGTATATAGTGATGAGGAGGGTACACAGAGGTGTATATAGTGATGAGGAGGGTACACAGAGGTGTATATAGTGATGAGGAGGGTATACAGAGGTGTATATAGTGATGAGGAGGGTATACAGAGGTGTATATAGTGATGAGGAGGGTATACAGAGGTGTATATAGTGATGAGGAGGGTATACAGAGGTGTATATAGTGAGGAGGGTATACAGAGGTGTATATAGTGATGAGGAGGGTATACAGAGGTGTATATAGTGATGAGGAGGGTATACACTGGTGTATATAGTGATGAGGAGGGTATAAATAGGTGTATATAGTGAGGAGGAGGGTACACAGAGGTGTATATAGTGATGAGGAGGGTACACAGAGGTGTATATAGTGATGAGGAGGGTACACAGAGGTGTATATAGTGATGAGGAGGGTATACAGAGGTGTATATAGTGATGAGGAGGGTATACAGAGGTGTATATATAGTGATGAGGAGGGTATACAGAGGTGTATATAGTGAGGAGGGTATACAGAGGTGTATATAGTGATGAGGGTATACAGAGGTGTATATAGTGATGAGGAGGGTATACAGAGGTGTATATAGTGATGAGGAGGGTATACAGAGGTGTATATAGTGATGAGGAGGGTATAAATAGGTGTATATAGTGAGGAGGAGGGTATACAGAGGTGTATATAGTGATGAGGAGGGTACACAGAGGTGTATATAGTGATGAGGAGGGTACACAGAGGTGTATATAGTGATGAGGAGGGTATACAGAGGTGTATATAGTGATGAGGAGGGTATACAGAGGTGTATATATAGTGATGAGGAGGGTATACAGAGGTGTATATAGTGATGAGGAGGGTATACAGAGGTGTATATAGTGATGAGGAGGGTATACAGAGGTGTATATAGTGATGAGGAGGGTATACAGAGGTGTATATAGTGATGAGGAGGGTATACAGAGGTGTATATAGTGATGAGGGTATACAGAGGTGTATATAGTGATGAGGGGGGTATACACTGGTGTATATAGTGATGAGGAGGGTATAAATAGGTGTATATAGTGAGGAGGAGGGTATACAGAGGTGTATATAGTGAGGAGGAGGGTACACAGAGGTGTATATAGTGAGGAGGAGGGTATACAGAGGTGTATATAGTGATGAGGAGGGTATACAGAGGTGTATATAGTGAGGAGGGTATACAGAGGTGTATATAGTGAGGAGGGTATACAGAGGTGTATATAGTGATGAGGGGGGTATACACTGGTGTATATAGTGATGAGGAGGGTATAAATAGGTGTATATAGTGATGAGGAGGGTATACAGAGGTGTATATAGTGATGAGGGTATACAGAGGTGTATATAGTGATGAGGGGGGTATACACTGGTGTATATAGTGAGGAGGGTATACAGAGGTGTATATAGTGAGGAGGGTATACAGAGGTGTATATAGTGAGGAGGGTATACAGAGGTGTATATAGTGAGGAGGTGCGCTCTATCTAGAACAATCACTTCTCACTGGTTTGGTAGGAGGGATGTGACAATGTGCGCGATGTAGTTTGATCTTGCGGGGCGATATCTTTGGGGATTTCTCTCATTTGCATATTGTTTCTTCTAGATCAGTCCTCTCATTTTATCTCATTTTTAGAATGATCACGTGTTGGCCAGCTCATTGTGGGCTGTTGTGAATTCTCCTAATTTATTTTCAGTATATGCTGTGCGGGGACCCTCAGAATTCTGCAGGAGTCGGCCCAGGTTGTCAGATGTTTTTCTGGAGGTATAACCTCTCTTTTAGGATGCATTCACACGAATGTGGTTTTGGTTCTGCATCCGAGCTGCATTTTTTGTGGGTCTGGTACACTTCAATGGGGATGCAAAGGATTTGGACAGCACTCCGTGTGCTGTCCGCGTACATTGCTCCATTCCATGGCACCCGAAAAATGATAGATCGTGTCCTATTTTGCAGACAAGAATAGTCATTTCTATAATGGGCCGGCCGTTCCATAAATTGCGGAACGCAAAACACGGCACGTTCGTGTGCATGAGGCCTTACACTGGATTCAGTGCAACGCTATCAGGGTACCCATCCGAAATTCACCCTCTCCATAAACAGAAGACTGTGAAATTCATATTAAATAGCATTTCCAAGGGTTGGGGAAAATTTACAAGTGAAAATTACAACATTTTCTCAAAAGTGAGTGAGATTCCTGCATCTGTCCTGAATCAGGGCCAACCGTTCTAGAACAGGGTGCGGTTAGCGCAGTGTTGTAATGCACCCGGTGCACAGTGCGTTACAGAACCAGAGGCATTCCGCCAGGCATGCAGAGATGGTTATGACCCTACAAGTGACGTTCTACAGAGCCACAGATCCAGGAGCGACTAGTTAAGGTTACTACCACACTCATTGACCACTAGAGCCCTGAGGAAGCCACCAGCACAGGGGCAGCACACTCACTCTGCCATTCCTTGCTCCATGTTCAGGTCTATTCCTCCATCTACAAGGCTGCCATCTTCAGTAAAGGTAGCTTGAGCCATTCCTCGCATGGAGCGATACGCCACTGCATAGATGAGACAGCTGAAAATCAGGAAGGCCTACGGAAAAAGATCACACAAATGCCATCCGGTGTACAATGATATATGCCCCCTGAGACTGAAGCCGCACAAGACAGATCACCAGGAATCTAGGTCTAACCCTTACCATCCATCCTGTGTCAGCCGAAGACGCCCAGGCACAAGCAAGTCCCCCATAACGGCGAGCAGAGACCCCAACACGCATCGTACAGCCGAGAGCAACCCACAGGAGAACATGGAAGTCAATCGGCGCCCCAGCAGAAATACCAGAGAACATATAGCCAACATCTCCAGCCATGTGCAACGAACGTGCGGACAGCTACACACTAGATAAAAGGATCCACAGCCGCCCCTCTGTCCAAGCTTCTACTCTCCTCACTGCATCCACAGCCGCCCCTCTGTCCAGGCTACTACTCTCCTCACTGCATCCACAGCCGCCCCTCTGTCCAGGCTACTACTCTCCTCACTGCATCCACAGCCGCCCCTCTGTCCAGGCTACCACTCTCCTCACTGCATCCACAGCCGCCCCTCTGTCCAAGCTTCTACTCTCCTCACTGCATCCACAGCCGCCTCTCTGTCCAGGCTACTACTCACCTCACTGCATCCACAGCCACCCCTCTGTCCAGGCTACTACTCACCTCACTGCATCCACAGCCGCCTCTCTGTCCAGGCTACTACTCACCTCACTGCATCCACAGCCGCCCCTCTGTCCAGGGTACTACTCACCTCACTGCATCCACAGCCGCCTCTCTGTCCAGGCTACTACTCACCTCACTGCATCCACAGCCGCCCCTCTGTCCAGGCTACTACTCACCTCACTGCATCCACAGTCACCCCTCTGTCCAGGCTACTACTCACCTCACTGCATCCACAGCCACCCCTCTGTCCAGGCTTCTGCTCACCTCACTGCGTCCGCCTCTCTGTCCAGGCTTCTGCTCACCTCACTGCATCCGCCTCTGTCCAGGCTTCTGCTCCCCTCACTACATCCACAGCCGCCTCTCTGTCCAGGCTTCTACTCCCCTCACTGCATCTCTCAGCCTTCCTACAGCAGGCATCCTCCTGGGTGCTAGGAGCTACACTCTGCCGCACTGATGCTGGTCCTGAGCTCGCTTCCCCAATATCAGCCAAATGGGTATATGTATTAAGTGTGGCGGCTCAGGACTAGCCTCCCTGGCACTTCTCCTACCTTTCCTCCTAACTGTTACCTAGCTGCTGACCCCTGGCAGCTACAGCAAATGCTGCACTCTCGAGGGGGGTCACCATTTTTAAATACAAGACATGTCTGGAAAGGGTTAACACTGTAATTGAGGAATGTGCTAGAATAAAGCAAACAATGCACAAGGAAAATACATAAAACTGTCACAAACCTCGCTCCACACGGCAAACCCAGTTGTACTCACAAACCCCACTTGCAGTCTCTGCGCCCCCCCCTCCTCTACTTGCAGTCTCTGCGCCGCCCCCCCCCCCTCCACTTGCAGTCTCTGCACCCCCCCCCCTCCTCCACTTGCAGTCTCTGCGCCCCCCCCCCTCCTCCACTTGCAGTCTCTGCGCCCCCCCCCCCCTCCTCCACTTGCAGTCTCTGCGCCCCCCCCCCTCCTCCACTTGCAGTCTCTGTGGCTTGAAGCTCAGCAAATCAGTGAGGTTCCTCAGTCCCGGTCACCGTCTGTCAGGCTATTCGTGGGAAGCCATACAATCTCTCACCAGTCATCTGTCTCCAGCTTCTGTCATGTTCCCCCATTATAAGTGAGGACATGTCCTCCTGTGTGACCTTACCCAGCTCCAGAAAGTAGACGAGTGGTAGAAGATCCCCAGAGAGACAGCTACATACAACACCTGTGTGAAAGAGAGAGAGAGAGGTCACATGGTACATTCTGGAAACGTACACGCCGCTTTACGTGGAGAGACCACCGCCAATTGGGTCATTGACTATATGGAGCCAAGAGATTAGGGAATACCTGTTCCTGGAATATTGGGGTCCTGGCGACCAGCGGGCGCTAATCAGAGCACAGCGTCTGATAACGGACATCACTGTATATACACATGTGCAGCATCAAGCAAGAGCAGCCAAAATACCCAACATGGCTACATACGTCATTCAATCACGTGGTCACATGTAAGTGACGTGGTACAGTATAATCCTGCAGTCACGTGGGACAGTATAATGACGCGGAAGTCACGTGGTACAGTATAATCACACGGTCGTGTGTAAATCACGTGGGACAGTATAATGACGCGGAAGTCACGTGGTACAGTATAATCACACGGTCGTGTGTAAGTCACGTGGTACAGTATAATCACGCGGAAGCCACGTGGTACAGTATAATCACGCGGAAGCCACGTGGTACAGTATAATCACGCGGAAGCCACGTGGTACAGTATAATCACGCGGAAGCCACGTGGTACAGTATAATCACGCGGAAGCCACGTGGTACAGTATAATCACGCGGAAGCCACGTGGTACAGTATAATACGGTCGTGTGTAAGTCACGTGGTACAGTATAATCACGCGGTCACGTGCAAGTCATGTAGTACAGTATAATCATGCGGTCGTGTGCAAGTCACGTGGTACAGTATAATCACGCGGTCACGTGTAAGTCACGTGGTACAGTATAATCACGTGGTTGTGCACTCACCATGGCCCCCAGAATGATGCGCAGATAGAAGCTCAGAGTCTCTTTGTTCTCCTCATAGATTTGCTTCTTCCCCTTTGTGGCCACTTTTCCTTTCGGCTAAATACAAAGAATGATCATTATACACAGTTATCCGGTCGGTAGAAAGATAGACACGGGGCGGACTGGCGGTGTAGCCTCCTGGTGGGCCTGAGAACGTAGTCTCTACTTCTGCTCAGGACTCCCCTGCCGGACTCCATATAGGGCTACTTCCACATAGAGTCCTCCATGGGGCTATCCCCAAACACTGCTAGCATTCTGACAGTGTAAGAGGATACCCCTGGATCCAGTCTCTACTTTATATGGTCACCAGAGGGGTTCACACGCCAAACCTTCTGCGTGAGAGACAGAGGCCGTACTGCCTGTTGTCTATGGGAAGATTTTCCTAAAAACCTTTATTAGAATGAACGTGCAACGTGCTGGTATCTACAGACACATCTCGGAATACATCTCGGAATACCGGGACACCAATATAGGCCTCGTTTATTTCAGAATCACAAACATGTAATGGAGCAAAACTAATTACAAGAAACACATTTTACCCACCTCTTCAGACCAGTCTCCAGTGACCCCGCTGCCTCTATACCGCCATGTCCGGCTTCACCCTCCCCTACTGTGTCCTCCTCCTGTACCCTGTAGATTGTAGGCCTCCAACCAGTGACTCCGCTGCCTCTATACCACCATGACCGGCTTCACCCTCCCCTACTGTGTCCTCCTCCCATACCCTGTAGATTGTAGGCCTCCAACCAGTGACCCCGCTGCCTCTATACCGCCATGTCCGGCTTCACCCTCCCCTACTGTGTCCTCCTCCTGTACCCTGTAGATTGTAGGCCTCCAACCAGTGACTCCGCTGCCTCTATACCACCATGACCGGCTTCACCCTCCCCTACTGTGTCCTCCTCCCATACCCTGTAGATTGTAAGCCTCCAACCAGTGACCCCGCTGCCTCTATACCGCCATGACCGGCTTCACCCTCCCCTACTGTGTCCTCCCCCCGTACCATGTAGATTGTAGGCCTCCAACCAGTGACCCCGCTGCCTCTATACTGCCATGTCCGGCTTCACCCTCCCCTACTGTGTCCTCCTCCCATACCCTGTAGATTGTAGGCCTCCAACCAGTGACCCCACTGCCTCTATACCGCCATGTCCGGCTTCACCCTCCCCTACTGTGTCCTCCTCCCATACCCTGTAGATTGTAAGCCACCAACCAGTGACCTCGCTGCCTCTATACCACCATGACCGGCTTCACCCTCACCTACTGTGTCCTCCTCCCATACCATGTAGATTGTAAGCCTCCAACCAGTGACCCCGCTGCCTCTATACCGCCATGTCCGGCTTCACCCTCCCCTACTGTGTCCTCCCCCCGCACCATGTAGATTGTAAGCCTCGCGGGCCGGGCCCTCTCTCCTTCTGTACCTCGTCTGCATCATGTATGTGCACCGCTTATCATATGTACAGCGCCAGGGAATGAATGGCGCTCTAATAATGATAATAATGTATTTGCTCCAGAGCATTTGTGCGATTACTAAATACATCAGTCTTTTGCTGCTACCCCACCACTTGACCTCATGAGTTTTAGGTAGAAAACTGCTGCCTTGCCAGGAGTACTACAGATGATGCCGTGACTATAATGTGCCGCTATACAGAGCACAGCGTGGCTATAACGTACCGGTATACAGAGCACAGCGTGGCTATAAAACGTACCGGTATACAGAGCACAGCGTGGCTATAAAACGTACCGGTATACAGAGCACAGCGTGGCTATAAAACGTACCGGTATACAGAGCACAGCGTGGCTATAATGTACCGGTATACAGGGCACAGCATGGCTATAATGTACCGGTATACAGAGCACCGCATGGCTATAATGTACCAGTATACAGAGCACAGCGTGGCTATAATGTACCGGTATACAGAGCACAGCGTGACATTATAGTCACGTCGTCATCTGTATACCGGTACATTATAGCCACGCTGTGCCCTGTATACCGGTACATTATAGCCATGCTGTGCCCTGTATACCGGTACATTATAGCCACGCTGTGCCCTGTATACCGGTACATTATAGCCATGCTGTGCCCTGTATACCGGTACGTTTTATAGCCACGCTGTGCTCTGTATACCGGTACATTATAGCCACGCTGTGCCCTGTATACCGGTACATTATAGCCACGCTGTGCCCTGTATACCGGTACGTTTTATAGCCACGCTGTGCTCTGTATACCGGTACATTATAGCCACGCTGTGCCAGCAAGCTCCAGCAATTCCAACAGGAAATATCAACCGCATGGTCAGCAGTGTGAGGCGGACCTAAATAGAGCCTCATCACCGATAACGAATGGCACCTGAGGAGAGGTGAGATCCTGCCAAACAACATACATGGAGGTATACCCAGCACTGGGGTCGGTGAGATGCTGACATTTTGTGGCGGTATACCCAGCACTGGGGTCGGTGAGACGCTGACATTTTGTGGCGGTATACCCAACACTGGGGTTGGTGAGATGCTGACATTTTGTGGCAGTATACCCAGCACTGGGGTCGGTGAGACGCTGACATTTTGTGGAGGTATACCCAGCACCGGGGTCGGTGAGATGCTGACATTTTGTGGCGGTATACCCAGCACTGGGGTCGGTGAGATGCTGACATTTTGTGGCGGTATACCCAGCACTGGGGTCGGTGAGATGCTGACATTTTGTGGCGGTATACCCAGCACTGGGGTCGGCTTCTGAGATGAGGAAATTACAATTGCTGCTTCTACTTAATGCCCGACTGTCATGATATAATATCACTGGAGCCGGAACTTTTTATTTTTTCCATAAATTTCACCCGAAAGCCAAATATCCCAAACTGTAGAGTAGAGTGTGTACCTGCAGTAAAGAGATCTGTACAGACCAAGAAGTGCCACTTGTTAGTAGACTTAGTGGCCAGAGCGAAAACTGCAGGAATTTATTTTTAATTTAAATATATTGACATGAAAAATTAAAATATCAAATTATTTAAAAAATGTTAATAACCTTTTGTTTAACTCATGTTTTTACATCTGATGACGTATTCCCTTTAAGAAACACTGTGAGGAATACAACACATGCAGATCGGTACGGTCACCGGCCAGGACCGATCGGCATCACAATCAATGTCCTGACCGTCCAATCTGATCGATCTCAATAACCCGAACCCATATACACACAGTAATCACAGAATGTGAAGGAGTGAAATGATAATCACGTTTTAGCCCTTTTCTTCTGTGCACAGAGCAGCAGAACGTGTTTACTGTAATTATTTGGTGATCGCTTCTGGTCTATAGAGATGGCGCTGTAGATGCCCGGGCATTGTACCCGAATACTAGTACAGGCTGTTAGTCAGAGAAATTCCGCCAGGTCATAACTGTCAAGCCTGTGGCTCAGCTGGTAAAGCTTTTGCCTCTGATACAGAAGGCGCCCAGTTCAAGACCCGCCACTGACATTTTGGATAAAAGGGAGAATGAAAGTTTTTAATACAAAGGGTTGTTCTCAATCAATATTATAATGCTCACAGCCCTAGTTATATGGGGGAAATGACTCATTTTAACCCCTTCACAACCCCCGCTATACATAGCAATAGCATGTTAAAGTCCCCTATGGTGACCTATATAGATGAAAAGTTTTAAAAACTATAAAGAAAAATGTAAGGTTTATACATATTCAAATCACCCCCTTTCCCCATATAAAATAAACAATAAAAGATGAAGCAAAATGAAGTGATTGTCTTTACCTCCTAAAAAAAATGAATATAAAAAAAATTATCAAAAAGCATATTCTACAATAACAATTGAAAATGGCGGATTGGCCTGTAAAACACCCACCTACCCCCTCCCCCCAACACCCCTGGATCAGTACATAATGACTGCTGCCTAAAAAATAATGGTGTATAAAAAAATTCGCAAAGCAAAACTTACAGATCTGTGGGGGTAAGTAGTGAGCAGAGGGTGGGCCGAGGGCAGTTTAGGGAGCGCCAAAGCCAACTGGTCACAGATGAGAGTTTATGGGCAGATAGCTGGTCACAGGGGGCAATTCAGGGGCAGGATAATAGTCAGAGGGGGTAAATAAAGAGCAGCTTACTGGTCACAACTAGTAGTTAACACGGGGCAGATTCCTGGTCACAGGGGCAATTAAAGGGTAGGTAGCTGATCACGAGCTAATTCAGGAGCACTTTACTGGTATCAGGTGGTAACTCAGGGGCATGTTAATGGTGAGCGGGGGTAAATAAAGAGCAGGGGAAGGTCACTGGTCACAGGGGGGGTAATTCAGGGCCAGGTCACTGGTCACAGGGGGTAATTCAGGGCCAGGTCACTGGTCACAGGGGAGTAATTCAGGGCCAGGTCACTGGTCACAGGGGGTAATTCAGGGCCAGGTCACTGGTCACGGAGGTAATTCAGGGCCAGGTCACTGGTCACGGGGGGTAATTCAGGGCCAGGTCACAGGGGGTAATTCAGGGCCAGGTCACAGGGGGTAATTCAGGGCCAGGTCACGGGGGAGGTAATTCAGGGCCAGGTCACAGGGGGTAATTCAGGGCCAGGTCACTGGTCACAGGGAGTAATTCAGGGCCAGGTCACTGGTCACAGGGGTAATTCAGGGCCAGGTCACTGGTCACAGGGGGGTAATTCAGGGCCAGGTCACAGGGGGGGGGGGGTAATTCAGGGCCAGATCACTGGTCACAGGGGGGGGGTGTAATTCAGGGCCAGGTCACAGGGGGGGGGGGGTAATTCAGGGCCAGGTCACAGGGGGGTAATTCAGGGCCAGGTCACTGGTCACAGGGGGGTAATTCAGGGCCAGGTCACTGGTCACAGGGGGGTAATTCAGGGCCAGGTCACTGGTCACAGGGGGGTAATTCAGGGCCAGGTCACTGAGAACACATTTGATTTCACAAATAAAATACATTTCCCAGCACCACCCAGTCGTCTACAAAATGTCCCCGCTATACAATTAACCCCTTCGCTCTCAGAAATTGAGTTCTTACCGCCATGACTGCAAAACATTTCCACCTCAGCAAAACCACCCATCCGGCGCCGAGATATGACGTCAGCAAACGGCACGGATAAGAGGGCTACTTCAATCCTTACTGCCCCGCCCCTGCTGATAGATCACGTGACCGTCTCTGACACGTCACGCAATCTCGTTCGCAACGCCTGACCGTCTATGAAATGTCGGTGTGTGCCCAACCTCTTACATCATGCGGCCATCTGTGATCTGTATCACACTGTGTATCCTCCCCATATATCATGTACCTATATGTATATCTGTATCCTCATACATCATCTGACCACCTCTGATCTGTATCACACTGTGTATCCTCCCCGTATATAATGCACCTATATGTATATCTGTATCCTCATACATCATCTGACCATCTCTGATCTGTATCACACTGTGTATCCTCCCCGTATATCATGTACCTATATGTATATCTGTACCCTCATACATCATCTGACCATCTCTGATCTGTATCACACTGTGTATCCTCCCCATATATCATGCACCTATATGTATATCTGTATCCTCTTACATCATCTGACCACCTCTGATCTGTATCACACTGTGTATCCTCCCCATATATCATGCACCTATATGTATATCTGTACCCTCATACATCATCTGACCACCTCTGATCTGTATCACACTGTGTATCCTCCCCATATATCATGCACCTATATGTATATCTGTACCCTCATACATCATCTGACCACCTCTGATCTGTATCACACTGTGTATCCTCCCCGTATATCATGCACCTATATGTATATCTGTACCCTCATACATCATGCGACCATCCTTCATCTATATCACACTGTGTATCCTCTCCATGTATATCATGCACCTATATGTATATCTGTACCCTCATACATCATCTGACCACCTCTGATCTGTATCACACTGTGTATCCTCCCCGTATATAATGTACCTATATGTAAATCTGTATCCTCATACATCATCTGACCACCTCTGATCTGTATCAAACTGTGTATCCTCCCCGTATATCATGCACCTATATGTATATCTGTATCCTCATACATCATCTGACCATCTCTGATCTGTATCACACTGTGTATCCTCCCCGTATATCATGCACCTATATGTATATCAGTATCCTCATACATCATCTGACCATCTCTGATCTGTATCACACTGTGTATCCTCCCCATATATCATGCACCTATATGTATATCTGTATCCTCATACATCATCTGACCATCTCTGATCTGTATCACACTGTGTATCCTCCCCATATATCATGCACCTATATGTATATCTGTACCCTCATACATCATCTGACCACCTCTGATCTGTATCACACTGTGTATCCTCCCCATATATCATGCACCTATATGTATATCTGTACCCTCATACATCATCTGACCACCTCTGATCTGTATCACACTGTGTATCCTCTCCATATATCATGCACCTATATGTATATCTGTACCCTCATACATCATCTGACCACCTCTGATCTGTATCACACTGTGTATCCTCCCCGTATATCATGCACCTATATGTATATCTGTACCCTCATACATCATCTGACCACCTCTGATCTGTATCACACTGTGTATCCTCTCCATGTATATCATGCACCTATATGTATATCTGTATCCTCATACATCATCTGACCATCTCTGATCTGTATCACACGGTGTATCCTCCCCATATATCATGCACCTATATGTATATCTGTATCCTCATACATCATGCGACCATCTCTGATCTGTATCACACTGTGTATCCTCCCCGTATATCATGCACCTATATGTATATCTGTATCCTCATACATCATGCGACCATCTCTGATCTGTATCACACTGTGTATCCTCCCCGTATATCATACACCTATATGTATATCTGTACCCTCATACATCATCTGACCATCTATGATCTGTATCACACTGTGTATCATCCACATATATCATGTATGAGGGTACAGATATACATATAGGTGCATGATCATCTGATGATACACAGTGTACTACAGATCAGAGATGGTCAGATGATGTATGAGTACACATATGTCATATAGGTACATGATATATGGGGAGGATACACAGTGTGATACAGATCAGAGATGGTTACAAGATGTATTAGGTTACAGATATACCCTATAGGTGCATGATATACGGGGAGGATACAGTGTGAGATATATCAGAGATGGTCGCATGATGTATGAGGATACAGATATACATATAGGTACATCATTTCACCATCTCTGCACTAGATCACACTGTGTGTCCTCCCCGTATATCATGCACCTATATCTATATCTGTACCCTCATACATCTTGCGACTATCTCTGATCTGTATCACACTGTGTATCCTCTCCATGTATATCATGCACCTATATCTATATCTGTATCCTCTTACATCATGCGACCATCTCTAATATATCTCACACTGTGTATCCTCCCCATATATCATGCACCTATATGTATATCTGTACCCTCATACATCATCTGACCACCTCTGATCTGTATCACACTGTGTATCCTCCCTGTATATCATGCACCTATATGTATATCTGTACCCTCATACATCATCTGACCATCTGATCTGTATCACACTGTGTATCCTCCCCGTATATAATGTACCCATATGTATATCTGTATCCTCATACATCATCTGACCATCTCTGATCTGTATCACACTGTGTATCCTCCCCATATATCATGTACCTATATGTATATCTGTACCCTCATACATCATCTGACCATCTCTGATCTGTATCACACTGTGTATCCTCCCCATATATCATGCACCTATATGTATATCTGTATCCTCATACATCATGCGACCATCCTTCATCTATATCACACAGTGTATCCTCCTCGTATATCATGCACCTATATGTATATCTGTACCCTCATACATCATCTGACCATCTGATCTGTATCACACTGTGTATCCTCCCCGTATATAATGTACCTATATGTATATCTGTACCCTCATACATCATCTGACCATCTCTGCTCTGTATCACACTGTGTATCCTCCCCGTATATAATGTACCTATATGTATATCTGTACCCTCATACATCATCTGACCATCTATGATCTGTATCACACTGTGTACCCTCCCCGTATATCATGTACCTATATGTATATCTGTACCCTCATACATCATCTGACCATCTCTGCTCTGTATCACACTGTGTATCCTCCCCGTATATCATGTACCTATATGTATATCTGTACCCTCATACATCATCTGACCATCTCTGATCTGTATCACACTGTGTATCCTCCCCATATATCATGCACCTATATGTATATCTGTACCCTCTTACATCATGCGACCATCTCTGATCTGTATCACACTGTGTATCCTCCCCGTATATTATTCACCTATATGTATATCTGTATCCTCATACATCATGCGACCATCTCTGATCTGTATCACACTGTGTATCCTCCCCGTATATTATTCACCTATATGTATATCACTTCTCTAGTAGCCATTGTTGAGCCACCCAAGAATGGAACTGTGGGAATACAGCCGGGCAGGGTACCTAACATTGTCATAGCCTCCTGGATGGAACAAAAGGGATAAGCCAGAAATCCTGACACTTTGGTCATCACTTTTGAAATCTTCTGAGAAGTAAGAAAGGTTTTCTGCAGAACTGAATGTAATAGAACCCCCATAAATATTATTTTTCGGAAGGTAAGGGGTTTGATTACAATCCATCCCAACTGATACTGTCTGACAAGTTCGAAAGAGGCTGCTTCCCAGAGATGCCGCTGAATCACTCGCTACTAATCGGTCGTCTAAGTAGGGAATTACAACTATCCTTAGCTGCGCGACCACCTCCACCATGACTTTCGTAAATACTCTTAGTGCCAAAGTGATCCCAAAAGGGAGAACCTGAAGTTGTAAATGATGCAAAACCCCCCCTGAGATACATTGCCATGCGAAGGTATTCCTGATCGCTGGAGTATATTGTAATAGGAAAATAGGCGTCTCTTGGATCTAAGGAAACCATGAAATCTCCCTCTTTTAGCAGATTTATGGTGGACTTTATAATCTCCATTTTGAATTTTTTGTACTTCATGTATTTGTTTAGACTCTTTAGGTTTATTATCAGATGAAATTTTAACCAGGAAAACTATAGAATAATCACCCAATCCTATCTGATCGAGAGGGACGGGAACAATTGCTTTTACATTCAAAAGCTCCAATGTGCCCTCTTCCATTTTCTGATTTTTGAATGGGAGTAATCCTGAACACATTAGTAGAGGGAGGAAGATTGAAGGAAATATTGTAACCTTCCCTTATAATATTTCGTACCCAAGGATGGTGATTTTTTTCCCCATTCCTCTAAAAAGAATCTTCACCCCTCTGGCCCTGATATGAGCATCGGAGCGCAGGGCAAAGGCATTTTTTGGAGACTCTCCATAAGGACTACTAGAACTGGCACTAATGGGAAGGCTGTAGCACTGCCCTAGCCTGTAAAATGGCTCGGGCAGCGCTAAAGCCCGCCCATGACATCACCTGGAACACTGCTGGACGGAAGCCTCCACCTAGCAGTGTAAAAGCATGAACAATGAAGCCCTTGCCCTTCCCAATAAGGGAGAGCATGAATTACTTAGATGCCCAAATCCTAGCGATATGCCCCCATTGTCTGAGATGGGAAAACCCATGTAACGCCGTCTCATCCGCCTCACTGAATGGCAGCCTACCCTTAATCATTTTCTGTCTGGCACCTTCCATTCCTGTTTTATTAATATGTGCACATTTTTATGAACAGCAAAAACCCTCTTTTTTTTCTCTGTTCCAGACGACTGAACATTTCATCTTCTACTGATCTTTCAACTTTGTCATCGATAAATTCATAGTTGCTCTAACTGCTTTATTTAACTCTTTAGTGTCATCTGATGAAAATTAAAATCTTTTAAATTCAGTGTCTGACCCAGAAGAATCCTCAGAATCAGGTGATCTGGGTCTGGATCAGAGGAGGAGGAATCTGACCTGACGACCCCGGATTCCCCACGTTTAAGGGCAGGTGGACCAGGTTCAGACACAGAACTTTCTGCCAAAGCCGAACGCATCTCCTGTTTAATCACGTCCTTCAGTTACTCTATAATAGAAGGAACTAAATCCTTTGCAATATTTCCAGTACATTTGTTGCAAAGTTTTTTTATGCAGACCAAACACTTCCTAATTTTTGGAACTGTTTTTGCTTTATGAAAGCTGTCCTTATCACTCTACATACATACAGAGAGAAAGACATAACATAGGGGTTAGCTGTAGAACACAAAGAGGCTAGCATCGCCCCTAGTGCACAGGTCTCCATGGAGTCGCTCCCCAGGTCAGACATATGGACAAGCCCCTTGTGTAATCACAAATGTGCTTTCTATAGCTCCTAACTTTAGACCTGAGATCAGATCTCCGCGAACACTCGCGTAGCACTATGCCGGAAGCAGATGCACAGCCCTGAGGCTTCCCCTGACGTCACCTGCCAGCGTCGAACATATCGGATAGTGGTTAAGGACTCGCACGTGACCGGAGGGACTCTGTGAGTGTCTGGTCTCACATGGACACCCGACCTGACGCACACAGAGGGGGGAGAAAGCACTAAACAACGAGGCTCCTCTTGTAGCGGTCCCGTCTCAGACAACCACAGGTACCCAACTAGGGACTAGGCGGTTGCCTGCGTCCTCGCATTTTAAAAATAGGCATGTTAAAGAAAAAAGCCGCCTCTGTCTACCGCCACAGAAACAGTCCCACACCATTGCCATGAGAATAACCTCTGCACACCTGGAAGGGACACTGAGGGGGAGCCAGAGGAGGGTCACATTTATTCTTCCTGTCCCTACCGGGTTGAAGGAGGGTCATCTCTCCTGGTAAAGGGGATGAAAGGGAAAATATCATGTACCTACTGTGGCAATGTGAATAGGAGGGGTGTAGCAAAGTCCCGAGGAAGCATGAACAAGGGGTGTTGTTTGCACCAGGAGAGTGTCACCCAGGGGCCCAGCCTTGGTGAAGTAAAGGCCCTAGTCTAGATATAGGTGGCCACTAAGTTGGCGGACACCAAGATAACTAGCTTAGCTGGCTCCAGCTAGTCCAGGGCGGGCTTTTACTGGGAACAGGTAATGTGCTGGTTGGGTGCCTGTTCCCCATGCTCCAGTCCGGGATTTTGGACAATGCCCATGTCCAGGGATGCTATCTAATCCTCTTGTTAGACATGGGTGGGGTCTCTGACTCTGGAGAGTGTGCAGACAGAGGCCTGCTGAGGCTCTGTCAGTGTGGTCTCAGCAAGGCTGAGGGGCCAAGAGGCTACGCAATAGCCTGGACTTTGGGGGACTCGGTGATGCCCGGGAACAAGCGTTGAAAGGTCAGAGTCGGGAGGACTGCTAGACCACAACCCCCGTCTAAAGGTACTGCACTCGTTACAGCCTGAGGGCTGGAGTATTGTATGGCTGGGGTAAGCCGCACCTGGTTCCATGTGTGAACGCTATCGTATAGCCGAGTTAGGGATATGATGTTTATTATGTTTAGGTAGAGCCCAGACGGGCAGGCTTTTGTTTTATGCCATGCGGTTATTTGAAGAGTGTCAAATAAATTGCACTGTTTGGACCTGAAACCCGGTGTTTGTGAAGATAATTCTGTGAGAATGACCCCCGAATAAGAGACGATCCCTTACACTACATATATCTGTACCCTTATACATCATGTGAGCATCCCTGACATACGTCACACTGTGTACCTATATATATATCGTGTACCTATATATATATATATATATATATATATATATGTACACACACAACTTTGTCTGGTTTTGGGTTCGATGTCCCCCATTGTACAGAGAAGATCTGCTGCTCTTATATTTATTGTCAGATGTGGACACAGACAGAAGCCACACTGTCCCTCTGCCAGGTGCTGGCATGTTCTGTGCCCAGTCACGGGGCCCCAGAGGGACAGTCAGGCCTCTGTGGAGGTGAATTGGTAGCAGTAGTCATAGTTCTTTGGACGTGGGGGGATGGCTGGAGGCTGATCTGGGATTGGGATGTTTTCCAGGTCCAATAGCCGCAACTTGAGTTCAGTGTTCAGCAGGAGATCCAGGTCAGTGCGCGTCCGCTCACTGGGCATTTCTCGACCCAACAATGAATTCAGCCCATCAAGCCACAGGCAAAACTGCAGATAAATGAAGGGAAAGCAGATCAGCAAAGTACAGGAGCCATATCCAAGACCCACCACCATAATCTGTAGGCATTCGGACTGAAAGGTCTGAACAGTGAATCTTGTTGAGAAGAATTGGTAGCAGATTGTGCCATTATGTGTGTGTGGGGCTTTTGTTCTCCATGAACCACTAGTCCAGGCCACAGGATCCACTAGACAGATCCGGGGTGTGTAGCCCTCCGCTTGTATATTTGCCTAGTTTAGTAAAAGAATGTCAGAAAGGTATGAGAGGGAAACCGTGCGCATTTTGTAACTCCCCATTCCCCAATTTGCACCTAGTAATCCTATATACATCTCAGGTTAACACTTGCTGAATCTCTTTGATATAAGGGAATATCCAACACTCTGCCTATAAGGACTCTGGCAGAAAATGGATGGTCTCTGTGCGATGGGAAGAAGTTGTCTTGGCTCAGAAGCAGACATTCCCTCACAGATGATTACAAGTATCCCGCAATTGCGGCATTCCGTACTATCACTCCTGATCCGACATTCATGATCCTTACGTCAGTAGAAGAAGGTGCAATGAAGTTCAGGCAGCTGTCCACATCATAGCATATAGAAAATGCCTGGTCCATGAGGTCCTACAAGAAGAGGCATAACATTCAGTATTAGCTCTGGTGCCCCTCACACCCTAAGCCGGACTCGCAACTCACCCTATTCTGCTTCCCAGAATTCTTCTCCTTCATGTGTGGACAATCCTTTCCCGTTAACACATATTTTATATCTGCAACTGAAACTGAAATACAGATGTAAACATCTTCAAAGCATTATAAACCGATATACACAGGCCAGATCCTACCTCCCAAGGCCGGCTTTAGCACCCGGCGTACCCGGGCAAGTGCCAGGTCCCACAGCACAGCTGCCAGAGGCCAGAAGCAATGAGCGCTTCCATCAATACAGATGGAAGCGCTCATTGCTTGAGTGCAGGGAGCTGGGTCCTGTCACTCACTGCTCAGCTCCCCACGCTCCTCCCCTCCTTTAGGCTGGCGGCGCACAGAATGGCGAAGCAGGAAGACTTCTCCCCGCTCCATCATTCAGCCTGCAGGCACGGATCGCTCTGCTGGCCTGTGTGGGCAGAGCCTGCAGCCTAGAAATCTGCATAAGCTCCGCCCACACCATACTGCAGAGTGATCTGTGCCTGAAGGGAAGAGAGGTATGTGAGCTTCAGGAACGGGACAAGGTGAGTAGTTACTGTGTTTTTTTGTTTTTAATATAAAGGGGTCACAGAGGAGTTTTATTACTATAGAGGGGGCACAGAGGGCTTTATTACTATAGAGGGGGCACAGAGGGCTTTAGGAGTCACAGAGGTGTTTATTACTATGGAGGGGGCACACAGAACTTTATTAATATGGAGGGGGCACAGAGGACTTTAATAATATGGAGGAGGACCAGAGGACTTTATTACTATGGAGGAGGACCAGAGGACTTTATTACTATGGAGGGGGCACAGAGGGAATTTCTACTATGGAGGGGGCACAGAGGTCTTTATTACTACGGAGGGGGCACAGAGGGCATTTCCACTATGGAGGGGGCATTACTACTTTGGAGGGGGCACAGAGAGCATTACTAATGTGAAGAGGGGAACAATGGGCATTTCTACTATGGAGGGGGCACAGAGCCAGAAGGCATTACTACAATGAAGGGGGCACAGTGGGCATTATGACTGTGAAGGGGGCAGAGTGGGCATTATTACTGTGAAGGGGGCACAATGGGGATTTCTACTATGAAGGGGGCACAGAGAGGGGATAACTACTGTAAGGGGGCACACTTCTGTACAAAACTACTGTGAAGTTGTACAATGAGGGCAATACTACTGTAAGGGAAACGCCACTGAAGCAGGGAAATATTTGCTCCCCGCTCCGCAGCACGGTGTCCTCACACATGGTCCTGCTGATCTGTGTAGGAGGAGGAGCGGGTCAGGCCGGGAATCAGCCTCTGCTCCTCCTACACAGCAGTGCCATGTGTCACAGTATCCTGTTGATGGGGAGCACAGATCATGGGAGGAGCCGGGTGACTGAGGCCAGGAGGATTTATTGTTTGTTTTGTTCACTTACTGTGAAGGGGGCACATATCTTGGTATATCAACTGTGAGGGAGCACATATCTTGGCATATCTACTGTGAAGGGGGCACACATCTTGGCATATCTACTGTGAAGGGGGCACACATCTTGGCATATCTACTGTGAGGGGGCACATATCTTGGTATATCAACTGTGAGGGAGCACATATCTTGGCATATCTACTGTGAGGGAGCACATATATTGGCATATCTACTGTGAGGGAGCACATATCTTGGCATATCTACTGTGAGGGAGCACATATCTTGGCATATCAACTGTGAATGGGGCACACATCTTGGCATATCTACTGTGAAGGGGGCACACATCTTGGCATATCTACTGTGAGGGGGCACATATCTTGGCATATCAACTGTAAAGGGGGCACATATCTTGGTATATCAACTGTGAAGGGGGCACACATCTTGGCATATCTACTGTGAAGGGGGCACACATCTTGGCATATCTACTGTGAAGGGGGCACACATCTTGGCATATCTACTGTGAGGGGGCACACATCTTGGCATATCTACTGTGAGGGGGCACACATCTTGGCATATCTACTGTGAGGGGGCACACATCTTGGCATATCAACTGTGAGGGAGCACATATCTTGGCATATCTACTGTGAGGGAGCACATATCTTGGCATATCTACTGTGAAGCGGACACATATCTTGGCATATCAACTGTGAGGGAGAACATATTTTGGGATATCTACTGTGAGGGGCACATATCTTGGCATATCTACTGTGAGGGGCACATATCTGTGGGTAGACCTGAGGGACTGAAACACTGGGTAGAAAATAAAAGTAGGCACATACAGTAAGGACTGATTCACATATATCCGCTCTGTGTAAGGTATTTAATCTATAATACATGCAGTTTCATTGCTGTAAGTGCCGTGCAAAATGCCACAAGGGGGCCCACTGAGACTTTATCGCCCAAGGGCCCACATGAACCTGGAGTAGGCCCTGCCACCTCCCCACATGTGACATCACCAGTCACCTGATCCCCCTCCCCACATGTGACATAGCCAGACATCTGGTTCCCTCCAGATGAGATATGGCCTCTAGCCTGGATACAAGATGAGATACGGTCTGTAGCCAGGATACAAGATGAGATACGGTCTGTAGCCAGGATACAAGATGAGATATGGCCTCTAGCCTGGATACAAGATGAGATACGGCCTCAGCCTGGATACAAGATGAGATACATCCTCTAGCCTGGATACAAGATGAGATATGGCCTCTAGCCTGGATACAAGATGACATACAGCCTCTAGCCGTTTAATTGGCAATAAATGTAGCAACTGGACAGCCAAGGAAGTGCTGTAATTTGGCGGAGACATTGCTGGGAAACTCTTGCTGTTTGGAGGTCTCATCAGTTGAAGACCACTGTAGACTCTCATGCTGTTAGATAAGAATGGGACATTGAGGTTACAGAAGGAGCAAATCGGCAAACCTGGATGACCAGACACCTCAGTCCATCCTGTTTACCCTGGTGTTGCAGTGTAAATCTTCTTACAGAACGTTGCAAATGTTAGAATACATAAAGCGACAACTCGGTACGTTCTACTTACTTTTCTGTGGAAGCATTTCAATGGGTGGGTTGTTGATGTTGTCTTCCAGATCTCCATAGTGCAGGACTTTGTGGTTTGGAGAGAGACGACAAAACCACAATTTATCTGAAAGGATACCAATAACCCTAAGCAGCTATGGTTTATGTCAATATCGAATCACGAACACTTGGGGGTACAGTAGAGCTTCATCCTCAATAGACACCCTATAATGGAGGCCTGGTACACCTATGTTCATGAGGCCTCATCTAACATAGGAGGTCATTTATTAAGAAATATACTCCACTTTTTTGCGTATTTAAAGGGGTTATCGAATTTCTCAAACCCCCCCACACATGTGCTGGGCCCCTCACCAATAATATACTCGCCCCGCTCCCGGTACCGCTCCTGGTCCCCGCACCGCCGGCAGGGGGGATGGGGGCGAGCCAGATGCTAGGGATTACTGGTGAGGGGCCCGGCACTTGTGGGCGGGTTTTAAGAAGTTGGATAACCCCTTTAAGCTGCAGATTTTGTTGCAAAGGGGTTTTGTGTCAAAATCTGTGACTTTCCCCGCTCACACCACTTTTCCGAGGTCGCTGAAAAAGGGTTGGGCGGGAAAGTCATCGCATTTACCATTTTCTCCACCAATTCATCATTCAGCCAGAAAGGGAGCTGGTATAGTTTAAAGGAAATCTGTCACATGGATTACCAATATTAAAGTACAACTATTGCCATGTAAAACAAAATACCTTATTTCTTGATGTACCCCTCATTCTGCGTTTGTGGCTTTCATTTTCAAGTAAATGTAATATGCAAATTAGGCTGTAAGGTGCACAGAGGGGCAGCCCAGGAATGCCCCTTCTCCAGTGCTCGGCCCCCCTCCATCAGAGCCCAAGCACGCCTCCCCAGGGCTGAAACGACACGCTCACACCAGCACTGTTGGCCGCCGCCAAAGGAAACAGCTTCAGATGCTTCATCCCCCGCGTCACTCTAAAATTTTTTTGGTTTTAGTGAGTCCAGGCGGAAAATCCACCTCAACTCACTTTTCTTTAACAGATATAATCTATCGCCACCTCTTTTTGGTATTTTGATCTGGTCCAGAATAATGAACCTCAATTCACTTTCCTCCTTATGGGTTTTTTCAGAAAAATGTTTTGACACTGGTAAATCCCTTCTCTTGTTTCTAATGGTCTGTCAATGGTTGTTCAATCTGGTTTTCGTATCACAAGTGGTCTCTCCTACATACATTTTACAAGGGCACCATGGTACATAAATCACCCAAGATGAGTCACACGTGAGATAATATTTAATATCAAACCTCACATTTGTTGTAGGATGTATAAAAATAGAGCCCTTACCAGTGGCGTGCCTTGGGGGGCACGGGAGAGCATAGTTCCCTGCCCCGCCGCCGATCACTGCCCACCATAGGCCTGAGGCCTATGCAGTAGTGAAATCCCGGAGCAGGCGTGCGTGACACAGTGAAGTGTGCGAGCAAGCACTTGGACATAGGTGTGTATTTAGCTTTTCTTTTCTTTTTCTTTTTTTTATGTGCCAAGTAACTTTGGGGGACACAGGAGGACATGTTGGGGGGGAAATATTATGGTGGGATACTGTGTGGGGCAAATAATTATGGGAGGGATTACTATGTGGAGGACAAATTACTAAATGGGGGCAATATGGGGGAAACTACTGTGTGGGGCAAATTACTATATGGGGGCAATTACTGTGTGGGGGGCAGTGTGGGGAAATTACTGTGTGGGGGAAACTACTGTGAGGGAGAAATTACTGTGTGGGGGACACTACTGTGTGGGGGACACTACTGTGTGGGGACACTACTGTGTGGGGGACACTACTGTGTGGGGGACACTACTGTGTGGGGGACACTACTGTGTGGGGGACACTATTGTGTGGGGGACACTATTGTGTGGGGACACTATTGTGTGGGGGACACTACTGTGTGGGGACACTACTGTGTGGGGAGAAATTACTGTGTGGGGACACTACTGTGTGGGGGACACTACTGTGTGGGGGCAGTGTGGGGACACTACTGTGTGGGGGCAGTGTGGGGGACACTACTGTGTGGGGACACTACTGTGTGGGGGACACTATTGTGTGGGGACACTACTGTGTGGGGACACTGTGGGGACACTGTGTGGGGACACTACTGTGTGGGGGACACTACTGTGTGGGGACACTATGTGTGGGGGACACTATGTGGGGGCAGTGTGGGGGACACTACAGTGTGGGGACACTACAGTGTGGGGACACTACAGTGTGGGGACACTACTGTGTGGGGACACTACTGTGTGGGGGCAGTGTGGGGGACACTACTGTGTGAGGGACACTACTGTGTGGGGGACACTACTGTGTGGGGGACACTACTGTGTGGGGGACACTACTGTGTGAGAGACACTACTGTGTGGGGGCAGTGTGGGGGACACTACTGTGTGAGGGACACTACTGTGAGGGAGAAATTACTGTGTGGGGGCAGTGTGGGGGACACTACTGTGTGGGGGCAGTGTGGGGGACACTACTGTGTGGGGGACACTACTGTGTGAGGCACACCACTACTGTGTGGGGGACACTACTGTGAGGGAGAAATTACTTTGTGGGGGCAGTGTGGGAGACACTACTGTGTGAGGGACACTACTGTGAGGGAGAAATTACTATGTGGGGGCAGTGTGGGGGACACTACTGTGTGAGGGACACTACTGTGTGGGGGCAGTGTGGGGGACACTACTGTGTGAGGGACACTACTGTGAGGGAGAAATTACTGTGTGGGGGAAGTGTGGGGGACACTACTGTGTGGGGGCAGTGTGGGGGACACTACTGTGTGGGGGCAGTGTGGGGGACACTACTGTGTGGGGGCAATGTGGGGGACACTACTGTGTGAGGGACACTACTGTGAGGGAGAAATTACTGTGTGGGGAAGTGTGGGGGACACTACTGTGTGGGGGCAGTGTGGGGGACACTACTGTGTGGGGGCAGTGTGGGGGACACTACTGTGTGGGGGCAATGTGGGGGACACTACTGTGTGGGGGACACTACAGTGTGTGGGACACTACAGTGTGGGGGACACTACTGTGTGGGGGACACTACTGTGAGGGAGAAATTACTGTGTGGGGGACACTACTGTGAGGGAGAAATTACTGTGTGGGGGACACTACAGTGTGGGGGACACTACAGTGTGGGGGACACTACTGTGTGGGGGACACTACTGTGAGGGAGAAATTACTGTGTGGGGGACACTACTGTGTGGGGGACACTACTGTGTGGGGGCAGTGTGGGGGACACTACTGTGTGAGGGACACTACTGTGAGGGAGAAATTACTGTGGGGGACACTACTGTGTGGGGGCAGTGTGGGGGACACTACTGTGTGAGGGACACTACTGTGAGGGAGAAATTACTGTGTGGGGGCAGTGTGGGGGACACTACTGTGTGGGGGACACTACTGTGTGGGGGACACTACTGTGAGGGAGAAATTACTGTGTGGGGGCAGTGTGGGGGACACTACTGTGTGGGGGACACTACTGTGAGGAGAAATTACTGTGTGGGGGCAGTGTGGGGGACACTACTGTGTGGGGGCAGTGTGGGGGGACACTACTGTGAGGGGGACACTACTGTGTGGGGGCAGTGTGGGGGACACTACTGTGTGGGGCCAGTGTGGGGGACACTACTGTGTGGGGGACACTACTGTGTGGGGCCAGTGTGGGGGACACTACTGTGTGGGGGACACTACTGTGTGGGGCCAGTGTGGGGGACACTACTGTGTGAGGGACACTACTGTGTGGGGACACTACTGTGTGGGGCCAGTGTGGGGGACACTACTGTGTGGGGGACACTACTGTGTGGGGGACACTACTGTGTGGGGCCAGTGTGGGGGACACTACTGTGTGGGGAGCAGTGTTGGGGAAATTACTATATGGGGCAGCGTGGGGGGCTTTGCTATTAGGGAGGCACTGTAGGGGCAATTCTTTTATTTCTGGGGACACTATACAGGGATTATTGCCTGGCGCACAGTATAGGGTGTTATTATTACTGGGGCCCTCTAGGGGACGTTATAGCTGCTGTGGACACTATAGACATTTTGGATAATTCATCAAACTGGTGTAAAGTAGAACTGGCTTAGTCATCGATAGCAGCCAATCAGATTCGACCTTTCATATTTGACAGCTCTTTTGGAAATCCAGTTCTACTTTACACCAGTTTGATAAATGACCCCAATAATGTCTACTGGGATCACTATTTTTTCAGCAGTATAGTACCTGGGACATTGGGGAGCACCACGGGCACAGTATTGGGAGTGGCAGCAGGATGACACTGTGGGGACACCGGGATGGGGACGTTGATGGAAAAATTGAGAAAACTAACGTGTCTGTGTAACAAACTCTGTAGAGACGAGATGCGGCTGAAAGACTTTGTCATGGCCGTCTAACGGAAGAGAAGAGGAAAGAGAAGGTCTACATGACAGGAGATGTCCCTGGGTGCCAAACACCCTAGGCACGCCACTGGCCCTTACTCATTAGCTTGCAATTTACACATCCCAAACAGGGAAAACAGCCTGTTCGCATTGGTCTAAGAAATGTCTGTCTCATGCCTCCACTTTCAGGTGCTGCAGAACTTACTACTCTGTCCCTAATGCTGCGGGATCTCTTGTGCGCCATCATTGGGGATCTCTGAAAGCAGCTATTGATGGACAGCTGTTCTTCAAAATACCCCAATGTTTCCTTACTATGCGTTCAATAGAGGGACTTAATTCATTGTATGTGGATAGTAATGGTATCCTATCCTCTTTTTGTTTAACCTTTGGTTTCAAGCGTTCCCCCTCACTATTGATTTGGCCCTCAGTGCATGTCTATGCACCAAGTTCCTAGGGTAACCTCTAGCCATAAAAGAATTTTCCATATTTCGTAATGCTTGATCTGCATGATCTTCTACATCCACCATTCTCCTCACTCTTAACATCTGGCTGTATGGTAAAGAATTCACCATTTTTCTAGGGTGGCCACTGGTACAGTGTAGCAATGTGTTCCTGTCCGATTTCTTAATATCAAGATCTCTGTGCAACTGGTCCTGGTCAATGTATACCTGAGTTTTTAAAAATTGTACTCTTTCTCTGGATGCTGTCACTGTAAATTGGATCTGATCATCAATGGAATTCCGAACTTGGCTGTAGTAGGGAGATACATAGACAAAACGTTCCTCGAGTGAACGTACTGTAGGGATCGTCTCTTATTCAGGGATCATTATCACAGACTTCGCCACGGACGCCAGATTAAAGTCCAAACGATGCTTTAGTTTCAAGCACAAAACAGCAACCAAAACATAAATCACAAACTTAAATCCTCGGCCGTCTGGCCTCTGACTAAACAGTCTTTCCCTCTCTATCAGGATCCGGGTCTACCACCCAGCTCCCCAAAACACATCACCAGTGCTTACCCTACACACAGGGTTAGAGGGTCCCGGCTCCCACAGGCCTCGACACAGCCTGCTCCTTTCCCAGACTGGGAGCCCCACCCAAGTCCAACAAGAGGATTAAATAGCATCCCTGGACAAGAGCATTGTCCAAAATCCCGGACTGGAGCATGGAGAACAGGCACCCACCCAGCACATTACCTGCTCCCAGTAAAAGCCCGGACTAGCTGGAGCCAGCTAAGCTAGTAATCTTGGTGTCCACCAACTAACTTAGTGGCCACCTATATGTAGGGCCTTTACTCCACCAAGGCTGGGCCCCTGGGTGACATGCTCCTGGTGCAAACAACACCCTTTTTCCATGCTTTCCCGGGACTTTACTGCACCCATTACTATTCACATTGCCACAGTACGTAAATATTTGCATGAGTAGGCACGGCATTAGAACCCATTGCTGCACCCACCTTCTGCAAGTAAAACTGGCCTTGAAATGAAAAATAATTGCCAGTTTAAGACATTTCCTAAAGATCCAGGATAAATGTTTTGCTGTTGTTTGAATAGACAGAATTCTCCCATACTCTTTCTACAGCTAATAAGCCTCTTGCATGGCTGAAGGAGGTGTCGAGTGATACAATGTCAAATGAGGCCAATATCGCCCCTTAGGAAAGTCTTCAGTGTCTCTGACATATGACCTCGCCCCAATAGCATATTCTCTCAGCAGTTTGTCCCACAAAATGGCAATATTAGAAAAAATAAAATTAGGGCCAGAAATAATTGGACGCCCTGGAGGTTCCTCCAGCCTCTTATAAATCTTGGGCAGTACATAGATCACAGGAGTCACTGGGGCTGTTCCTTGAGCTGTTTATCTATAATATTACTCTCCTCAGCTTTTGTCAGCAATTCCTCAATCTTTCTAGCAATACCAAATCTAGGATCACCATTCAATTCTTCATAAGTACCCGGTTCATTCAACTGTCTGTAAATTTCTTGTATGTATTTGGAGGTGTCCATCACCACGATTCCACCCCCTTGTCAGCGGGTTTTATTGTGAGATTGGGATTATTGGACAAACCCTCCAAAGCCATCATTTCTCTAGTGGTAATATTGGGTTCAGACAATACACCCTGTTGTTCATTCTGTCTCAAAACAATTCTATTGTTCCGCACTGCTCCAATAAAAGCTTCCATAGCATGAGAATTTATAATAGGAACAAAATCACTTTTCAAATGCAGGTCAAATTGTTTCAATGTTAATTGAGTGCCCTAAATGGGCCAAACTGCCCCACTCAGTGTTTCAGTGGAGTTGGAGTCGAACCACACCCTCATTCACACGTCCGCAAAATGGGTCCGCATCCGTTCCGCAATTTTGTGGAATAGGTGCAGACCCATTTATTTGCAATGGGGATGGAAAAGATGCGGACAGCACACTATCTGCTGTCCGCATCAGCATTTCCGGATCCGCACTTCCGCATCCGCACTTCTGTTTCCGGGAAAAAAGTAGAACATGTCCTATTCTTGTCCGCAATTGGGGAAAAGATTAGGCATTTTCTATTATAGTGCCGGCGATGTGCGGTCTGCAAATTGCGGAACGCACATTGCCAGTGTCCGTGTTTTGCGGATCCGCAAAACACTTACGGACGTGTGAATGGACCCTAAGGCTCCTGAAGAAGCAGGTTCAAGTCCAACTCCTGATTGTCACAGAAGATGGAAAGCATGGGACATACAACGGCTGAACATAATAAATTATGATATATAATACCTGTGAGGGGTTAAATATATATTTACACATATATGCCTATTTGCCCATTATTTAAGATGGCGCTTGGTACGAGCGGACTCATGGGATGGCAGCGCATGCGCACTAGGAGGAGGAGGACACTCTGATTTTTGCGCGCCTGGTATGTGTCTGCTATACAGCGCTTGGTGAAGTGTTCAGCTCATGGTTTGCCCATGTTTGTCTATGTGTATTTTGTGGCCAGGCGGTTTTAATGTAGATAGCACTTTGCACTTTATGTTATTATATGAAACACAAGGATCACATGTAATAATCCACAATGAAGTAGTTATGATGTGAAATCATGGACACTGATACACTGTGATATTTAATCAGACTATAATGGAGTTGAAGTCTGGTCCGAACTGTGTGCAAGACAATACTGGGATTAAAAATCAGGTTTAGGGTTCGTTCACATCACCGCTCAGTCTTTCCGTTTAGGAGAAGGAGAACGAAAAGGACGGAAAAGCCACATAACTGACACCAAACTGAGCCAAACTGAGCCGTTAGGACCCCATAGACTATAATAGGGTCCGTTAGCTATCCGCTCAGAAGATGATTTGTAAGCGGAGACAAAAGAAGTGCATGCAGGACTTTTGTCTCCGCTTAAAAATCATCTTCTGAGTGGACACCTAACGGACCCCATTATAGTCTATGGGGTCCTAAGGGCTCAGTTTGGTGTCAGTTATGAGCCTTCTCCATCCTTTCCGTTCTCCTGCTCCTAAATGGAAAGGCTGAGCGGTGATGTGAACAAAGCCTAAGGGGTGTGCACTTTTAAACATGTATTGACTGCTGATTAATTAATTATGTGTTGTATAAATTGTTGCACTTTTGCACTTTGTAATTTACTTGGTTTGAAAAAGGTTCTTTGAGAAAGTACACCGTCCTCTGTAGTGTGTGTATATATACTCTGGGATCTATATCTATATTATACTGTCCTCTGTAGTATATATACAGTATACTATCCTCTGTAGTGTGTGTGTGTGTGTGTATATATATATGACTTGGCTTGAAAATGGCTCTGTGAGAGAGCTGAAACGTTGCTGTGTTAACATGTGTGAATAAACACTATTTTGTTCACTTTTACCTAAGGAGTGCTGCGCCAATTTGTTGGAGTTGTAAAGAGACCCCGTAACCAGGGGTGGACGCGTGCACCATTGAACCATTGGGATTCACTGGAGGAGTGCTGCCTGATTTCGCATATATATATATATATATATATATATATATATATATATATAGCGTAGAAAACGGACAGCACTCCAATAGAAATCCAAGGTACTTTTATTCACTCAAGTGGGCAGGCAGCGTTCGGCTTAACAATAAAGCCTTTCTTCAGGCTTGAGAAAGGCTTTATTGTTAAGCCGAAACGTTGCCTGCCCACTTGGGTGAATAAAAGTACCTTGGATTTCTATTGGAGTGCTGTCCGTTTTCTACGCTATTACTGTGGGTTGCTCACACCCTTGGACCTTGCACCCGCCACATTGCCTGTGTTTGGTGCTGCCTGTTTTTTTCTTCATTTATATATATATATATATATATATATATATATTGTACTGTCCTCTGTAGTTTATAAATAGTATACTGTCCTCTGTAGTATATAGACAATATACTGTCCTCTATAGTATATATACAGTATACTGTCCTCTGTAGTATATATATATATATATATATTATACTGTCCTCTATAGTATATAGACAGTATACTGTCCTCTATAGTATATAGACAGTATACTGTCCTGTGTAGTGTGTGTGTGTATATATATATATATATATATATATATATATATATTATACTGTTCTCTGTAGTATATATACAGTATACGGTCCTCTGTAGTATATATACACAGTATACTGTCCTCTGTAGTATATATAAAGTATACTGTCCTCTGTAGTATATATAAAGTATAATGTCCTCTGTAGTATATATATACAGTATACTGTCCTCTGTAGTGTATATACAGTATACTCTCCTCTGTAGTATATATACAGTATACTGTCCTCTGTAGTATATATACAGTATACTGTCCTCTGTAGTGTATATATACAGTATACTGTCCTCTGTAGTGTATATACAGTATACTCTCCTCTGTAGTATATATACAGTATACTGTCCTCTGTAGTATATATACAGTACACTGTCCTCTGTAGTATATATACAGTATACTGTCCTCTGTAGTATATATACAGTATACTGTCCTCTGTAGTATATATACAGTATACTGTCCTCTGTAGTATATATAAAGTATACTGTCCTCTGTAGTATATATATTATACTGTCCTCTGTAATATATATACAGTATACTGTCCTCTGTAGTATAAAGACAGTATACTGTCCTCTGTAGTGTTTGTATGTGTATATATATAATTATACTGTCCTCTATAGTATATAGACAATATACTGTCCTCTATAGTATATAGACAGTATACTGCCCTCTATAGTATATAGACAGTATACCGTCCTCTGTAGTATATATACAGTATACTGTCCTCTGTAGTATATATACAGTATGCTGTCCTCTGTAGTATATATATAGTATACTGTCCTCTGTAGTGTGTGTATATATACTCTGGGATCTATCTATCTATATATATATATATATATATATATATATATTATACTGTCCTCTGTAGTATATATACAGTATACTATCCTCTGTAGTGTGTGTGTGTGTGTATATATATATATGACTTGGCTTGAAAATGGCTCTGTGAGAGAGCTGAAACGTTGCTGTGTTAACATGTGTGAATAAACACTATTTTGTTCACTTTTACCTAAGGAGTGCTGCGCCAATTTGTTGGAGTTATATATATTTACACAATATATATTTAGACAATATACTATCCTCAGTAGTAAATATATACAGTATACTGTCCTCTATAGTATATGAATAATATACTGTCCTCTGTAGTATATAGACAGTATACTGTCCTCTGAAATGATGACCCGCAGGACTTCCAGTGTCGCAAGGTATCCTTTATTAAATAAAGCTCGACGCGTTTCGGGGTCACAATGAACCAAGACCCCTTCTTCAGGACCCCGAAACGCATCTAGCTTTATTTATTAAAGGATACCTTGCGACACAGGAAGTCCTGTGGTTCATCACTTCACCAGGACAGCAAGGGGATCCAACTACTCTACAGGCGACTTCGGTGAGGAGGATGTGGGTTGCAAGTGTCTTGAATTTATCTTGACCCACCCCCCTGGTGAAGTGAGTAAAAAGGTCTTATGTGACCACCATAATTTTTCTTCTATTGAATTGTCACATTGCTTTTAAAGTCCTCACGCACTGAAAGGGTAGGTAGTGTATTGCAGCCCTTTTCTAGCGTGTTCCTAACGGATATTTTAAAATATCAGTACTTTTTCTAATTTGTCTGGCGCTCCACATGATCTGCTAGTGTCCTAGCTAAAAACATTTTCATTCACTCACGACGTCTATCACGGCTTCATCATAAGCCGTTCTTTTGGGTGTGAGCAGTCACAACATCAGGACCTATCTTCCTCTAACAGGACTTTCTCTTCCCCTGGGATACTTCCCTTGTTCCACTCTCCACACTCCATTTCAGTTCACTGTACCCTATACCTCCACCCTGGGACTAGCTGAACCAGGGTCTACTTTGTTTTACTTATATTTTTTGCCATTTATGCTCCATTTTTTTTTTTTATACGTTCCCCATTAGTGACGCTGACCCCTCCAATACTGACCCCTGAGGTACCCCACTAGTGACAGTGACCTCTCGAGTACTGACCCCTGTGGTACCCCACTAGTGACAGTGACCCAATCTGAGTGTGTACCATTAATAACGACCTTCTGTTTTCTGTCACGCAGCCAGTTACTTACCCACATACAGACTTTTTCTCCCAGTCCGAGCATTCTCATTTTATATACTAACCTTTTATGGGGTACAGGATAAAATGCTTTGGAGAAGTCCAGATATACGACATCTATTGACTCACCCTGGTCAAGTCTAGAACTTACCTCCTCATAGAAACTGATTAGATTAGTTTGACATGATCGATCTCTCGTGAAGCCATGCTGATATGGCGTTATTTGCTTATTTTCATTGAGCTTCTCCAAGATAGCATCTCTCAGAAAACCTTTACACAGTTTACCCACGACAGAGGTTAGACTATTACAATATTGGAACCATGTTCACTAAGCTCCAATCCTGTGGTCTGGCTATGACATTACTTAATTATCTTAGGATATCGGGGTGTATGCCATCTGTTTCCGGTGATTTGTCTATTTTAATCTTTTTAAGACGCCAATGTACTTTTTCCTCATCAGACAGGGCACTTTTAATGGGAAATTTACATTCTGCATTTCATCTGACAGTTTATTTTCCTCAGTGAATACAGTGGAGCAAAAAAATATTTAATAGCTTTGCTTTCTCCTCATCACTTTCTGCAACTCCTCCCTCATGACTGTCTAAGGCCTCTTTCACACGAGCTTGACGGATTGGCTCCGGATGTGTTCACTGAAACTTGCACCATTTTGCAAGAAAGTTCAGTCAGTTTTGTCCGCGATTGCGTTCAGTTTTTTTCTGCACAGGTGCAATGCCTTTTTCACTGAAGCCCCATTCACTTTTATGAGGCCAGGGCTGTGTGAAAAACGCAGAAAATAGAACATACTGCATTTTTCACGCAAAGCAGAACTGATGCGTGAAAGAAAACGCTCATGTACACAGACCCATTGAAATGAATGGGTCAGAATTCAGTGCGGGTCCTAAGGGACCCAAACTTTCCAAATTAAACTTTATACTATTTATATAATTGAAGAACATTGTGGGGTGTGTTTTGCTCTCTCTGTCTCCAGCTTGGCTGCTTTTAGCTGTCTTTTACAGATTCTATTTTTATTATAGTTTTTCAATGCTTCCTTGCTACTGTTTTAGTGATTAAAATTCTTTCTTTTTGTCATTTATTGTCCCCTTTACATTTCTATTTATCTTATAATCTGGAGGTGGCTGCAGAGGTTGATTCAGGCCGGAATCTATCAGACTAAGTGCAGCTTATGATTCATGATATTCATCACACTACTGGTAAGTCATAAAGATGCTGCTCTGGGAAGAGAAGAGAAATACCGTACCCTGTCTTCGGCGGCTGCTAATCTTCCGGAACTTGGTTCCCTCACAAAGATAGTGAAGCCGATGCTGTCTGATCAGGTTCAGGAGCTCTGGCTGTAACTGCTGTCTTAGTTCCCTAGACAAACACAAGAAGGTGAGAAAGAAGCATCCAAGACGCACATCTGTGTCCTGCGGTATTTTCTCCGGCCAAAAAACGCAAGAAGGACTGAACTGATGCATCCAAAATGCTCTCCATTCAGAATGCATTAGGATTAAACTGATCAGTTTTTTTCCGGTATTGAGCCCCTAGGACAGAACTCAATCCCGGAAAAGAATAACGCTAGTGTGAAAGGACCCTTAGTAAATCTTCCCCCTTATTTCTATGTAGACAGCATAAACACTAGACAGTCTGCACATGGGCCGAATATGGTGCATCTTTCTATAACTTAGACACCTTTGTCCAGCTTCGCACCAAATAGTGGTTAGCTTACTCTGAGGGGAAAATTTAGGCACAAATTGTCAAATTTAAAGCCAGGCCCTTCCCTCTAAACCACGCCCTCCTTATATTAATGCACAGACAAGCCGCGAAGCACAGCATGAAGCTTAGCAATCCCTACATTTCTCTCCTACAGAATGAAATTTGAACTTAGTTCCATTAATTCATAGACAAGCATTTATGAGATGTTCTCCCTCCTCTGAGCCGGTGCCTGTCTACTCAACACCTATGGCTCTTGGCTCTTCTCTTGACTGATGCTTTTATGTTTCTTACATGACAGGTGGGGAGAGGGCATCATCCTGGCTCAGTCTCTCTTCCTGACGTCTGCGGAGAATCTCACTATAATTAAGAGATGATATCTTTGTTCGAAAGAAGTCCAGAGACGTTGGAGCATGAACGAGGGTACGAGAAATCTGCTCCTTTACCACATGCATCACCTGTATCCAAAGAGAGAACCGTAAGGGAAGAAGATGAAGAGATTATTACAAGGACAACATCTCCACTAATTTTCTCCTTTTGAGGATCATTTGTGAAGAAGTCAGATCAAGGGGAACTCAAAATGGACATTAGAACAAGGGAAGGTCAGCCCACAGTGGAAACCAGTATGAGAAGAGATTGGTGCACAGGGGAAATTAGTACAAGAGGAAGTGAGTGCACAGAGGAAATCGGTACAGGAGGAGGTCAGTGAACAGAGGAAAACATGAAAAGAAGAGGTCAGCATATAGAGGAAACCAGGGCAAGAGGAGGTCAGCACAGAGGAAACCAGGGCAAGAGGAGGTCAGCACAGAGGAAACCAGGGCAAGAGGAGGTCAGCACAGAGGAAACCAGGGCAAGAGGAGGTCAGCACAGAGGAAACCAGGGCAAGAGGAGGTCAGCACAGAGGAAACCAGAGCAAGAGGAGGTCAGCACAGAGGAAACCAGGGCAAGAGGAGGTCAGCACAGAGGAAACCAGGGCAAGAGGAGGTCAGCACAGAGGAAACCAGGGCAAGAGGAGGTCAGCACAGAGGAAACCAGAGCAAGAGGAGGTCAGCACAGAGGAAACCAGGGCAAGAGGAGGTCAGCACAGAGGAAACCAGGGCAAGAGGAGGTCCGCACAGAGGAAACCAGGGCACGAGGAGGTCAGCACAGAGGAAACCAGGGCAAGAGGAGGTCAGCACAGAGGAAACCAGGGCAAGAGGAGGTCAGCACAGAGGAAACCGGGGCAAGAGGAGGTCAGCACAGAGGAAACCAGGGCAAGAGGAGGTCAGCACAGAGAAAACAATGACAATAGAAAGTCAGTGCACAGAGGGAACCGGGACAAGGGGAGGTCAGTACAGAGGAAACCAGGACAAGAGGAGGTCAGCACAGAGGAAACCAGGGCAAGAGGAGGTCAACACACAGAGGAAACAAGGGCAAGAGGAGTTCAGCACAGAGGAAACCAGGCCAAGAGGAGGTCAGCACAGAGGAAACCGGGGCAAGAGGAGGTCAGCACAGAGGAAACCGGGACAAGAGGAGGTCAGCACAGAGGAAACCAGGGCAAGAGGAGGTCAGCACAGAGGAAACCAGGCCAAGAGGAGGTCAGCACAGAGGAAACCAGGGCAAGAGGAGGTCAACGCACAGAGGAAACCAGGGCAAGAGGAGGTCAACGCAGAGAGGAAACCAGGGCAAGAGGAGGTCAACGCAGAGAGGAAACCAGGGCAAGAGGAGGTCAGCACAGAGGAAACCAGGGCAAGAGGAGGTCAGCACAGAGGAAACCAGGGCAAGAGGAGGTCAGCACAGAGGAAACCAGGGCAAGAGGAGGTCAGCACAGAGGAAACCAGGGCAGGAGGAGGTCAGCACAGAGGAAACCAGGGCAAGAGGTGGTCAGCACAGGGGAAACCAGGGCAAAAGGGAGGTCAGCACAGGGGAAACCAGGGCAAGAGGAGGTCAGCACAGGGGAAACCAGGGCAAGAGGAGGTCAGCACATGGGAAACCAGGGCAAGAGGAGGTCAGCACAGAGGAAACCAGGGCAAGAGGAGGTCAGCACAGAGGAAACCAGGGCAAGAGGAGGTCAGCAACAGAGAAAACAATGACAATAGAAAGTCAGTGCACAGAGGGAACCGGGACAAGGGGAGCTCAGTACAGAGGAAACCAGGCCAAGAGGAGGTCAGCACAGAGGAAACCAGGCCAAGAGGAGGTCAGCACAGAGGAAACCGGGGCAAGAGGAGGTCAGCACAGAGGAAACCGGGGCAAGAGGAGGTCAGCACACAGAGGAAACTGGGACAAGAGGAGGTCAGCACAGAGGAAACCGGGGCAAGAGGAGGTCAGCACAGAGGAAACCGGGGCAAGAGGAGGTCAGCACACAGAGGAAACCAGGCCAAGAGGAGGTCAGCACAGAGGAAACCAGGCCAAGAGGAGGTCAGCACAGAGGAAACCAGGGCAAGAGGAGGTCAACGCACAGAGGAAACAAGGGCAAGAGGAGTTCAGCACAGAGGAAACAAGGGCAAGAGGAGGTCAGCACACAGAGGAAACCGGGACAAGAGGAGGTCAGCACACAGAGGAAACCGGGACAAGAGGAGGTCAGCACAGAGGAAACAAGGGCAAGAGGAATTCAGCACAGAGGAAACCGGGACAAGAGGAGGTCAGCACACAGAGGATACCGGGACAAGAGGAGGTCAGCACAGAGGAAACCGGGGCAAGAGGAGGTCAGCACAGAGGAAACCGGGGCAAGAGGAGGTCAGCACAGAGGAAACCGGGGCAAGAGGAGGTCAGCACAGAGGAAACCGGGGCAAGAGGAGGTCAGCACAGAGGAAACCGGGGCAAGAGGAGGTCAGCACAGAGGAAACCGGGGCAAGAGGAGGTCAGCACAGAGGAAACCAGGGCAAGAGGAGGTCAGCAGTAAATAAACAGGATAGCACCTCCACCACCACCACAAATCACCTGTCCAGGTACTCCACCTTGTCAAAGTCCTCCTGGGTGGCTCTCATCTCCTTCCAGGTCTTATTAAGCACCTGAATGCACACACAGAACAGCTCCTGGAAAAAGTGGTCTTGTGCGTAGAAAAGAGTCAGGAAATTCTGCCCTGTCTCTGAGGCTGAAATACCAGGAAAGTGAGGGTGTCAGAGTGCACTGGATCCAGGTGGAAGCTGCAGAATTGCATGGCAATAATCATTTGCTAACTTCTTACAATATTTTAAAATACCAATCCCCGTGGGCAGTGGACATGGAGCAGAGCAGAAAAGTGGCAACAGAAGTCAGTAACAACATGCAGACTTGTCAGAGGAGTAGTGCTTCGAGCAGGGAAAGTGTGACAGGAGAAGGAATAAGAAATAACACACACTAATTGGGTTGGCAGTCTAAGGAATCTGCTGTTCTTCACTCTTAGCCACTCCCTCCAAGAAGGTATAGACTTTACAGGTAACATTCCCAGATCACAGTCCCAAGGAAAGCACCTAATGGAGAGGTGCACAGTGACAACTGATGGATGACTGCACAATCAGCATCAAATAGTAATAGGCTGCTGCCCCCTAGTGTTCAAAACGACAGATTTCATCAGAAGATGCTGTGAACTCTGCAATACCACTCAGCCAGTGAGCACTGAGCGCTGCCCGGCCCATGAGGGGAGAAGCAGTCCCTCTCCTGTCTGGCACCGGGTGGCTGAGCTTCACCCAGTCAGTGGTTGGATTACTTTCTGGATTACTGCCCGGCACATGTATGGAGAGGAGAAGCAGTCCCTGTGTTGCCTGCCACGTCTCTAACTTCACCCAAAACATAACTATGCACCTAATCCCAACCGGTCCTCTTAATGCCCCCGCATAGTAATTATTCCCCCCTTTAGGCCACCGAACAGTATTTATGCCCACATTGTGCCCCCTCACAGAATTAAGACCAGCTGTGCCCCCAGTAATATGTCCAGCTGTGCCCATCAGTAATATGCCCAGCTGTACCCATCAGTAATATGCACAGCTGTGCCCATCAGTAATATATTCAGCTGTGCCCATCAGTAATATGAGCAGCTGTGCCCCCAGTAATATGAGCAGCTGTGCCCATCAGTAATATATTCAGCTGTGCCCATCAGTAATATATTCAGCTGTGCCCATCAGTAATATGAGCAGCTGTGCCCCTAGTAATATGAGCAGCTGTGCCCATCAGTAATATGCCCAGCTGTGCCCATCAGTAATATGCCCAGCTGTTCCCCCAGTAATATGCCCAGCTGTGCCCATCAGTAATATGAGCAGCTGTGCCCCCAGTAATATATCCAGCTGTGCCTCCAGTAATATGCCCTGTTATGTGCCTCCAGGAATATGCCCAGCTGTGCCCCCAGTAATATGAGCAGCTGTGCCCATCAGTAATATGCCCAGCTGTGCCCATCAGTAATATGCCCAGCTGTTCCCCCAGTAATATGCCCAGCTGTGCCCATCAGTAATATGAGCAGCTGTGCCCATCAGTAATATGCCCAGCTGTGCCCCCAGTAATATGCCCTGTTATGTGCCTCCAGGAATATGCCCAGCTGTTCCCACAGGAATATGCCCAGCTGTTCCCACAGGAATATGCCCAGCTGTGCCCCCAGTAATATGCCCAGCTGTGCCCACAGTAATATGCCCAGCTGTGCCCCCAGTAATATGCCCAGCTGTTCCCACAGGAATATGCCCAGCTGTGCCCCCAGTAATATGCCCAGCTGTGCCCACAGTAATATGCCCAGCTGTGCCCCCAGTAATATGCCCAGCTGTGCCCCCAGTAATATGCCCAGCTGTTCCCCCAGTAATATGCCCAGCTGTGCCCCCAGTAATATGCCCAGCTGTGCCCCCAGTAATATGCCCAGCTGTGCCCATCAGTAATGCACTGCATGTAATCCAACTAAGACTACACGCCCTCTGCTGGCCATTAGCAGCACTGCATGTAATCCAACTAAGACTACACGCCCTCTGCTGGCCATTAGTAGCACTGCATCTGATTCAACAGACTACACGCCCTCTGCTGGCCATTAGCAGCACTGCATCTAATCCAACTAGTACTACACAGCCCTCTGCTGGCCATTAGCAGCACTGCGTCTGTTCCAACTAGGAATACACGCCCTCTGCTGGCCATTAGCAGCACTGTGTCTGATTCAACTAAGACTACACACCCTCTGCTGGCCATTAGCAGCACTGTGTCTGATTCAACTAAGACTACACACCCTCTGCTGGCCATTAGCAGCACTGCATGTAATCCAACTAAGACTACTCGCCCTCTGCTGGCCATTAGCAGCACTGCATGTAATCCAACTAAGACTACACGCCCTCTGCTGGCCATTAGCAGCACTGAGTCTCATCCAACTAGGACTACACACCCTCTGCTGGCCATTAGTAGCACTGCATCTAATCCAACTAGGACTACACACCCTCTGCTGGCCATTAGCAGCACTGCATGTATTCCAACTAAGACTACTCGCCCTCTGCTGGCCATTAGCAGCACTGCATGTAATCCAACTAAGACTACACGCCCTCTGCTGGCCATTAGCAGCACTGAGTCTCATCCAACTAGGACTACACACCCTCTGCTGGCCATTAGCAGCACTGCATGTAATCCAACTAAGACTACACGCCCTCTGCTGTCCATTAGTAGCACTGCGTCTGATTCAACTAAGACTAAACACCCTCTGCTGGCCATTAGTAGCACTGCGTCTGATTCAACTAAGACTACACACCCTCTGCTGGCCATTAGCAGCACTGCATGTAATCCAACTAAGACTACACGCCCTCTGCTGGCCATTAGCAGCACTGCATGTAATCCAACTAGGACTACACGCCCTCTGCTGGCCATTAGTAGCACTGCGTCTGATTCAACTAAGACTAAACACCCTCTGCTGGCCATTAGTAGCACTGCGTCTGATTCAACTAAGACTACACACCCTCTGCTGGCCATTAGCAGCACTGCATGTAATCCAACTAAGACTACACGCCCTCTGCTGGCCATTAGCAGCACTGCATGTAATCCAACTAGGACTACACGCCCTCTGCTGGCCATTAGCAGCACTGCATGTAATCCAACTAGGACTACACACACTCTGCTGGCCATTAGCAGCACTGATTTTGATTGAACTTGGACTACACACCCTCTGCTGGTTATTAGCAGAACTGCATATAATCCAACTAGGACGACATGCCCTCTGCTGGTTATTGTCAGCACTGCGTGTGATTCAACTAGGACTATACGCCCTCTGCTGGCCATTAGCAGCACTGATTTTGATTTAACTAGGACTACACACCCTCTGCTGGCCATTAGCAGCACTGCGTCTGATTCAACAGACTACACGCCCTCTGCTGGCCATTAGCAGCACTGCATGTAATCCAACTAGTACTACACGCCCTCTGCTGGTTATTAGCAGCACTGAGTCTCATCCAACTAGGACTACACACCCTCTGCTGGCCATTAGCAGCACTGAGTCTCATCCAACTAGGACTACACACCCTCTGCTGGCCATTAGCAGCACTTAGTCTCATCCAACTAGGACTACACACCCTCTGCTGGCCATTAGCAGCACTTAGTCTCATCCAACTAGGACTACAAACCCTCTGCTGGCCATTAGTAGCACTTGAGTCTGATTCAACTAGGACTACACACCCTCTGCTGGCCATTAGCAGCACTGCATCTAATCCAACTAGGACTACACACCCCCTGCTGGCCATTAGCAGCACTGCATGTAATCCAACTAACACTACTCGCCCTCTGCTGGCCATTAGTAGCACTGCCTCTGATTCAACAGACTACACGACCTCTGCTGGCCATTAGCAGCACTGCATCTAATCCAACTAGTACTACACGCCCTCTGCTGGCCATTAGCAGCACTGCATCTAATCCAACTAGGACTACACACCCTCTGCTAGCCATTAGCAGCACTGCATCTAATCCAACTAGGACTACACACCCTCTGCTAGCCATTAGCATCACTGTGTCTGATTCAACTAAGACTACACACCCTCTGCTGGTTATTAGCAGCACTGCGTCTGTTCCAACTAGGATTACACGCCCTCTGCTGGCCATTAGCAGCACTGCATGTAATCCAACTAGGACTACACACCCTCTGCTGGCCATTAGCAGAACTGCATATAATCCAACTAGGACGACATGCCCTCTGCTGGTTATTAGCAGCACTGCGTGTGATTCAACTAGGACTATACGCCCTCTGCTGGCCATTAGCAGCACTGATTTTGATTTAACTAGGACTACACACCCTCTGCTGGCCATTGGCAGCACTGCATCTAATCCAACTAGGACTACACGCCCTCTGCTGGCCATTAGCAGCACTGCATGTAATACAACTAGGACTACACGCCCTCTGCTGGCCATTAGCAGCACTGCGTCTGATCCAACTAGGACTACACGCCCTCTGCTGGCCATTAGCAGCACTGTGTCTGATTCAACTAAGACTACACACCCTCTGCTGGCCATTAGCAGCACTGCATCTAATCCAACTAGGACTACACACCCTCTGCTGGTTATTAGCAGCACTGCATCTGATTCAACTAGGACTACACACCCTCTGCTGGCCATTAGCAGCACTGCATGTAATCCAACTAGGACTACACACCCTCTGCTGGCCATTAGCAGCACTGCATGTAATCCAACTAGGACTACACGCCCTCTGCTGGCCATTAGCAGTACTGATTCTGATTCAACTAAGACTACATGCCCTCTGCTGGCCATTAGCAGAACTGCGTCTGATTCAACAGACTACACACCCTCTGCTGGCCATTAGCAGCACTGCGTCTGTTCCAACTAGGAATACACGCCCTCTGCTGGCCATTAGCAGCACTGTGTCTGATTCAACTAAGACTACACACCCTCTGCTGGCCATTAGCAGCACTGTGTCTGATTCAACTAAGACTACACACCCTCTGCTGGCCATTAGCAGCACTGCATGTAATCCAACTAAGACTACTCGCCCTCTGCTGGCCATTAGCAGCACTGCATGTAATCCAACTAAGACTACACGCCCTCTGCTGGCCATTAGCAGCACTGCGTCTGATTCAACAAGGACTACACACCCTCTGCTGGCCATTAGCAGCACTGCATGTAATCCAACTAAGACTACACGCCCTCTGCTGGCCATTAGCAGCACTGATTTTGATTCAACTAAGACTACACGCCCTCTGCTGGCCATTAGCAGCACTGCATGTAATCCAACTAGGACTACACACCCTCTGCTGGCCATTAGCAGCACTGCATGTAATCCAACTAGGACTACACACCCTCTGCTGGCCATTAGCAGTACTGATTCTGATTCAACTAAGACTACATGTCCTCTGCTGGCCATTAGCAGCACTGATTTTGATTCAACTAGGACTACACACCCTCTGCTGGCCATTAGCAGCACTAAGTCTGATTCATCTAAGACTACATGCCCTCTGCTGGCCATTAGCAGCACTGCGTCTAATCCAACTAGGACTACACGCCCTCTGCTGGCCATTAGCAGCACTGCATCTTATCCAACTAGGACTACACACCCTCTGCTGGTTATTAGCAATAGCAGCACTGCCTCTGATTCAACTAGGACTACACGCCCTCTGCTGGTCATTAGCAGCAGTGCATGTAATCCAACTAGGACTACACACCCTGTGCTGGCCATTAGCAGCACTGCATGTAATCCAACTAGGACTACACACCCTCAGCTGTCCATTAGCAGCACTGATTCTGATTCAACTAAGACTACACGCCCTCTGCTGGCCATTAGCAGCACTGCATGTAATCCAACTAGGACTACACGCCCTCTGCTGGCCATTAGCAGCACTGATTTTGATTCAACTAAGACTACATGCCCTCTGCTGGCCATTAGCAGCACTGATTTTGATTCAACTAGGACTACACACCCTCTGCTGGCCATTAGCAGTACTGCATCTAATCCAACTAGGACTACACACCCTCTGCTGGCCATTAGCAGCACTGTGTCTGATTCAACTAGGACTACACACCCTCTGCTGGCCATTAGCAGCACTGTGTCTGATTCAACTAGGACTACACACCCTCTGCTGGCCATTAGCAGCACTGCATGTAATCCAACTAGGACTACACGCCCTCTGCTGGCCATTAGCAGCACTAAGTCTGATTCATCTAAGACTACATGCCCTCTGCTGGCCATTAGCAGCACTGCGTCTAATCCAACTAGGACTACACGCCCTCTGCTGGCCATTAGCAGCACTGCATCTTATCCAACTAGGACTACACGCCCTCTGCTGGCCATTAGCAGCACTGCATCTAATCCAACTAGGACTACACACCCTCTGCTGGCCATTAGCAGCACTGAGTCTGAATTAACTAAGACTACACACCCTCTGCTGGCCATTAGCAGCACTGCATGTAATCCAACTAGGACTACACGCCCTCTGCTGGCCATTAGCAGCACTGCATGTAATCCAACTAGGACTACACACCCTCTGCTGGCCATTAGCAGCACTGCCTCTGATTCAACAAACTACACGCCCTCTGCTGGCCATTAGCAGCACTGCATGTAATCCAACTAGGACTACACACCCTCTGCTGGCCATTAGTAGCACTGCCTCTGATTCAACAAACTACACACCCTCTGCTGGCCATTAGCAGCACTGCATCTGATTCAACTAGGACTACACGCCCTCTGCTGGCCATTAGCAGCACTGCATCTAATCCAACTAGGACTACACACCCTCTGCTGGCCATTAGCAGCACTGCGTCTGATCCAACTAGGACTACACACCCTCTGCTTGCCATTAGCAGCACTGCATCTAATCCAACTAGGACTACACACCCTCTGCTGGTTATTAGCAGCACTGCATCTGATTCAACAAGGACTACACACCCTCTGCTGGCCATTAGCAGCACTGCATGTAATCCAACTAGGACTACACACTCTCTGCTGGTTATTAGCAGCACTGCGTGTGATTCAACTAGGACTATACGCCATCTGCTGGCCATTAGCAGCACTGCATGTAATCCAACTAGGACTACACGCCCACTGCTGGCCATTAGCAGCACTGCATGTAATCCTACTAAGACTACACACCCTCTGCTGGCCATTAGCAGCACTGCATCTAATCCAACTAGGACTACACGCCCTCTGCTGGCCATTAGCAGCACTGCGTCTAATCCAACTAGGACTACACACCCTCTGCTGGCCATTAGCAGAACTGCGTCTGATTCAACTAAGACTACACACCCTCTGCTGGCCATTAGCAGCACTGCATGTAATCCAACTAGGACTACACACCCTCTGCTGGCCATTAGCAGCACTGCGTCTGATTCAACAAAGACTACACGCCCTCTGCTGGCCATTAGCAGCACTGCATGTAATCCAACTAGGACTACACACCCTCTGCTGGCCATTAGCAGCACTGCATGTAATCCAACTAGGACTACACACCCGCTGCTGGTCATTAGCAGCACTGCATGTAATCCAACTAGGACTACACACCCTCTGCTGGCCATTAGCAGCACTGATTCTGATTCAACTAAGACTACACACCCTCTGCTGGCCATTAGCAGCACTGCATGTAATCCAACTAGGACTACATGCCCTCTGCTGGTTATTAGCAGCACTGCGTGTGATTCAACTAGGACTATACGCCCTCTGCTGGCCATTAGCAGCACTGCATTGTAATCTAACTAGGACTACACACCCTCTGCTGGCCATTAGCAGCACTGCGTCTGAATTAACTAAGACTACACACCCTCTGCTGGCCATTAGCAGCACTGCATGTAATCCAACAAGGACTACATGCCCTCTGCTGGCCATTAGCAGCACTGAGTCTCATCCAACTAGGACTACACACCCTCTGCTGGCCATTAGCAGCACTGCATCTAATCCAACTAGGACTACACACCCTCTGCTGGCCATTAGCAGCACTGCGTCTGATCCAACTAGGACTACACACCCTCTGCTGGCCATTAGCAGCACTGCATCTAATCCAACTAGGACTACACACCCTGTGCTGGCCATTAGCAGCACTGCATGTAATCCAACTAGGACTACACACCCTCTGCTGTCCATTAGCAGCACTGATTCAACTAAGACTACACACCCTCTGCTGGCCATTAGCAGCACTGCATGTAATCCAACTAGGACTACACACCCTCTGCTGTCCATTAGCAGCACTGATTCTGATTCAACTAAGACTACACACTCTCTGCTGGTTATTAGCAGCACTGCATGTAATCCAACTAGGACTACACGCCCTCTGCTGTCCATTAGCAGCACTGATTCTGATTCAACTAAGACTACACACTCTCTGCTGGTTATTAGCAGCACTGCATGTAATCCAACTAGGACTACACACCCTCTGCTGTCCATTAGCAGCACTGATTCTGATTCAACTAAGACTACACACTCTCTGCTGTCCATTAGCAGAACTGATTCTGATTCAACTAAGACTACACGCCCTCTGCTGTCCATTAGCAGAACTGCATTCTGATTCAACTAAGACTACACACTCTCTGCTGGTTATTAGCAGCACTGCGTGTGATTCAACTAGGACTATACGCCATCTGCTGGCCATTAGCAGCACTGCATGTAATCCAACTAGGACTACACGCCCGCTGCTGGCCATTAGCAGCACTGCATGTAATCCTACTAAGACTACACGCCCTCTGCTGGCCATTAGCAGCACTGCATCTAATCCAACTAGGACTACACACCCGCTGCTGGTCATTAGCAGCACTGCATGTAATCCAACTAGGACTACACGCCCTCTGCTGGCCACTAGCAGCACTGATTTTGATTCAACTAGGACTACACACCCTCTGCTGGCCATTAGCAGCACTGCATGTAATCCAACTAAGACTACACGCCCTCTGCTGGCCATTAGCAGCACTGCATCTAATCCAACTAGGACTACACACCCTCTGCTGGCCATTAGCAGCACTGCATGTAATCCAACTAGGACTACACACCCTCTGCTGGCCATTAGCAGCACTGCATCTAATCCAACTAGGACTACACACCCTCTGCTGGTTTTTAGCAGCACTGCATCTGATTCAACTAGGACAACACCCCCTCTGCTGGCCATTAGCAGCACTGCATGTAATCCACCTAGGACAGTGATGGCGAACCTTTTAGAGACGGACTGCCCAAACTACAACCCTACAACCCACTTATTTGTTGCAAAGTGCCAACATGGCAATTTAAACTTAATACTACAGTCCAATATAGTATATCTTCCATGTACTTTATCATTTAGCTATAATATCCTGCCTACATTTAATGCGCTGCCTGCACAGTTCATAGTGCGCCTGCACTGATGAATAACAGGAAAAGTCTAAGGCATATTGTTGCATCATAGATTTTTTCCAGGGTGTGGTTGCCCACAGAGAGGGCTCTGAATGCCACCTCTGGCACCCATGCCATAGGTTCGCCACCACTGAACTAGGAATACACACCCTCTGCTGGTCATTAGCAGCACTGCATCTGTTCCAACTAGGAATACACTCCCTCTGCTGGCCATTAGCAGCACTGCGTCTGTTCCAAATAGGAATACACGCCCTCTGCTGGCCATTAGTAGCACTGCATGTAATCCAACTAGGACTACACACTCTCTGCTGGCCATTAGCAGCACTGCATGTAATCCAACTAGGACTACACACCCTCTGCTGGCCATTAGCAGCACTGCATGTAATCCAACTAGGACTACACACCCTCTGCTGGCCATTAGCAGCACTGCATCTAATCCAACTAGGACTACACACTCTCTGCTGGCCATTAGCAGCACTGCATGTAATCCAACTAGGACTACACACCCTCTGCTGGCCATTAGCAGCAATAAGTCTGATTCAACTAAGACTACACGCCATCTGCTGGCCATTAGCAGCACTGCATCTAACCCAACTAGGACTACACACCCTCTGCTGGTTATTAGCAGCACTGCATCTGATTCAACTAAGACTACACACCCTCTGCTGGCCATTAGCAGCACTGCATGTAATCCAACTAAGACTACACGCTCTCTGCTGGCCATTAGCAGCACTGCATGTAATCCAACTAGGACTACACACCCTCTGCTGGCCATTAGCAGCACTTAGAAATATAAAGGGATATTCAATGGCTCTCCCTTCAGGATATATGGAATGGGTGCTCACTCTCAGGTAGGCAACACCCTTGCCTTAAATAGGTTCAAAACAGAGTAGAAAGCGATGAGAGGGCACTCCTATATTTGGATTAGATTGTACTTAATTTATTATAGACAATATACATTTGCTAAAAATCACACCAATACAAATAAAATGTTACAATAAAAATTGAATAAGCTAGCTATCAAAAGTTCATCCTTTTTTTAAAAAGGGAGGATACCCATATAAGTAAAATTGACAATTAGACTCCGATATAATGTCTTATTGTATATCCATCAGGGTCTGTTGCTCCAATGTCTCTGATCTCTGATTATATATAGTTTGCCTCTAATCTGCATAAAATATATAGTGAGATTAATTAATGTTCATTGTCTGTTCCTAGGAGATTTAAATGGAATTAAATCTCAATAGAGCCTTGTAGTGTCTGTGGATTATCTTTAGCAAAAAGTAACCATTAAATCATTATACACATGAACTTTCTTTTATAATGTTACTTTGGTTACTTTACCACTCTCGGCGTGTGCGGGGACCCTCCTTATTGTAGATGTCTCCCGGACTTGTATTGTCTGCGATCCACGTTGTTACTTGTATGCCGTGCAGCCTGTATTGTTAAATGCTGCTGGCTATATATACATATCCTCTGCTGGGCCGATTTACACGATCTCCCGCCGCCAACGGCTTGTAGCGTTCCACGTGCAGACTGTTGTATATGCCGTGCAAACTATTCTATTTGATGTTACCGGCTCTGTGCGTGTGTCCTCCGCTGGTCCGGCTTGCGCGATCTCCCGCCGTCACAATCTTATGGCGTTCCACGTGGTGATTTATATCTTCTTGTTGCTGAGCGCTCAGAATAACTTGTCTCACTGGACTTCGATAATAACTGGCATTCGGATTCTCCCAAGAATCCGAATGCCAGTTATTATCGAAGTCCAGTGAGACAAGTTATTCTGAGCGCTCAGCAACAAGAAGATATAAATTACCACGTGGAACGCTACAAGCCGTTGGCGGCGGGAGATCGTATAAATCGGCCCAGCAGAGGATATGTATATATAGCCAGCAGCATTCAACAATACAGGCTGCACGGCATACAAGTAACAACGTGGATCGCAGACAATACAAGTCCGGGAGACATCTACAATAAGGAGGGTCCCCGCACACGCCGAGAGTGGTAAAGTAACCAAAGTAACATTATAAAAGAAAGTTCATGTGTATAATGATTTAATGGTTACTTTTTGCTAAAGATAATCCACAGACACTACAAGGCTCTATTGAGATTTAATTCCATTTAAATCTCCTAGGAACAGACAATGAACATTAATTAATCTCACTATATATTTTATGCAGATTAGAGGCAAACTATATATAATCAGAGATCAGAGACATTGGAGCAACAGACCCTGATGGATATACAATAAGACATTATATCGGAGTCTAATTGTCAATTTTACTTATATGGGTATCCTCCCTTTTTAAAAAAAGGATGAACTTTTGATAGCTAGCTTATTCAATTTTTATTGTAACATTTTATTTGTATTGGTGTGATTTTTAGTAAATGTATATTGTCTATAATAAATTAAGTACAATCTAATCCAAATATAGGAGTGCCCTCTCATCGCTTTCTACTCCATTAGCAGCACTTAGTCTGATTCAACTAAGACTACACGCCCTCTGCTGGCCATTAGCAGCACTGCATCTAATCCAACTAGGACTACACGCCCTCTGCTGGCCATTAGCAGCACTGCATGTAATCCAACTAGGACTACACACCCCCTGCTGGCCATTAGCAGCACTGCATCTAATCCAACTAGGACTACACACCCTCTGCTGGCCATTAGCAGCACTGCATCTAATCCAACTAGGACTACACACCCTCTGCTGGCCATTAGCAGCACTGCATGTAATCCAACTAGGACTAGTGAGTCCACACAAAAACAAAAGTTTTAGATTTTCGGAAAACAGACTTTTCTAAAATGAGATCAGTGGTATACGAGTCCCTATCAGACTGGAACAATTTCAATGGAGTCCAAGAGAAATGGGACTACTTAAAATTGGCACTACTGAAGGCAACAGAAAAGTGCATTAGGCTTGTCAGTAAAGGCAAAAAAAGGAAGAGACCCCTGTGGTACTCAGCAGAAGTGGCCAAAATCATTAAAAACAAAAAGATGGCATTTAGCAAGTATAAAAACACCCAAAACGAGGATGACCGGGAAATCTATAAGATGAGGCAGAGAGAGGCCAAGCAAGTTATAATAGCTTCTAAAGCTCAGGCAGAAGAGAAATGAGCTCAGTCAGTAAAAAAAGGTGATAAGACATTTTTCAGATGCATAAATAAAAAAAGGAAATAAAAAAAAGGAATTACCAAATTAAAAACAAAAGAAGGAAGGTATATGGAAGAGGGTAAAGAACTAGCCGACTGCCTCAATGAATACTTCTGTTCAGTTTTTACAAAGGAAAATGAAGGAGAAGGACCTCAGTTAGGGAGGAAGACTAATGAATCCTTTGATGCATGTGTCTTTACAGAGGAAGAGGTTCTAAGTCAGCTGTCTAAAATTAATACAAATAAATCACAGGGGCCCGATGGTATACACCCAAAGCTATTAAAAGAGCTTAGAGGTGTACTAGCAAATCCATTAACAGATTTATTTAACCAATCACTGGTAACAGGTGTCATCCCAGAAGATTGGAAATAAGCAAACGTTGTGCCAATTAACAAGAAAGGTAGTAGAGAGGAATCGGGCAACTAGAGGCCAGTAAGCCTGACATCAATAGTGGGGAAATTAATGGAAACCATACTCAAGGAGAGGATTTTGGAACATCTAAAAACCCATGGGTTGATTGATAAAAAACAGCATGGGTTTACTTCAAGGAGATCATGTCAAACTAATCTTATTGACTTTTTTGATTGGGTGACTATAATAATAGATGGCGGAGGCGCAGTAGACATCGCTTATCTGGACTTTAGTAAGGCTTCTGATACTGTCCCACATAGAAGGCTTATCAATAAACTGCAGTCTTTGAGCTTGAGCTCACATATTGTTGAATGGATTAGGCAGTGGCTGAAGGACATACGACAGAGGGTTGTAGTCAATGGAGTAAATTCAGACCATGGTATTGTTACCAGTGGGGACCTCAGGGATCTGTTCTGGGACCCATATTGTCTAATATCTTGCAGAAGGCCTCAATGGTAAGGTGGGTCTTTTTGCTGATGACACAAAGATATGTAACAGGGTTGATGTTCATGGAGGGATACACCAAATGGAAAAGGATTTAGGAAAACTAGAGGAATGGTCAAAAATCTGGCAACTAAAATTTAATGTCGATAAGTGCGAGATAATGCACCTGGGGCGTAAAAACCCAAGAGCAGAATATAAAATCAGTGATCCAGTACTAACCTCAGTATCTGAGGAAAGGGATTTAGGGGTCATTATATCAGACGACCTAAAGGTGGGCAGACAATGTCATAGAGCAGCAGGTAATGCCAGCAGAATGCTTGGGTGTATAGGGAGAGGCATTAACAGTAGGGAGGTGCTGGTGCCGCTCTACAGAGCACTAGGGAGACCTCATTGGGAGTATTGTGTGCAGGACTGGAGACCAGATCTGCAGAAGGATATTCAGAGAAGAGCTACTAAACTAGTACATGGACTGCAGGACAAAACTGACCAGGAAGGGTTAAAGGACCTTAATATGTATAGCTTGGAAGGAAGAAGAGACAGAGGGGATATGATAGAAACTGTTAAATACATGAAGGGAATCATCACGGTAAAAGAGGAAAGAATATTTAAAAGAAGAAAAACTGCTACAAGAGGACATAGTTTTAAATTAGAGGGGCAAAGGTTTAAAAGTAATATCAGGAAGTATTACTTTACTGAGAGAGTAGTGGACGCATGGAATAGCCTTCCTGCAGAAGTGGTAGCTGCAAATACAGTGAAGGAGTTTAAGCATGCATGGGATAGGCATAAGGCCATCCTTCATATAAGATAGGGCTGGGGGCTAGTCATAGTATTCAGTATATTGGGCATAAGGCCATCCTTCATATAAGATAGGGCCTGGGGCTATTCATAGCATTCAGTATATTGGGCATAAGGCCATCCTTCATATAAGATAGGGCCTGGGGCTATTCATAGTATTCAGTATATTGGGCATAAGGCCATCCTTCATATAAGATAGGGCCTGGGGCTATTCATAGGATTCAGTATATTGGGCATAAGGCCATCCTTCATATAAGATAGGGCCGGGGGCTAGTCATAGTATTCAGTATATTGGGCATAAGGCCATCCCTCATATAAGATAGGGTCGGGGGCTATTCATAGTATTCAGTATATTGGGCATAAGGCCATCCTTCATATAAGATAGGGCCGGGGGCTAGTCATAGGATTCAGTATATTGGGCATAAGGCCATCCTTCATATAAGATAGGGCCGGGGGCTAGTCATAGGATTCAGTATATTGGGCATAAGGCCATCCTTCATATAAGATAGGGCCGGGGGCTATTAATAGTATTCAGTATATTGGGCAGACTAGATGGGCCAAATGGTTCTTATCTGCCGACACATTCTATGTTTCTATGTTTCTAGGACTACACACCCTCTGCTGGCCATTAGCAGCACTGCATAGAATCCAACTAGGACTACACACCCTCTGCTGGCCATTAGCAGCACTGAGTCTCATCCAACTAGGACTACACACCCTCTGCTGGCCATTAGCAGCACTGCATGTAATCCAACTAGGACTACACACCCTCTGCTGGCCACTAGCAGCACTAAGTCTGATTCAACTAGGACTACACACCCTCTGCTGGCCATTAGCAGGACTAAGTCTGATTCAACTAAAACTACACGCCCTCTGCTGGCCATTAGCAGCACTGCATGTAATCCAACTAGTACTACACACCCTCTGCTGGTTATTAGCAGCACTGCATGTAATCCAACTAGTACTACACACCCTCTGCTGGCCATTAGCAGCACTGCATGTAATCCAACTAGGACTACACACCCTCTGCTGGCCATTAGCAGCACTGCATGTAATCCAACTAGTACTACACACCATATGCTGGCCATTAACAGCACAGCATCCAATTCAACTAGGATTACGCGTCTTTTGCTGGCTATTCGCACATTATGGCTAAGTCTATAATTGCTCGCCCTTTGGCGTTCATTAAGAACATTACGGCTGAGATGATGCAGGCCTGTAACATGAGCATTGCTATTTTACACCACTATTTATAAGCTACTTGTAAATGAGGAGGTGCTTAGTGGAGACATTCAAAAGGCTTCATTACATCATGGGAAACTATTTTGAACTGTGACATCACAGCTTTGAAATCTCGCTCATGATGTACAATAGATTATGACATTTCTGCACAATTTATTTAGATTATGGGAAGTGGAGGATGGCTGAGAACATCTGAATCATATGCACAGTTAAGACATTAGAGTCATACCAGTTTCTCCAACTTGAAGGATCTCACAGAGGATCAGGGTCACGTGAATACTGCTTCTGGCAAATGGACAGACGTGTTTGTCTTCCCGACTGCTATTCTCAAGCACAAACTACAGAAAATTGGACAATATGATATTTAGCAGCCCATGTCAGAGTGTTAACCTAGAAAGTTCTTGGATCAGTCTTCATGTTATAAAAGTATATAAAAGACCTCTGTTCAATCTGATGATATGTACTCACCCGACTGTAGGCACTAGGCCAACGTGTAGAGAAATACACCATATTGTCGAGAGCCAGGAGTCCAGGAGGAGTGAGACACAGGTCCTGCCATGGGCTGCCATTATTCTGAGTAAGAGTTAAGAGATTTTCTGCATTTAGTCTCACTCATATTGATATCACACAGGTCTATAGTGACTGGCCCCACCCATGCTGATATAATACAGGTCTATAGTGACTGGCTCCTCCTAGGCTGATATCTCACAGGTCTATAGCGACTGGCCCCACCCATGCTGATATAATACAGGTCTATAGTGACTGGCTCCTCCTAGGCTGATATAATACAGGTCTATAGCGACTGGCCCCACCCATGCTGATATAATACAGGTCTATAGTGACTGGCCCCACCCATGCTGATATAATACAGGTCTATAGTGACTGGTCCCTCCTATGCTGATATAATACAGGTCTATAGTGACTGGCCCCACCCATGCTGATATAATACAGGTCTATAGTGACTGGCCCCTCCTATGCTGATATAATACAGGTCTATAGTGACTGGCTCCTCCTATGCTGATATCTCACAGGTCTATAGTGACTGGCCCCTCCTATGCTGATATAATACAGGTCTATAGTGACTGGCCCCACCTATGTTGATATCATACAGGTCTATAGTGACTGGCCCCACCCATGCTGATATAATACAGGTCTATAGTGACTGGCCCCACCTATGTTGATATCATACAGGTCTATAGTGACTGGCCCCACCCATGCTGATATAATACAGGTCTATAGTGACTGGCCCCATCTATGTTGATATCATACAGGTCTATAGTGACTGGCCCCACCCATGCTGATATAATACAGGTCTATAGTGACTGGCTCCTCCTAGGCTGATATCTCACAGGTCTATAGCGACTGGCCCCAACCATGCTGATATAATACAGGTCTATAGTGACTGGCCCCACCCATGCTGATATAATACAGGTCTATAGTGACTGGTCCCTCCTATGCTGATATAATACAGGTCTATAGTGACTGGCCCCACCCATGCTGATATAATACAGGTCTATAGTGACTGGCCCCTCCTATGCTGATATAATAAAGGTCTATAGTGACTGGCTCCTCCTATGCTGATATCTCACAGGTCTATAGTGACTGGCCCCACCTATGTTGATATCATACAGGTCTATAGTGACTGGCCCCACCCATGCTGATATAATACAGGTCTATAGTGACTGGCCCCTCCTAGGCTGATATAATACAGGTCTATAGCGACTGGCCCCTCCTATGCTGATATAATACAGATCTATAGTGACTGGCCCCACCCATGCTGATATAATACAGGTCTATAGTGACTGGCCCCTCCTATGCTGATATAATACAGGTCTATAGTGACTGGCCCCTCCTATGCTGATATAATACAGGTCTATAGTGACTGGCCCCACCCATGCTGATATCATACAGGTCTATAGTGACTGGCCCCACCCATGCTGATATAATACAGGTCTATAGTGACTGGCCCCTCCTATGTTGATATCATACAGGTCTATAGTGACTGGCCCCACCCATGCTGATATCATACAGGTCTATAGTGACTGGCCCCACCTATGCTGATATCATGCAGGTCTATAGTGACTGGCCCCTCCAATGTTGATATCATACAGGTCTATAGTGACTGGCCCCACCTATGCTGATATAATACAGGTCTATAGTGACTGGCCCCACCTATGCTGATATCATACAGGTCTATAGTGACTGGCCCCACCTATGCTGATATCATTCAGGTCTATAGGGACTGGCACCACCTATGCAGATATCATACAGGTCTATAGTGACTGTCCCCACCTATGCTGATATCATACAGGTCTATAGGGACTGGCACCACCTATGCAGATATCATACAGGTCTATAGTGACTGGCCCCACCTATGCTGATATCATACAGGTCTATAGTGACTGGCCCCACCTATGCTAATATCATACAGATCTATAGTGACTGGTCCCTCATATGCTGATGTAATACAGGTCTATAGTGACTGGCCCCACCTATGCTCATATCATACAGGTCTATAGTGACTGGCCCCAGCCATGCTGATATCACACAGGTCTATAGTGACTGGCCCCACCTATGCTGATATCATAGAGGTCTATAGTGACTGGCCCCACCTATGCTGATATAATAGAGGTCTATAGTGACTGGCCCCACCTAATCAGATATTATACAGGTCTATAGTGACTGGTCCCTCCTATGCTATCACACAGATCTATAGTGACTGGCCCAACCTATGCTGATATCATACAGGTCTATAGTGACTGGCCTCACCTATGTTGATATCATAAAGTTCTATAGGGACTGGCCCCACCTATGCTAATATCATACAGATCTATAGTGACTGGCCCCACCTCTGCTGATATCATGCAGGTCTATAGTGACTGGCCCCTCCAATGTTGATATCATACAGGTCTATAGAAACTGGCCCCATCCATGCTGATATCATACAGGTCTATAGTGACTGGCCCCACCTATGCAGATATCATACAGGTCTATAGTGACTGTCCCCTCCTATGTTGATATCATACAGGTCTATAGGGACTGGCCCCACCTATGCTGATATCGTACAGGTCTATAGTTACTGGCCCCACCTCTGCTGATATCATGCAGGTCTATAGTGACTGGCCCCTCCAATGTTGATATCATACAGGTCTATAGTGACTGGCCCCACCTATGCTGATATCATACAGGTCTATAGTGACTGGCCCCACCCATGCTGATATCATACAGGTCTATAGTGACTGGCCCCACCTATGCTCATATCATACAGGTCTATAGTGACTGGCCCCACCTATGCTGATATCATACAGGTCTATAGTGACTGGCCCCAGCCATGCTGATATCACACAGGTCTATAGTGACTGGCCCCACCTATGCTGATATCATACAGGTCTATAGTGACTGGTCCCTCCTATGCTATCACATAGGTCTATAGTGACTGGCCCAACCTATGCTAATATCATACAGGTCTATATTGACTGGCCCCATCCATGCAGATATCATACAGGTCTATAGTGACTGGTCCCTCCTATGCTGATATCATACAGGTCTATATTCTATAGACATGCTGAGGGCAGGGCTGTGTCCTAGCATGTACATATCATATACACTATGTACTATAGCTTCACCACACTGAGATCTGCTCAGAAAGCTAATCTACATATCATATACACTATGTACTATAGCTTCACCACACTGAGATCTGATCAGAAAGCTCATCTACATATCATATACATTATGTACTATAGCTTCACCACACTGAGATCTGCTCAGAAAGCTCCTCTACATATCATATACTCTATGTACTATAGCTTCACCACACTGAGATCTGCTCAGAAAGCTCATCTACATATCATATACACTATGTACTATAGCTTCACCACACTGAGATCTGCTCAGAAAGCTCATCTACATATCATATACTCTATGTACTATAGCTTCACCACACTGAGATCTGCTCAGAAAGCTTATCTCCATATCATATCCTCTATGTACTATAGCTTCACCACACTGAGATCTGCTCAGAAAGCTCCTCTACATATCATATCCTCTATGTACTATAGCTTCACCACACTGAGATCTGCTCAGAAAGCTCATCTCCATATCATATACTCCATGTACTATAGCTTCACCACACGGAGATCTGCTCAGAAAGCTCATCTACATATCATATCCTCTATGTACTATAGCTTCACCACACTGAGATCTGCTCAGAAAGCTCATCTACATATCATACACTATGTACTATAGCTTCACCACACTGAGATCTGCTCAGAAAGCTCATCTACATATCATATACTATGTACTATAGCTTCACCACACTGAGATCTGTTCAGAAAGCTCATCTACATATCATATACACTATATACTATAGCCTCACCACACTGAGATCTGCTCAGAAAGCTCATCTACATATCATATCCTCTATATACTATAGCCTCACCACACTGAGATCTGCTCAGAAAGCTTATCTCCATATCATATCCTCTATGTACTATAGCTTCACCACACTGAGATCTGCTCAGAAAGCTCATCTACATATCATATCATCTATGTACTATAGCTTCACCACACTGAGATCTGCTCAGAAAGCTCATCTACATATCATATCCTCTATGTACTATAGCTTCACCACACTGAGATCTGCTCAGAAAGCTCATCTACATATCATATACTCTATGTACTATAGCTTCACCACACTGAGATCTGCTCAGAAAGCTCATCTACATATCATATCCTCTATGTACTATAGCTTCACCACACTGAGATCTGCTCAGAAAGCTCCTCTACATATCATATCCTCTATGTACTATAGCTTCACCACACTGAGATCTGCTCAGAAAGCTCCTCTACAGATCATATACACTATGTACTATAGCTTCTCCACACAGATCTGCTCAGAAAGCTCCTCTACATATCATATACACTATGTTCTATAGCTTCACCACACTGAGATCTGCTCAGAAAGCTCATCTACAGATCATATACTCTATGTACTATAGCTTCACCACACTGAGATCTGCTCAGAAAGCTCATCTACATATCATATACTCTATGTACTATAGCTTCACCACACTGAGATCTGCTCAGAAAGCTCCTCTACATATCATATCCTCTATGTACTATAGCTTCTCCACACTGAGATCTGCTCAGAAAGCTCCTCTACATATCATATACACTATGTACTATAGCTTCACCACGCTGAGATCTGCTCAGAAAGCTCCTCTACATATCACTGCTTTATTCACAGGGACAATATATGATTATATCCAGTGATCAGTGTTAGCTTAAAAAACAGAAAAAAATTGTATATATCTATGTGGTAATGCTATAGCTTTGTGGTACAGTACATACATGGTTTTGCATGTACAGATCCCAGGTTTGAACCCTGGGAGAGACTTCCAGGTTTTTTCTCCTGAGGCTGTAGTCTCTGGGAATTGTTAGCTGCTGTCTCCATAAAGTGTGGGCTCTAGACTGCACACTGTTATCCCTGGAGTGTCAGAGAAAGCACTCTGTCTGTCTTCTGATAAGGTTACCAGGAGACAGATGAGGCCACAAGGTGACAGCAGGTCCAGGGCTATTCATGTAAGTCCCTAACCTGCCATACTTTATTCTCTGGTAGCTTGGCTGTTTAGAACAGCTCCAAGGCTGTAGCATGTGCCGTGGAGCTCTTCTGTAGGGAGTCAGGCGGCTGGGTGCCGGAGCTAAAACAAGCAGACATATTAGTGGCTGGGAGCTAATATGCATGCACACTCGCTCCTGCAATACCCATCCACCAGAAAGGACGGCTGAATCACTCCTAGTACACAAGTGGTGGCCATAACCCCTAGAGACAAGCATGGTTTAACAGGACAGAATTAAAGGTAATGAATAACATATTAGTAAATGACTTAAAATCCAATTATACAGATAATAAATATGACCTGATGATGTGAGACAACGACTTTAATGGCGTCTCTAAAGGACTTTTTAGGCTAAGCTTTGATTAGACCTGGAGGCATTCGGGAGAAGTAGTAAGATATTGGTGATGCGCTAACCAAGATGGTGGAGAGGAGAGGACTTTATCACACCTGCATAGCTACTGCATGAAGGCTACAATGATTGGGGGGGAATAAACAGGAATAACTCACTGTAAAGCCAAGTTTGCGGAATTCTTGGGCGCAGATTGAGCGCCGTCGCTCTGATGTCATGTGACCTCCTTCATCAGCTTCGTTTGGAAAAGCCATGAGACGTAGATTCTGGAGCTGCTGTCGCTGCTCCTAAAAATAAGAAGATGAAATTCTGCTCATTATCGATCTGTGTAGGGCCTGGCCGCTCGTGGCTGCAGGCTGTACAGATGTAGCTAGCCTTAGAAGAACACTGGGTGCACTACTAGGGCAATGTATTGCGCTCTGCAGGCATTGGAGTTTCCTTGCGCTGAACAGATATTATTACTTGTGGTCTGGGCTGAGAGCGAACAGCGGGGGTGGCGCGGCCAGAGCCCCCCACCTAACTGATTGGCTGAGGTGTGCCTGAAGCCAGTCACGGGGTATAGCCTGGAAGAGAGGGCAACCCAAAGGTGAAGATGCAAGAAGAAGGGAGGGGGAGGGGCAGGAAAACGGCCGTCCCTGGAGACAGGTGAGGGAGGTATAAATACCTGCAGCCCCTCCCACAAATGCAGGCTGGACCCAGCCTTCTAACTTGTGGTCTGGGCTGAGAGCGAACAGCGGGGTGGCGCGGCCAGAGCCCCCACCTAACTGATTGGCTGAGGTGTGCCTGAAGCCAGTCACGGGTATAGCCTGGAAGAGAGGGCAAAGAGAGACCGTGCCAGTAGTGAAGGGTAACTCAGATTTTATTGAGTGAACAATTTTACAAAACCAGTAAACCAAATGCGTTAGATATCTCGGCTTGTGGATTTGGGATGTACCTAGTGAAGCATGATGACTTCCACCGTCCCATGTGACGGATGACGTGTGCGGGCACCTGGTGCCGAGACGCGGCGGACGCGGCCCCGATCCTGAAAGAGTGCCCCGTGATAGACTCGGGCTTGAATCCTAACCCGCGGCGAGGGGACGGATATGTGCCAGGAATTGAGATGTGGAGAGAGGTTTACCCTGGTACGGGAGCAGAGGTGCGTCTGGGCCGGACGGGGTCAGATTATCTAGGAGCTCCTGGAGAGCCTTGACCGGACACCAGGTATTACCAGAAGGGAAATAGCTAATCTCCACCGGAGGGCCCACCTGGCTGGTTTTGGAATGAGGGAGTAGCAGGATGAAGTGATCGCTGCGCCGTATGAGCTGGCATCTTTTTAAAGTGGGTCGCGAGCTGGAGCTAGCAGTGAATTCTCCCGGCCTAAGAAAGCCGTAGAATGCCAGGTACATGGCTGCTTTGATGACTACACTGGTTAGGCGCCCAAAAGGTTCTCCCTCTAGGGCCAGTGATAGGCCCCGGAATAATTCACCTGAGACCGGTTGCCTACGTGCTGCCGTGTTGGCAGTGCTTTTCTGGATACCTCTGAGGGCGGCCTTAATGGCTTGGTTACTGAGTATCGAGCCGCCTGCCGGGTTGGACAGCATCCGATGGTGCTGTATCCCGGACAAGTAAATTTTTATGGAGCTGTGGGACAGGTGCAGATGAGTATGGCAATAGGCAATGAAGGCCAGGATATGCGATACCTCATCCAGCATTCCCCGAGGATGGGCCAGGTTGAATTGTTGGAAGGCTTTGAGTCCCGTGGCGTAATTCCTGGCTGTATTGGGGGCCAGGGAATGCTGGACCAGATCCTGGCGGTTTCTACCAGTCGCATCAACCCAAGGTGAGTGACTTGTACTGGGGCACGGGGGTGCCTTCTGGGTCCGCGTCGGGAAACTCCTGAAAGAAAAATTTGAAGTTGAAACGGGATAGAGCATCGGCCGCAGTGTTGCGAACCCCCGGGATGTGTGATGGGCAAATGTGGAAATTGTGCTTCAGGGATAACCATACCAGCTTCCGCAAGAAAGCCATGATTCTAGATGACCTGGCCCTGCCCTTGGAGATGATGTCCACTAAAACCCGACTATCAGTAACGAATATAACTGGGTTGTTGGCCCAAAGATGGCCCCAAACCTGGGCAGCGGCCACCAGCGGGTACAATTCCAATAAGGGGGATGATTTTAGGTCCGCCTGGTTGAAGTGAAACTCTGTTGGCCATGCTCCTGCCAGCCAATGGGGGTGGAAGATGGCTGCGAAGCCCCGGGAAGCGGCAGCGTCGGAAAAACTGTTGGAGACGAGGCACGTGGCAAGGGGACCAGTAACGAAAAACCGTTCCAGTGTTCAAGGAACGACTGCCACATGAGTAGGTCGGCCACCGCCTGGTTGGCCAGGTGGATCGGAGAGTCCTGCTCCGGGGCTGATGAAAGAAGGCCGAGGAGACCCGACACGAAGGCCCTGCCCTGAGGCATGATCCTGGTGGCGAAATTAAGGGAGCCCAGTAGTGACTGGAGCTCGACTTTGGACAGGACCCTGGAGGAGACGGCTGACGAGACCGTGGCACAAAGCTTCTCCAACTTCTGGGTGGGTAAGCTGGCCTCCATGCGCAGGGTGTCCAGGACGATACCCAGGAAGGTGACCCTCGTGCCGGGACCCTCCGTCTTGGCGGGAGCCACGGGAACCTCCAGGCTAGAGAAGATGGACAAAAGAGTTTCGAGGCCATGCGGGGAGCTGGCCGGACTTTCGACGATCAGGAAGTCATCCAGGTAGTGGATGACCTTGTCAAGGCCCCCATGCTGGACGAGGATCCAGTGGAGCATGCTGGAAAAACGCTCGAAAAGTCGGGGCTGCTCTTAGAGCCGAAGGTAAGCCGGTTGGCAAAATAGTACTCTTCCTCCCATTTTATGCCATAATATTTCCATAGTCGTGGCGAGATGGGGAGTAATTTGAATGCGTCCGAAATGTCCGCTTTGACAACACGGCTCCCTTCCCTGTTTGCAAGATAAATCTGACTGCATCGTCGATGGACGAGTAAGACATTGAAAATTCTTCTGACGGGATGAGCGAAGTTCAGGCTGGGTATGGCGGACGCATGTGGAGCGGAGAGGTCAGTAAATCAAGCGTTTTTATTCGATGATTGTTTTACTACCAACCCGATAGGGTTTATGCGCCAGGAATCGAATGGAATGGAAAGGAATGGACCTATAAGAAACCCTTTTTGGACCTCGGTATGCAAAAGTGCGCGGACTGATGCGGGATCCTGCATAGCCGACCTCAAGTTCCAACCCGTCCAGGACTCCTGTGGGAGCGCCACCAGACCGGTGTCGAATCCTTCCAAGAAACCTGTCAGGAGGAAGGACACCGCCTGTTGGTCGGGGTGGTCCCCAAGAAGTGCTGCCAACAGATCGGTGTTGATGTCGGCTAGTCAGGATTTTGGTTGTTTTTTGGGGCAGCTGGAACGGGGGTGGGCTCTAAAGCAGAAGGAACAGACATGCAGGGCCCTGCATCCGCTGAAGGCGCATCCTCCCGAATTGAAATTGTTGCACACCTGGCTCTGGCCCAGGTATGCAATAGGCCTGCCTAGCCTGTCCAGAGTGGGCTGGCTTTTAGGCGCCCCCGAGGTACTGGGTACCACGCGGTCCTGTCCCGGCAAGGCTAGGTCCGGGCACCAGTCTGCGGTGTGGAGGATGGATTGGCATGAAGCGCAGGCTGGCGCCCTGAGCCCAGCGAAGTGGCGGCAGAATAGCTCCATGTCCAGATTCGCCCAGTTGGTGACGAACTGGAACTGAGTCAGGGCCGCCGCCGCTTTTGCCGAGAAGGACCGGTGGTAGTCATAGAAATTCGACCCTCCGTATTTGTAGGCCAAATCGGCAACGCGGTAGAGATACGTGTCCAATTCTTCCCGCCGCTGCGGTTGAGCAGTGCAAATGATGTCCCGGAATATACTAAAAGCCAGGACGAATTCATTGACTGACAGCTTGCGGTTCAGCCGCACGTCCTTGGCTCTTAAGACCACTGCCACCTCGCCACAGCTGATGACTTTGTTCTCAGCCACGTCGTGAGCGGCGATCAGAATCGACGCCAGGTTGACGTCTTTGCCTGCTAAGATCTCTTTCCGTAGGTTCTCCGGAATGAAATGAGACGGGGCCACGGCGGGTGGCGCAGCAGGCGAGCCGCTCGCGGAGGAAGTACCTGGGGATGGCTCTTGGGAAGTGGCGGGGACCGCGACGACTGCCGGCTGGCTAGGCAAGGATGACACCTGGGATTCCAATTCCGACATCCTGGACTGCATGGAGGTCATTGATCCCACCAAACTGTCCATGGTCGCCTGTAACTGGGACAGCGCAGACTGAATGGACGGAGGAGATGACTGCTCCCCCAAGCTAGAGGGGTCGGTTCTCAGGAGGCGGAACAGCTCGGCCTTCCTGGCCGAAGCTGGGTGAGCGATGCCTCTCCTATTCAATTCCGCTATGAGCTTAGCGACTGTCCAACGGCGGTATGAAGGACTGCCGGAATGCCCCGATATTGACGAGCCGTGACCCGAGAGATTGTCTTCAATGTCCGAGGCGTGCGACATGGCTTGACCTAACGATGGAAACACATTAACGGGGGGAAGCCCTTAACATAAACCTATTTATATATTATTCATTTTTTTTTTTTTTTTTGAATTGCTTACTGCCCATACCGCTGACCGCTGAGACGCCAAGGAACTTGACAGAGACCACGCCTGGATCTGCCGAGGAGCGGAATGGAACTGGTGATCCCTACCTGCAAGACACATGACAGCTGACCGTGAACGAGTGCGACTGGAAGAAGAAACAGAAAGGTGCGAGAACGACCCGGATGGTGGAGGCGGTAGAGGAGGCCTAGCAGGTGACGGCCAAGCTGAGGAAGAGGATATGACCTTGGGAAGGGAGACCCCCCGGAACCGAAGTGTAAACTGAGGTGAAGCCCAGAAGCGAAATAGTTACGGAAGAGGTAGCTCGCGGTGGGCCGACATGAGAAGGTGAAGCAGCGGTGATAAGTGAGAATCGTGGCGAGGCCCCAGACTGAAGTTTCCCTACTTGCTGCAGAGCCCCGTGTGGTGACATGGCCGACCAGCGAACCTCGGGTGATACCGGCCGACGACCAGCGGGGGGACCCGAGGAATGCCGGCCGGCGACCAGCGACAAGGCCCCGCCCGATTGGGGAAACAGTGGGCGGACCCTGTGTGATACAGGCGACCAACCCTGCGCGATTCGGGTAATGACCTGCGGATGGACCCTGAGCGATTCAGGTAAACTACCAGCGAACGAACCCTGAGCGATTCAGGAAGGCAACCAGCGAACGAGCCCTGAGCGATTCAGGCAAACAACCAACGGACGGACCCTGAGCGATTCAGGCAACCAACCGGCAGACGGACCCTGAGCGGTTCAGGTAGACAACCGGCCGACGGACCCTGAGCGATTCAGGTAGGCAGGCAGCGAACGGGCCCTGAGCGATTCAGGTAGGCAACCGGTGAACGGACCCTGAGCGGTTCCCAGTGGACGACCAGCAAACTGACCCTGAGCGATTCGGGCAGACAGCCAGCAGTCGGACCCTGAGCGATTCAGGCAGACAACCAGCAGACGGACCCTGAGCGATTCAGGCAGACAACCAGCAGACGGACCCTGAGCGATTCAGGCAGACAGCCAGCAGACGGACCCTGAGCGATTCAGGCAGACAGCCAGCAGACGGACCCTGAGCGATTCAGGCAGACAGCCAGCAGTCGGACCCTGAGCGATTCAGGCAGACAGCCAGCAGATGGACCCTGAGCGATTCAGGCAGACAATCAGCAGACGGACCCTGAGCGATTCAGGCAGACCACCAGGAGACGGACCCTGAGCGATTCAGGTAGACAACCGGCGGACGGACCCCGAGCGGTTCTGAGCGATCCGGAGGACAACCAGCGGGCGGGCCCTGAGCGATTCAGGTGGACCACCGGCAGGCTGCCCCTGAGTGATCCGGGTCCCGATTCAGGCAACTGACCGGCGGACGGACCCTGAGTGATTCAGGCGCCCCGAGTGACAACGATGGACGGACCCTGGGTGATTCCGGTAGGCCACCGGAGGAAGGACCCTGAGCGCCTACGGTGGCAACCCTGCCTGCTCGAGCGAGTCCTGTGAACAACTTTGTGAGGTGCGGGAAGATGACTAGCGTACCGGACGTGTTTTTTTTTTTTGTTTTTTTTTATATCTATATGGATATGCTGTGCGCATGGGCGCCTACAGCAAAATGCCTCCGTACGCGTGCAACCGTGCGTCGACGCATACCCACAAGTATAGATATATAAAAATATACACGTATATATTTTTTCTTTTTTTTTTTTTTTTTTTTTTTTTAAATCAAGAGGAGAAGTTGACCTGACGTAATATTTATTTAAACTTAGGTGACTACATGTGGGGAGGGGGAAAAAAGGCAGGCTGCGGAACCCGCTCAGCCAGCGCTCCCGGCCGTTTTGGACACTATGTTATATTAGAGATATCACACAGGTAACACGGACGCTATGTTATATGAAGGATATCACAGGTAATAAAGGACACGATGTTATATGAGGGATATCACACAGGTAATACATAGTGTGTGATACCACATCACAGTGATACAGGCTGGATGACAACGCCGCCCGCCGAGCGGCGCATGGTGGGGAAGTGAGGGGAGGAGGGAGGGGGTTGAGCAGCGTGCGGCCGAAGCCCGGACCCAGCCCCTCCCCCTGAGGCACCCGAGACGCCGATGCTAAGCTCCCCGGCCCCGCCGCTGACCGGGAGACAAAAACGAGCGGGCGGAACACGTGACCCGCCATGACAACCATCCGCTGCTGCTGCCTGCTACCATGCTCGCCGGCAGGCGCGGGAACCGCGCGCCTGCCCGTGTTGCGGGCATGGTGAGCCACGAACCTGGCCCGCTCCCCCGTCCTCCGGCACCAGCCCAGAGGCACCCGGCGGGGGACCCCGACCGGTGAGTGAGCCGCTGGGGGGGGGGGGGGGGGGGGTGCACTTACCCGTCCGACGCGGTAGGGGGGGATTCCGTATACCCGAAGCTGGAGCAGGACGCCGGAAGACCGCGGGAACCAGGAGAAGCACGTGCAGGAAAACGGCCGTCCCTGGAGACAGGTGAGGGAGGTATAAATACCTGCAGCCCCTCCCACAAATGCAGGCTGGACCCAGCCTTCTAACATGTGTAATTCCAGGTTTGTGTACAAAATAAAATTACAGCATGTTTGGGGATAGGGTGATTTTCTTCTTTCACCTGGGGAACGGGGTTAGGCGAGTATTACGTGGTAGCACGTTTAGGCCACGCAGGATGCTTACAGTCGTACGAAAAACGTGTGGCCTGGCATCGTCCTGTTGAGAAACCTGGGTTTCCTGGGTCACTTTGGAGAAATGTCCTTCCCACTGGCTCCACAACAAAATCAATGGGACGCCGAGCCGTTAGTGAAATGTAGACTAGAGAGATCTGGTCACCATAAACTATGTCACCCCACAGCATAATCCCAGGGTTGGACCAGTGTGACCTTTCCTTGTGAAGTCCGCTTCACGGTGTTGCCCATGTGGTCTTCAGACTAGTTTTAGAAACAAAAGCCAGACGTATCGGTGAAGAGGACAGAACTCCATTACTGTCCTGCTGTGCTCCATAATAGCCTTTGAGAGCAGTGGTGTGAGGTCAGTTGAGCCCTGTAGCTGGACGTCTGGCTCGTAGTCCAGTGTTGCGCAGACATTATTGCCGCCCTAGGCTTGTGATGTGGCAGTTTCACTTGCAGTACAGAATGGATTACTGTGCGCCATTCTTCGGGTCGGTATACATACAGTATAGGACATACAGTGGGTCGGTATACATATAGTATAGAACATACAGTGGGTTCGGTATAGATATAGTATAGAACATACAGTGGGTCGGTATACATATAGTATAGGACATACAGTGGGTCGGTATACATACAGTATAGAACATACAGTGGGACGGTATACATACAGTATAGAACATACAGTGGGTCGGTATACATATAGTATAGAACATACAGTGGGTTCGGTATAGATATAGTATAGCACATACAGTGGGTCGGTATACATATAGTATAGAACATACAGTGGGTCGGTATACATATAGTATAGGACATACAGTGGGTCGGTATACATACAGTATAGAACATACAGTGGGTCGGTATACATACAGTATAGGACATACAGTGGGTCGGTATACATATAGTATAGGACATACAGTGGGTCGGTATACATATAGTATAGAACATACAGTGGGTCGGTATACATATAGTATAGAACATACAGTGGGACGGTATACATACAGTATAGAACATACAGTGGGTCGGTATACATATAGTATAGAACATACAGTGGGACGGTATACATATAGTATAGAACATACAGTGGGTCGGTATACATATAGTATAGGACATACAGTGGGTCGGTATACATACAGTATAGAACATACAGTGGGACGGTATACATACAGTATAGAACATACAGTGGGTCGGTATACATATAGTATAGAACATACAGTGGGACGGTATACATATAGTATAGCACATACAGTGGGTCGGTATACATATAGTATAGAACATACAGTGGGTCGGTATACATATAGTATAGGACATACAGTGGGTCGGTATACATACAGTATAGAACATACAGTGGGTCGGTATACATACAGTATAGGACATACAGTGGGTCGGTATACATATAGTATAGAACATACAGTGGGACGGTATACATATAGTATAGGACATACAGTGGGTCGGTATACATACAGTATAGAACATACAGTGGGTTCGGTATAGATATAGTATAGAACATACAGTGGGTCGGTATACATATAGTATAGGACATACAGTGGGTCGGTATACATACAGTATAGAACATACAGTGGGTTCGGTATAGATATAGTATAGAACATACAGTGGGTCAGTATACATATAGTATAGGACATACAGTGGGTCAGTATACATATAGTATAGGACATACAGTGGGTCGGTATACATATAGTATAGGACATACAGTGGGTCGGTATACATATAGTATAGGACATACAGTGGGTCGGTATACATAAAGTATAGGACATACAGTGGGTCGGTATACATACAGTATAGAACATACAGTGGGTTCGGTATACATATAGTATAGGACATACAGTGGGTCGGTATACATATAGTATAGGACATACAGTGGGTCGGTATACATACAGTATAGAACATACAGTGGGTTCGGTATACATATAGTATAGCACATACAGTGGGTTCGGTATACATACAGTATAGGACATACAGTGGGTCGGTATACATACAGTATAGAACATACAGTGGGTTCGGTATACATATAGTATAGCACATACAGTGGGTTCGGTATACATACAGTATAGGAGATACAGTGGGTCGGTATACATATAGTATAGAACATACAGTGGGTCGGTATACATATAGTATAGAACATACAGTGGGTCGGTATACATATAGTATAGGACATACAGTGGGTTCGGTATACATATAGTATAGCACATACAGTGGGTCGGTATACATATAGTATAGAACATACAGTGGGTCGGTATACATATAGTATAGGACATACAGTGGGTCGGTATACATACAGTATAGAACATACAGTGGGTTCGGTATACATACAGTATAGGACATACAGTGGGTCGGTATACATATAGTATAGAACATACAGCGGGTTCGGTATACATATAGTATAGAACATACAGTGGGTTCGGTATACATATAGTATAGAACATACAGTGGGTCGGTATACATATAGTATAGCACATACAGTGGGTCGGTATACATATAGTATAGAACATACAGTGGTTCGGTATACATATAGTATAGGACATACAGTGGGTCGGTATACATATAGTATAGAACATACAGTCGGTCGGTATACATATAGTATAGGACATACAGTGGGTCGGTATACATATAGTATAGGACATACAGTGGGTCGGTATACATATAGTATAGGACATACAGTGGGTCGGTATACATATAGTATAGGACATACAGTGGGTCGGTATACATATAGTATAGGACATACAGTGGGTCGGTATACATATAGTATAGGACATACAGTGGGTCGGTATACATATAGTATAGGACATACAGTGGGTCGGTATACATATAGTATAGGACATACAGTGGGTCGGTATACATATAGTATAGGACATACAGTGGGTCGGTATACATATAGTATAGAACATACAGTCGGTCGGTATACATATAGTATAGGACATACAGTGGGTCAGTATACATATAGTATAGGACATACAGTGGGTCGGTATACATACAGTATAGGACATACAGTGGGTCGGTATACATATAGTATAGGACATACAGTGGGTCGGTATACATATAGTATAGAACATACAGTGGGTCGGTATACATATAGTATAGAACATACAGTGGGTCGGTATACATATAGTATAGAACATACAGTGGGTCGGTATACATATAGTATAGAACATACAGTCGGTCGGTATACATATAGTATAGAACATACAGTGGGTTCGGTATAGATATAGTATAGAACATACAGTGGGTCGGTATACATATAGTATAGGACATACAGTGGGTCGGTATACATATAGTATAGGACATACAGTGGGTCGGTATACATATAGTATAGAACATACAGTGGGTCAGTATACATATAGTATAGGACATACAGTGGGTCGGTATACATATAGTATAGGACATACAGTGGGTCGGTATACATATAGTATAGAACATACAGTGGGTTCGGTATACATATAGTATAGAACATACAGTGGGTCGGTATACATATAGTATAGAACATACAGTGGGTCAGTATACATATAGTATAGAACATACAGTGGGTCGGTATACATATAGTATAGAACATACAGTGGGTTCGGTATAGATATAGTATAGAACATACAGTGGGTCGGTATACATATAGTATAGGACATACAGTGGGTTCGGTATACATATAGTATAGAACATACAGTGGGTCGGTATACATATAGTATAGAACATACAGTGGGTCGGTATACATATAGTATAGAACATACAGTGGGTCGGTATACATATAGTATAGAACATACAGTGGGTTCGGTATAGATATAGTATAGAACATACAGTGGGTCGGTATACATATAGTATAGGACATACAGTGGGTCGGTATACATATAGTATAGGACATACAGTGGGTCGGTATACATATAGTATAGAACATACAGTGGGTCAGTATACATATAGTATAGCACATACAGTGGGTCGGTATACATATAGTATAGAACATACAGTGGGTCAGTATACATATAGTATAGGACATACAGTGGGTCAGTATACATATAGTATAGGACATACAGTGGGTCGGTATACATATAGTATAGGACATACAGTGGGTCGGTATACATATAGTATAGGACATACAGTGGGTCGGTATACATATAGTATAGGACATACAGTGGGTCGGTATACATATAGTATAGAACATACAGTGGGTCGGTATAGTTAACATGGTCTTACAGTGTCGTTTGGGTCCATGGCCATCCTCATCCGACTCTCCAATAGGCCCAGACTGAGACACTGCAGCACGTACAGGTAGTGACGCATTTCATCCCCCAGTTGTGGCCAGCTGTGGATTATGTTCTGAAAGACATAACACGTGTGTCCTGGCGTGTGTCAAGCATGCTGCACCCAGGCCTCTCACACCTCCATCTCTCACCTTGTGGATAAACTGCCGCATGTTCTTTTTCCATAGATAATCCAGCATTTCCTGGAGAAGGAGACAATCAGCAATAGAAAAGAAGCATGTGGACCCTACACCGGACTAATGTCTTACCACTCGCTCTCGTCCCCCGACTTTCTGTAGTAAGGCCACAAGGAGCGCCATCACTTTAATCTGAGTCTCCTGAGCTGGTCTGCAAGAAAACATGAAACTCTGGGCACATGGACGTACTGAACATGCTAATAGTCCCCTCTGCCCCGCCACCCGTCTCAGGGGTCACTGTGAGGGACCATTCTTTAAGGAGGGCCGTGTCAATCAGCTGCTGGAAGGGGCTGTGGTGTTTGGGAGATGGCTGCGGCCTCTGACATCATGTCCATTAGTCACATGGCTTATGTGCAGCTCAATCCCATTCAAGTGAATGAAATTAGGCTGCAATACCAAGAAGAACCACTATACAAAGTATGGCGCTGTGCTTGGTATACTGTAAAAACGCCGCAGTACCACGCTGAGCACCACGGCCCATTTAAAGGGAATGTGTGACTAAAAGGTTTTCTGCCAGATAGCAGCCATATCCTTTTCAGATAATCAATTTTTATTTTCTGTTTATTCTGTTCCATGAACATGATTATGGGGGCTGCCATCTTGTTCTTAACAACATTTAGAAAGCAGTAAGAAAATTGCTTTACTGCAGCTACATGGCCATAGACCCATGTTGGTCTGGAGCTGATCCTATTGACTTCCATGGGAGAGTTTTCTAGGCATGCTCTGTGACCTGTGTAGAGGTCATTTTGCAGGGAGGGGGAGTAGATAAGCTGTGATATCACCTATTGTGCATGGTTGATCCTGTCTTATCTATACACAGAGGTGATATTATTACAGGCAGGATTAGAATGACAGATAAGCAGGTAACCGCAGTAAAGTGATCTGTACAGACTAAGAAGCGGCGATGAATATTAGGCTTAATAGCCGGTGCGAGAACTGCAGAAGTCGGATGTTGTTTAAATATAAATACTGACAACTAAAAATAACATTATGAAAAATTCTTTAAAATATGTTAAACATGAAAATGTACTTTAAACAACAGGGCATTTTCTGATGAAAGATTCCCTTTAAATAGTTGCTTGGGTGGTGCCAGGAGTCAGACCCACTTATCAAATACTGATGGCCTGAGGACGGGGTATCAATACTGAATACCTGGAAATCACTTTTAAGGCAGAAGTGGACCCTGTGACCTCCTGGGCCCCTGCACAGCTCTTTGCTTCTGGCACCCAGGAGCCCGTCCCAAGTCTTGTAGTTGCTCAGTCTCCATTTTTTGTCCATCAAATAAAGAACTTACAGCTGTAGAAGGGTGAGCAGTCTGTCCAGAGGAACCTCTACTCGCACCATGTCCGCCAGCTTAGTGTTACTCTGAACCACGCTCTCCAGGATGATCAGAGCGAGCTGAGTGATCTCCAGCAGCATCAGATTCATGTTCACGAAGGTCACAACCTGGAAAATACAAAGGCCTGGAGATGACACGTGTACACATCACTGGGATAACAGGAGACGTGTGCACATCACTGGGATAACAGGAGACGTGTACACATCACTGGGATAACAGGAGACGTGTGCACATCACTGGGATAACAGGAGACGTGTGCACATCACTGGGATAACAGGAGACGTGTTCACTTCACTGGGATAACAGGAGACGTGTGCACATCACTGGGATAACAGGAGACGTGTGCACATCACTGGGATAACAGGAAACGTGTGCACATCACTGGGATAACAGGAGACGTGTGCACATCACTGGGATAACAGGAGACGTGTACACATCACTGGGATAACAGGAGACGTGTGCACATCACTGGGATAACAGGAGACGTGTGCACATCACTGGGATAACAGGAGACGTGTGCACATCACTGGGATAACAGGAGACGTGTGCACATCACTGGGATAACAGGAGACGTGTGCACATCACTGGGATAACAGGAGACGTGTACAGATCACTGGGATAACAGGAGACGTGTGCACATCACTGGGATAACAGGAGACGTGTTCACTTCACTGGGATAACAGGAGACGTGTGCACATCACTGGGATAACAGGAGACGTGTGCACATCACTGGGATAACAGGAGACGTGTACAGATCACTGGGATAACAGGAGACGTGTGCACATCACTGGGATAACAGGAGACGTGTGCACATCACTGGGATAACAGGAGACGTGTGCACATCACTGGGATAACAGGAGACGTGTGCACATCACTGGGATAACAGGAGACGTGTACAGATCACTGGGATAACAGGAAACGTGTGCACATCACTGGGATAACAGGAGACGTATGCACATCACTGGGATAACAGGAGACGTATACACATCACTGGGATAACAGGAGACGTGTATACATCACTGGAATAACAGGATACGTGTGCACATCACTGGGATAACAGGAGACGTGTGCACATCACTGGGATAACAGGAGACGTGTGCACATCACTGGGATAACAGGAGACGTGTGCACATCACTGGGATAACAGGAGACGTGTGCACATCACTGGGATAACAGGAGACGTGTACACATCACTGGGATAACAGGAGACGTGTGCACATCACTGGGATAACAGGAGACGTGTGCACATCACTGGGATAACAGGAGACGTGTGCACATCACTGGGATAACAGGATACGTGTGCACATCACTGGGATAACAGGAGACGTGTGCACATCACTGGGATAACAGGAGACGTGTGCACATCACTGGGATAACAGGAGACGTGTGCACATCACTGGGATAACAGGAGACGTATGCACATCACTGGGATAACAGGAGACGTATACACATCACTGGGATAACAGGAGACGTTGCACATCACTGGGATAACAGGAGACGTGTGCACATCACTGGGATAACAGGAGACGTGTGCACATCACTGGGATAACAGGAGACGTGTGCACATCACTGGGATAACAGGAGACGTGTACACATCACTGGGATAACAGAAGACGTGTACACATCACTGGGATAACAGGAGACGTGTGCACATCACTGGGATAACAGGAGACGTGTGCACATCACTGGGATAACAGGAGACGTGTGCACATCACTGGGATAACAGGAGACGTGTGCACATCACTGGGATAACAGGAGACGTGTTCACATCACTGGGATAACAGGAGACGTGTACACATCACTGGGATAACAGGAGACGTGTGCACATCACTGGGATAACAGGAGACGTGTGCACATCACTGGGATAACAGGAGACGTGTGCACATCACTGGGATAACAGGAGACGTGTGCACATCACTGGGATAACAGGAGACGTGTACACATCACTGGGATAAGATAACACGTGTACACATCACTGGGATAGGATAACACGTGTACACAGCACTGGGATAAGATAACACGTGTACACATCACTGGGATAATAGGAGACGTGTGCACATCACTGGGATAATAGGAGACGTATACACATCACTGGGATAACAGGAGACGTGTACACATCACTGGGATAACAGGAGACATGTACACATCACTGGGATGAGATAACACGTGTGCACATCACTGGGATAACAGGAGACGTGTGCACATCACTGGGATAACAGGAGACGTGTGCACATCACTGGGATAACAGGAGACGTGTACACATCACTGGGATAACAGGAGACGTGTACACATCACTGGGATAACAGGAGACGTGTGCACATCACTGGGATAACAGGAGACGTATACACATCACTGGGATAACAGGAGACGTGTATACATCACTGGAATAACAGGATACGTGTGCACATCACTGGGATAACAGGAGACGTGTGCACATCACTGGGATAACAGGAGACGTGTGCACATCACTGGGATAACAGGAGACGTGTGCACATCACTGGGATAACAGGAGACGTGTGCACATCACTGGGATAACAGGAGACGTGTACACATCACTGGGATAACAGGAGACGTGTGCACATCACTGGGATAACAGGAGACGTGTGCACATCACTGGGATAACAGGAGACGTGTGCACATCACTGGGATAACAGGATACGTGTGCACATCACTGGGATAACAGGAGACGTGTGCACATCACTGGGATAACAGGAGACGTGTGCACATCACTGGGATAACAGGAGACGTGTGCACATCACTGGGATAACAGGAGACGTATGCACATCACTGGGATAACAGGAGACGTATACACATCACTGGGATAACAGGAGACGTTGCACATCACTGGGATAACAGGAGACGTGTGCACATCACTGGGATAACAGGAGACGTGTGCACATCACTGGGATAACAGGAGACGTGTGCACATCACTGGGATAACAGGAGACGTGTGCACATCACTGGGATAACAGGAGACGTGTGCACATCACTGGGATAACAGGAGACGTGTGCACATCACTGGGATAACAGGAGACGTGTGCACATCACTGGGATAACAGAAGACGTGTACACATCACTGGGATAATAGGAGACGTATACACATCACTGGGATAACAGGAGACGTGTGCACATCACTGGGATAACAGGAGACGTGTGCACATCACTGGGATAACAGGAGACGTGTGCACATCACTGGGATAACAGGAGACGTGTGCACATCACTGGGATAACAGGAGACGTGTGCACATCACTGGGATAACAGGAGACGTGTGCACATCACTGGGATAACAGGAGACGTGTGCACATCACTGGGATAACAGGAGACGTGTGCACATCACTGGGATAACAGGAGACGTGTACAGATCACTGGGATAACAGGAGACGTGTGCACATCACTGGGATAACAGGAGACGTGTTCACTTCACTGGGATAACAGGAGACGTGTGCACATCACTGGGATAACAGGAGACGTGTGCACATCACTGGGATAACAGGAGACGTGTACAGATCACTGGGATAACAGGAGACGTGTGCACATCACTGGGATAACAGGAGACGTGTGCACATCACTGGGATAACAGGAGACGTGTGCACATCACTGGGATAACAGGAGACGTGTGCACATCACTGGGATAACAGGAGACGTGTACAGATCACTGGGATAACAGGAAACGTGTGCACATCACTGGGATAACAGGAGACGTATGCACATCACTGGGATAACAGGAGACGTATACACATCACTGGGATAACAGGAGACGTGTATACATCACTGGAATAACAGGATACGTGTGCACATCACTGGGATAACAGGAGACGTGTGCACATCACTGGGATAACAGGAGACGTGTGCACATCACTGGGATAACAGGAGACGTGTGCACATCACTGGGATAACAGGAGACGTGTGCACATCACTGGGATAACAGGAGACGTGTACACATCACTGGGATAACAGGAGACGTGTGCACATCACTGGGATAACAGGAGACGTGTGCACATCACTGGGATAACAGGAGACGTGTGCACATCACTGGGATAACAGGATACGTGTGCACATCACTGGGATAACAGGAGACGTGTGCACATCACTGGGATAACAGGAGACGTGTGCACATCACTGGGATAACAGGAGACGTGTGCACATCACTGGGATAACAGGAGACGTATGCACATCACTGGGATAACAGGAGACGTATACACATCACTGGGATAACAGGAGACGTTGCACATCACTGGGATAACAGGAGACGTGTGCACATCACTGGGATAACAGGAGACGTGTGCACATCACTGGGATAACAGGAGACGTGTGCACATCACTGGGATAACAGGAGACGTGTACACATCACTGGGATAACAGAAGACGTGTGCACATCACTGGGATAACAGGAGACGTGTGCACATCACTGGGATAACAGGAGACGTGTGCACATCACTGGGATAACAGGAGACGTGTGCACATCACTGGGATAACAGGAGACGTGTGCACATCACTGGGATAACAGGAGACGTGTGCACATCACTGGGATAACAGGAGACGTGTTCACTTCACTGGGATAACAGGAGACGTGTACACATCACTGGGATAACAGGAGACGTGTGCACATCACTGGGATAACAGGAGACGTGTGCACATCACTGGGATAACAGGAGACGTGTGCACATCACTGGGATAACAGGAGACGTGTGCACATCACTGGGATAACAGGAGACGTGTGCACATCACTGGGATAACAGGAGACGTGTACAGATCACTGGGATAACAGGAGACGTGTGCACATCACTGGGATAACAGGAGACGTGTTCACTTCACTGGGATAACAGGAGACGTGTGCACATCACTGGGATAACAGGAGACGTGTGCACATCACTGGGATAACAGGAGACGTGTACAGATCACTGGGATAACAGGAGACGTGTGCACATCACTGGGATAACAGGAGACGTGTGCACATCACTGGGATAACAGGAGACGTGTGCACATCACTGGGATAACAGGAGACGTGTGCACATCACTGGGATAACAGGAGACGTGTACAGATCACTGGGATAACAGGAAACGTGTGCACATCACTGGGATAACAGGAGACGTATGCACATCACTGGGATAACAGGAGACGTATACACATCACTGGGATAACAGGAGACGTGTATACATCACTGGAATAACAGGATACGTGTGCACATCACTGGGATAACAGGAGACGTGTGCACATCACTGGGATAACAGGAGACGTGTGCACATCACTGGGATAACAGGAGACGTGTGCACATCACTGGGATAACAGGAGACGTGTGCACATCACTGGGATAACAGGAGACGTGTACACATCACTGGGATAACAGGAGACGTGTGCACATCACTGGGATAACAGGAGACGTGTGCACATCACTGGGATAACAGGAGACGTGTGCACATCACTGGGATAACAGGATACGTGTGCACATCACTGGGATAACAGGAGACGTGTGCACATCACTGGGATAACAGGAGACGTGTGCACATCACTGGGATAACAGGAGACGTGTGCACATCACTGGGATAACAGGAGACGTATGCACATCACTGGGATAACAGGAGACGTATACACATCACTGGGATAACAGGAGACGTTGCACATCACTGGGATAACAGGAGACGTGTGCACATCACTGGGATAACAGGAGACGTGTGCACATCACTGGGATAACAGGAGACGTGTGCACATCACTGGGATAACAGGAGACGTGTACACATCACTGGGATAACAGAAGACGTGTGCACATCACTGGGATAACAGGAGACGTGTGCACATCACTGGGATAACAGGAGACGTGTGCACATCACTGGGATAACAGGAGACGTGTGCACATCACTGGGATAACAGGAGACGTGTGCACATCACTGGGATAACAGGAGACGTGTGCACATCACTGGGATAACAGGAGACGTGTTCACTTCACTGGGATAACAGGAGACGTGTACACATCACTGGGATAACAGGAGACGTGTGCACATCACTGGGATAACAGGAGACGTGTGCACATCACTGGGATAACAGGAGACGTGTGCACATCACTGGGATAACAGGAGACGTGTGCACATCACTGGGATAACAGGAGACGTGTGCACATCACTGGGATAACAGGAGACGTGTACAGATCACTGGGATAACAGGAGACATGTACACATCACTGGGATAACAGGAGACGTGTTCACTTCACTGGGATAACAGGAGACGTGTGCACATCACTGGGATAACAGGAGACGTGTGCACATCACTGGGATAACAGGAGACATGTACACATCACTGGGATAACAGGAGACGTGTGCACATCACTGGGATAACAGGAGACGTGTGCACATCACTGGGATAACAGGAGACGTGTGCACATCACTGGGATAACAGGAGACGTGTGCACATCACTGGGATAACAGGAGACGTGTGCACATCACTGGGATAACAGGAGACGTGTGCACATCACTGGGATAACAGGAGACGTGTACACATCACTGGGATAGGATAAGACATGTACTCATCACTGGCAGGTGTACATGTCATGGTGGTTCACCGTGTCATGTAATTCACATGTACCTTTTGTATAAACGTGGTACTGAACGTCTCCCATGACACAAAGCCATGTTCCATTAGCTCAGAGATGGCCCTCAGGGTGTGGCACATCACCTCTCCACGCCTGCAAGACAATGACAAGAAAAGAATCAGCCCTGGGCCACCATGCAGGACTGTCACAAAGGAGATTTCACTGTATTGTACACTATTATTGCTAGAACACAAGGGTAAATGACGGGTCCCGACTTGCCTTGGAACAACTGTTAAGGCCTTGTTCACATCTCTGTTTTGAAGTAGAGAGACTGTAATGAGGTCCGGTGGTGATCCCGCTGATTTCCGGCATAAGTGCAGGGCTGGATCTGGCTGCTGGATCTCCAAAACGGAGATGTGAACGCAGACTAACTAGTATGAGCATCGATTTACCAAGACGCACTGCTGAGCGAGTACCTGGAGAAGGTCCAGCGCCTCTCTTCCCGGAGCCCCAGACACAATAGTTAGCAGACCAAGGCGTCTTGCACACAAACGTTCTGTGCCCGTGGCCGTATTGTGGCCCGCATACAGCGGATCAGCAATACATGGGCACCGACCCGTGTGCACTCTGCATCATGGATGCGGACCCATTCACTTGAATGGGTCCGCAATTATGGAGATGCGGAACGGAAGCACAGATCGGAACCCCATGAAAGCACTACGGAGTGCTTCCGTGGGGTTTCTGTCCGTGCCTCCACACCGCAAAAAAATTGAACTTGTTCTACTTTTTTGCGGTGCGGACGGATCACGGACCCATTCAAGTTGAATGGGTCTCGATCCGTCCCAGCCGCCGCACAGATAGTGGTCCCCAATGCACAGAATGGATGTACAACATTCATGTGCAAGAGGCCTTAGGCCCAGTTCACACTTCAGTTATTTGCATAATGCTCCGTGCCTCTCTCTGACGGAGCATTATCAGTCATGTTACTGCTCGGTGTCTCTGCTGTCCAGAGCGGGGCTTGGCACTCTTTCAGGCAGTAGATTAGCACGGGATCCGCTCATGGGAAAGAGCCCTAAATCTTTTCTTCTATCTTTTGTTGGGACAACACTGAAGATCTGACCCATTTATACAATGTAAAGTAGTCAGTGTACGGCTTGTATAACAGCGTAAATTGGGCGTGCCCTCAAAATAGCTCACACTGCCATTAATGTCAAAAACCCCTGCCAACAAAAGTGAGCACACCCCTAACTGAGAATGGCCAAAATGTGCCTGTGTCAGTATTTTGTGCGGCCACCATTATTTTCCAGCACGGCCTTATCTCTCTTGGGCATGGAGGTCACTGGAGCTTCACAGGTTGCCCCTGGAATCCTCTTCCTACTCCATGATGACATCACGGAGCTGGTGGATGTCAGAGACCTTGTGCTCCTCCACCTTCCGTCTGAGGAGGCCCCACCGATGCTCCATAGGGTTTAGGTCTGGAGACATGCTTCCGTCCAGCACCTTTACCCTCAGGTTCTTTACAAGGCAGCGGTCGTCTTGGAGGTGTTTGGGGTCGTTATCATGTTGGATACTGCCCTGCGGCCCAGAAGGGGGGGATCCTGCTTTGCTTCAGTATGTCACAGGACATGGCGGCATTCATGGTTCACTCAATAACCTGTAGCCCCCCCACAGCCGGCAGCACTCATGCAGCCCCAAATCATGACACCCCTACCATGCTTTACTGTCTTTGTGCTCCTCACTTGGTTGCCGCCACAAACGCCTGACACCATCCGAACCAAATTAGTTTCCCCTTGGTCTCATCAGACCCCAGAACGTGGTTCCAGTAATCCGTGTCCTTAGTCTGCTTGTCTTCAGCCGCTTTTTTGTGCATCATCTTTAGAAGAGGCTCCTTCTGCGACGACAGCCATGCAGACCAGTGTGATGCAGTGTGCAGCATATGGTTTGAGCACTGAGAGGCGGATTCCCCACCCCTGTTACCTCTGCAGCAATGCTGGCAGCACTCATACAACCTCTGGATATGACACTGAGCACTGACAGACTGTCTCTCCCGCCCCTGTAACCTCTGCAGCAATGCTGGCAGCACTCATACAACCTCTGGATATGACGCTGAGCACTGACAGGCTGACCCCCCCCCCCCCCACCCCTGTAACCTCTGCAGCAATGCTGGCAGCACTCATACAACCTCTGGATATGACACTGAGCACTGACAGACTGTTTCTCCCGCCCCTGTAACCCCTGCAGCAATGCTGGCAGCACTCATACAACCTCTGGATATGACACTGAGCACTGACAGGCTGAACCCCCACCCCTGTAATCTCTCCAGCAATGCTGGCAGCACTCATACAACCTCTGGATATGACGCTGAGCACTGACAGGAGGCCCCCCACCCCTGTAACCTCTGCAGCAATGCTGGCAGCACTCATACAACCTCTGGATATGATGCTGAGCACTGACAGGAGGCCCCCCACCCCTGTAACCTCTGCAGCAATGCTGGCAGCACTCATACAGCCTCTGGATATGATGCTGAGCACTGACAGGCGGACCCCCCACCCCTGTAACCTCTGCAGCAATGCTGGCAGCACTCATACAACCTCTGGATATGACACTGAGCACTGACAGGCTGAGCCCCCACCCCTGTAATCTCTCCAGCAATGCTGGCAACGCACTCTCATACAGCCTCTGGATATGACACTGAGCACTGACAGGCTGAGCCCCCACCCCTGTAATCTCTCCAGCAATGCTGGCAGCACTCATACAACCTCTGGATATGACACTGAGCACTGACAGACTGGCTCTCCCAACTCTGTAACATCTGCAGCAATGCTGGCAGCACTCATACAACCTCTGGATATGACACTGAGCACTGACAGACTGGCTCTCCCTCCCCTGTAACCTCTGCAGCAATGCTGGCAGCACTCATACAACCTCTGGATATGACACTGAGCACTGACAGACTGTCTCTCCCACCACTGTAACCTCTGCAGCAATGCTGGCAGCACTCATACACCCTCTGGATATGACGCTGAGCACTGACAGGCGGCCCCCCACCCCTGTAACCTCTGCAGCAATGCTGGCAGCACTCATACAAACAACCTCTGGATATGACACTGAGCACTGACAGACTGGCTCTCCCTTCCCTGTAACCTCTGCAGCAATGCTGGCGGCACTCATACAACCTCTGGATATGACGCTGAGCACTGACAGGCCGACCCCCCACCCCTGTAACCTCTGCAGCAATGCTGGCAGCACTCATACAACCTCTGGATATGACGCTGAGCACTGACAGGCGGCCCCCCACCCCTGTAACCTCTGCAGCAATGCTGGCAGCACTCATACAACCTCTGGATATGACACTGAGCACTGACAGACTGGCTCTCCCTCCCCTGTAACCTCTGCAGCAATGCTGGCAGCACTCATACAACCTCTGGATATGACACTGAGCACTGACAGACTGTCTCTCCCGCCCCTGTAACCTCTGCAGCAATGCTGGCAGCACTCATACAACCTCTGGATATGACACTGAGCACTGACAGGCGGCCCCCCACCCCTGTAACCTCTGCAGCAATGCTGGCAGCACTCATACAACCTCTGGATATGACACTGAGCACTGACAGGCGGCCCCCCACCCCTGTTACCTCTGCAGCAATGCTGGCAGCACTCATACAACCTCTGGATATGACACTGAGCACTGACAGGCTGACCCCCCACCCCTGTAACCTCTGCAGCAATGTTGGCAGAACTCATACAACCTCTGGATATGACGCTGAGCACTGACAGGCGGACCCTCCACCCCTGTAACCTCTGCAGCAATGCTGGCAGCACTCATACAACCTCTGGATATTACACTGAGCACTGACAGACTGGCTCTCCCTCCCTGTAACCTCTGCAGCAATGCTGGCAGCACTCATACAACCTCTGGATATGACGCTGAGCACTGACAGGCTGACCCCCCACCCCTGTAACCTCTGCAGCAATGCTGGCAGCACTCATAAAACCTCTGGATATGACACTGAACACTGACAGGCTGACCCCCCACCCCTGTAACCTCTGCAGCAATGCTGGCGGCACTCAAACAGCCTCTGGATATGACGCTGAGCACTGACAGGCTGACTCCCACCCCTGTAACCTCTGCAGCAATGCTGGCAGCACTCATACAACCTTTGGATATTACACTGAGCACTGACAGACTGGCTCTCCCTCCCCTGTAACCTCTGCAGCAATGCTGGCAGCACTCATAAAACCTCTGGATATGACACTGAGCACTGACAGGCTGACCCCCCACCCCTGTAACCTCTGCAGCAATGCTGGCGGCACTCATACAACCTCTGGATATGACGCTGAGCACTGACAGGCGGCCCCCCACCCCTGTAAGCTCTGCAGCAATGCTGGCAGCACTCATACAACCTCTGGATATGACGCTGTGCACTGACAGGCCGACCCCCCACCCCTGTAACCTCTGCAGCAATGCTGGCAGCACTCATACAACCTCTGGATATGACGCTAAGCACTGACAGGCTGACCCCCACCCCTGTACCTCTGCAGCAATGCTGGCAGCACTCATACAACCTCTGGATATGACGCTGAGCACTGACAGGCTGACCCCCCTGTATCCTCTGCAGCAATGCTGGCAGCACTCATACAACCTCTAGATATGATGCTGAGCACTGACAGGCTGAACCCCCCACCCCTGTAACCTCTGCAGCAATGCTGGCAGCACTCATACAACCTCTGGATATGACGCTGAACACTGACAGGCTGACCCCCACCCCTGTAATCTCTGCAGCAATGCTGGCAGCAGTCATACAACCTCTGGATATGACGCTGAGCACTGACAGTCTAACCCCTACCCCTGTAACCTCTGCAGCAATGCTGGCAGCACTCATACAACCTCTGGATATGACGCTGAGCACTGACAGGCGGCCCCCCACCCCTGTAACCTCTGCAGCAATGCTGGCAGCACTCATACAACCTCTGGATATGACACTGAGCACTGACAGACTGGCTCTCCCTTCCCTGTAACCTCTGCAGCAATGCTGGCAGAACTCATACAACCTCTGGATATGACGCTGAGCACTGACAGGCGGCCCCCCACCCCTGTAACCTCTGCAGCAATGCTGGCAGCACTCATACAACCTCTGGATATGACGCTGAGCACTGACAGGCGGCCCCCCACCCCTGTAAGCTCTGCAGCAATGCTGGCAGCACTCATACAACCTCTGGATATGACGCTGAGCACTGACAGGCCGACCCCCCACCCCTGTAACCTCTGCAGCAATGCTGGCAGCACTCATACAACCTCTGGATATGACACTGAGCACTGACAGGTGGCCCCCCACCCCTGTAACCTCTGCAGCAATGCTGGCAGCACTCATACAACCTCTGGATATGACACTGAGCACTGACAGGCGGCCCCCCACCCCTGTTACCTCTGCAGCAATGCTGGCAGCACTCATACAACCTCTGGATATGACACTGAGCACTGACAGGCTGACCCCCCACCCCTGTAACCTCTGCAGCAATGTTGGCAGAACTCATACAACCTCTGGATATGACGCTGAGCACTGACAGGCGGACCCTCCACCCCTGTAACCTCTGCAGCAATGCTGGCAGCACTCATACAACCTCTGGATATTACACTGAGCACTGACAGACTGGCTCTCCCTCCCCTGTAACCTCTGCAGCAATGCTGGCAGCACTCATACAACCTCTGGATATGACGCTGAGCACTGACAGGCTGACCCCCACCCTGTAACCTCTGCAGCAATGCTGGCAGCACTCATACAACCTCTGGATATGACACTGAGCACTGACAGGCGGCCCCCCACCCCTGTAACCTCTGCAGCAATGCTGGCAGCACTCATACAACCTCTGGATATGACACTGAGCACTGACAGGCGGCCCCCCACCCCTGTTACCTCTGCAGCAATGCTGGCAGCACTCATACAACCTCTGGATATGACACTGAGCACTGACAGGCTGACCCCCACCCCTGTAACCTCTGCAGCAATGTTGGCAGAACTCATACAACCTCTGGATATGACGCTGAGCACTGACAGGCGGACCCTCCACCCCTGTAACCTCTGCAGCAATGCTGGCAGCACTCATACAACCTCTGGATATTACACTGAGCACTGACAGACTGGCTCTCCCTCCCCTGTAACCTCTGCAGCAATGCTGGCAGCACTCATACAACCTCTGGATATGACGCTGAGCACTGACAGGCTGACCCCCCACCCCTGTAACCTCTGCAGCATTGCTGGCAGCACTCATAAAACCTCTGGATATGACACTGAACACTGACAGGCTGACCCCCCACCCCTGTAACCTCTGCAGCAATGCTGGCGGCACTCAAACAGCCTCTGGATATGATGCTGAGCACTGACAGGCTGACTCCCACCCCTGTAACCTCTGCAGCAATGCTGGCAGCACTCATACAACCTCTGGATATTACACTGAGCACTGACAGACTGGCTCTCCCTCCCCTGTAACCTCTGCAGCAATGCTGGCAGCACTCATAAAACCTCTGGATATGACACTGAGCACTGACAGGCTGACCCCCCACCCCTGTAACCTCTGCAGCAATGCTGGCGGCACTCATACAACCTCTGGATATGACGCTGAGCACTGACAGGCGGCCCCCCACCCCTGTAAGCTCTGCAGCAATGCTGGCAGCACTCATACAACCTCTGGATATGACGCTGAGCACTGACAGGCCGACCCCCACCCTGTAACCTCTGCAGCAATGCTGGCAGCACTCATACAGCCTCTGGATACAGCGCTGAGCACCGACAGGCTGACCCCTCACCCTGTAACCTCTGCAGCAATGCTGGCAGCACTCATACAACCTCTGATATGACGCTAGCACTGACAGGCTGACCCCCCGCACTCCGTGCTGCAGCAATGCTGGCAGCACTCATACAACCTCTGGACATGACGTCTGGATATGACACTGAGCACTGACAGGCTGGCTCTCCACCCTGTAACCTCTGCAGCAATGCTGGCAGCACTCATACAACTCCTCTGGATATGACGCTAGCACTGACGGGCGGCCCCACCCCTGTACCTCTGCAGCAATGCTGGCAGCACTCATACAACCTCTGGATATGCCTGAGCACTGACAGGCTGACCAGCATGCAGCTACTGGACAGGCTGACCTCATACAACCTCTGGATAGCGGCTGAGCACTGACAGGCTGACCCCCTGTATCCTTTGCAGCAATGCTGGCAGCACTCATACAACCTCTGGATAGGACGCTGAGCACTGACAGGCTGACCCCTCACCCCTGTAACCTCTGCAGCAATGCTGGCAGCACTCATACAACCTCTGGATATGACGCTTAGCACTGACAGGCTGACCCCCACCCCTGTACCTCTGCAGCAATGCTGGCAGCACTCATACAACCTCTGGATATGACGCTGAGCACTGACAGGCTGACCCCCCTGTATCCTTTGCAGCAATGCTGGCAGCACTCATACAACCTCTGGATATGATGCTGAGCACTGACAGGCTGAACCCCCCACCCCTGTAACCTCTGCAGCAATGCTGGCAGCACTCATACAACCTCTGGATATGACGCTGAACACTGACAGGCTGACCCCCACCCCTGTAATCTCTGCAGCAATGCTGGCAGCACTCATACAACCTCTGGATATGATGCTGAGCACTGACAGGCTGAACCCCCCACCCCTGTAACCTCTGCAGCAATGCTGGCAGCACTCATACAACCTCTGGATATGACGCTGAACACTGACAGGCTGACCCCCACCCCTGTAATCTCTGCAGCAATGCTGGGAGCAGTCATACAACCTCTGGATATGACGCTGAACACTGACAGTCTGACCCCTACCCCTGTAACCTCTGCAGCAATGCTGGCAGCACATACAACCTCTGGATATGACGCTGAGCACTGACAGTCTAACCCCTACCCCTGTAACCTCTGCAGCAATGCTGGCAGCACTCATACAACCTCTGGATATGACGCTGAGCACTGACAGGCTGACCCTCCACGATAAACTCTCCAGCAATGCTGGCAGCACTCATACAACCTTTGGATATGACGCTGAGCTCGTGCACTCAGCTTCTTTGGTCGACCATGGAGAGGCCTGTTCTGAGTGGAGCCTGTCTTGTTAAACCGCTGTATGGTCTTGGCCACCGCGCTGCAGCTCAGTGTCAGGGTGTTGGCAATCTTCTTATAGCCTCGGCCATCTTTATGTAGAGCCACAATTCTTTTTTTAGGTCCTCAGAGAGTTCTTTGCCATGAGGAGTCATGTTGAACTTCCAGTGACCAGTGTGAGAGCGATAACACCACATGTACCGCACCTGTCCCATTCACACCTGAGACCTTGTAACGCTAGTGAGTCACATGACACCGGGGAAGGAAAATGACTAATTGGGCACAATTTGGCTATTCTCACTTAGGAGTGTCCTCACTTTTTTTGCCAGCGGTTTAGACACTAATGGCTGTGTGTTGAGTTACTTTGAGGGCACGCCCAATTTACACTGTTCTACAAGCCGTACACTGACTACTTTACATTGTATCAAAAGGTCAGATTTTCAGTGTCGTTGGATGAAAATCTACCTCACTGGTATCGTGCTATTAACTCCAGAGATAGGGGTACCTCGCCTGGCCCCTCAGCATGGGACTCCGGGGAACCCAGGCAGCAGTAAGACCACAAACAACAGAAGAAAAACAGTACAAATCAACTTGTAAACAAACGGCCAATAACTCCCATCATTGTATAGAGGAGGTGGATAATATCTAATCAGAGGATCCTCCAGGGGTTGTGCAAGAATGTGGGGTTTTCTGGCAAAGCCCCCGCCCCAGGAAGATAACTGACCTGCTCTCCAGCGCTGGCTCCCCGCCCCTCAGTACCCGGTCGGACATTGCCGCAGCTAATCACTGTGGGGGTGTCTGGCTACCCTTGCAACCATTTGTCACAATGGAAGAGGTGCCCGACTCCACCATGGCCTGTGATTAGCTGCGTCAATGTCAGACTGGGTGGTAACATCGCAGGTCAGGAGAAGAAGGATCGGGGAGCTGGCGCCGGAAGCAGGTAAGTCTTCTTCCCTTTACAGATCTGGCAGAATAGGGGGTTTGCCAAAAACTCCACCTTTATGGGTGGAGATCTGCGATGGGAGTAATAGTGGCGCACGGATCCCCACACCGTAAGGGTCCATTCACATGTCCGCAAAATGGATCCGGATCTGTTCCGCAATGTTGCGGAACAGATCCGGACCCATTCATTTTCAATGGGGCCGAAAAAGATGCGGATAGCACACAGTGTGCTTTCCGCATCCGCACTTCCGTTCCGCAAAAAAAATAAATAGAACATGTCCTATTCTTGTCCGCAGACACGGACAAGAAACGGCATTTCTATTAAAGTGCCGTTCATCTGCAGTCCACAAAATGCGGAACGCACATGGCTGGGTGTCCGTGTTTTGTGGCTCCACAATTTTCAGACATGTGAATGGAACCTGAGGGATGAAGAAACACCTGAATGTCCGCTCAAGAACTTGAAATCGGAGGAGCGTTCTCTAGAAGACATCTCTGGGTGTCCCGGGGACAAGGAGCCATAGACCACCCCGCACCTCAAAAAAGGAGGGAACCTTCACTGTTTGGGGGAAACATTAAACTGGTGGAAAGGAAACTGGTTTTGTTGCCCATAACAACCAATCAGATTCCACTGATCATTTTCCAAAGAAACTCTGACACATGAAAGGTGGACTCTGATTGGCTACTCAGTGTCCGCTTTCCTTCCTGTGGGGGGGCTCCTCATTCATAATAAAGGACGGCTAAGGAGGGGAATGGCCATATATGAAAGTTTCAGGTCTTTCTGGGCGATGCTGTGTCGCTCCAAGATCGACCAGGAGGCATTAAATGGGGTGTTAGGATGAAAGTGCCTCATAACAAATGTGTGTGCCTCAGACTTGACGGCTGGGATATGATGTACAGCCAAACACAGGGGGATAAGTCCGCTTCTGGGGGCCACAATTCAAACAATTGGAGGTGTTGTCCATCCTGCATCTGCAGATGGGGGCGACCTAAGCCATATGCAAACCCTTAACCATCTGGCTGCTGGCAGAAAATGTCTCCTATCTGTCTGACAATAAGCAGCAGCAGAGGAGCCCGGCGGCCACTTATCTCCTGAGATCAGGGGATGGGGATCCCCGCAGGCACTTCCCCGATATCTCCTCCATCAGGGACATGACCGCCATCACCAGGGGGGTAGCTAAAGGCTCATGGGCCCTGGTGCAAGAGTTCAGCTTGGGCCCCCCTTCCCTCAGTGCTTTGTGTGTCTTCTTATGCGGCACAAGGGTCTTTGGGCCCCTCAGGCTCCTGCGCCCGGTAGCGACAGCTACCTCTGCACCCCCATAGCTACGCCCCTGGCCATCACTCATCCTTACTCTTCTTCTTCTTCCACTGTGCGGGACAGAAGGTGGAGGCCATCCCGACTGATGAACTCCTGAGCGAATGTGACGTCACTGGAGAGCGCGGCCAGCTTCTTCAGAGACTCGGAGCGGACGTCCACATTCTGGCTCTGAACCCCCTGACACAGGCTGCCGGCCTCCTTATCCTGGAGAAGAAGACAACCCACAGTCAGAGCAGCAGGTTGCGGAATCAGCTCTGCTGTGCGGTGCAGTGTGGACGATCTGTCGGCTCTGCTGTGTGGTGTAGTATAGAGGATCTGTCAGCTCTGCTGTGTGGTGTAGTATAGAGGATCTGTCAGCTGTGCTGTGTGGTGTAGTGTAGATGATCTGTCAGCTCTGCTGTGAGGTGTAGTATAGAGGATCTGTCAGCTCTGCTGTGCGGTGTAGTATAGAGGATCTGTCAGCTCTGCTGTGCGGTGTAGTATAGAGGATCTGTCAGCTCTGCTGTGAGGTTTAGTATAGAGGATCTGTCAGCTCTGCTGTGTGGTGTAGTATAGTGGATCTGTCAGCTCTGCTGTGTGGTGTAGTATAGATGATCAGTCAGCTCTGCTGTGAGGTGTAGTATAGAGGATCTGTCAGCTCTGCTGTGTGGTGTAGTATAGAGGATCTGTCAGCTCTGCTGTGCGGTGTAGTATAGATGATCTGTCACCTCTGCTGGGTGGTGTAGTGTATTGTTGCACACAGATCCTGCCATCTTACCGGAGCAGTGGTCAGCTTCAGGATGCTGCCGTTCTTTATTTCCATCCTGTTCTGTGGATAGAGAAGGTTTTAGCGCTTGATCAGAGACCCCAGTGGTTGGCAGCCCATCTGCCCAGTACGCACCAGTTCAGTGATGTAGGTCTGAAGGCCGTCCACATATTGCAGGGCGTACTGCTCAGCATTACTAATATTCCACCTACAGAAGACAAGAAGACGGTCAGGCTCAAGTACGTGGAGCTGGGGAGGAGTTGGCGCCCCCTTGTGTTCTCTGGGGATTTTACATGGCGGCTCCCCCTTGTGTTCTCTGGGGATTTTACATGGTGGCGCCCCCTTGTGTTCTCTGGGGATTTTACATGGCAGTGCCCCCTTGTGTTCTCTGGGGATTTTACATGGTAGCGCCCCCTTGTGTTCTCTGGGTATTTTACATGGTGGCGCCCCCTAGTGTTCTCTGGGGATTTTACATGGTGGCGCCCCCTAGTGTTCTCTGGGGATTTTACATGGTGGCGCCCCCTAGTGTTCTCTGGGGATTTTACATGGTGGCGCCCCCTTAGTGTTCTCTGGGGATTTTACATGGTGGCGCCCCCTTGTGTTCTCTGGGGATTTTACATGGTGGCGCCCCCTTGTGTTCTCTGGGGATCTTACATGGTGGTGCCCCCTTGTGTTCTCTGGGGATTTTACATGGTGGCGCCCCCTTAGTGTTCTCTGGGGATTTTACATGGTGGCGCCCCCTTGTGTTCTCTGGGGATTTTACATGGTGGCGCCCCCTTGTGTTCTCTGGGGATCTTACATGGCTGTGCCCCCTTGTGTTCTCTGGGGATTTTACATGGTGGTGCCCCCTTGTGTTCCCTGGGGATTTTACATGGCGGCGCCCCCTTAGTGTTCTCTGGGGATTTTACATGGCGGCTCCCCCTTGTGTTCTCTGGGGATTTTACATGGCAGTACCCCCTTGTGTTCTCTGGGGATTTTACATGGATGTGCCCCCTTGTGTTCTCTAGGGATTTTACATGGTGGTGCCCCCTTGTGTTCCCTGGGGATTTTACATGGTGGCGCCCCCTTAGTGTTCTCTGGGGATTTTACATGGCGGCTCCCCCTTGTGTTCTCTGGGGATTTTACATGGCGGCTCCCCCTAGTGTTCTCTGGGGATTTTACATGGCAGCTCCCCCTTGTGTTCTCCGGGGATTTTACATGGCGGCTCCCCCTTGTGTTCTCTGGGGATTTTACATGGCGGCGCCCCCTTGTGTTCTCTGGGGATTTTACATGGCGGCTCCCCCTTGTGTTCTCTGGGGATTTTACATGGCAGTACCCCCTTGTGTTCTCTGGGGATTTTACATGGCAGTGCCCCCTTGTGTTCTCTGGGGATTTTACATGGCAGTGCCCCCTTGTGTTCTCTGGGGATTTTACATGGCAGTGCCCCCTTGTGTTCTCTGGGGATTTTACATGGTGGCGCCCCCTAGTGTTCTCTGGGGATTTTACATGGCGGCTCCCCCTTGTGTTCTCTGGGGATTTTACATGGCGGCTCCCCCTTGTGTTCTCTGGGGATTTTACATGGCGGCTCCCCCTAGTGTTCTCTGGGGATTTTACATGGCAGCGCCCCCTTGTGTTCTCTGGGGATTTTACATGGTGGCTCCCCCTTGTGTTCTCTGGGGATTTTACATGGCGGCGCCCCCTTAGTGTTCTCTGGGGATTTTACATGGCGGCTTCCCCTTGTGTTCTCCGGGGATTTTACATGGCGGCTCCCCCTTGTGTTCTCCGGGGATTTTACATGGCGGCTCCCCCTTGTGTTCTCTGGGGATTTTACATGGTGGCTCCCCCTTGTGTTCTCTGGGGATTTTACATGGCAGTGCCCCCTTGTGTTCTCTGGGGATTTTACATGATGGCGCCCCCTTGTGTTCTCTGGGGATTTTACATGGTGGCGCCCCCTTGTGTTCTCCGGGGATTTTACATGGCGGCTCCCCCTTGTGTTCTCTGGGGATTTTACATGGTGGCTCCCCCTTGTGTTCTCTGGGGATTTTACATGGCAGTGCCCCCTTGTGTTCTCTGGGGATTTTACATGATGGCGCCCCCTTGTGTTCTCTGGGGATTTTACATGATGGCGCCCCCTTGTGTTCTCTGGGGATTTTACATGGTGGCGCCCCCTTGTGTTCTCTGGGGATTTTACATGGCGGCTCCCCCTAGTGTTCTCTGGGGATTTTACATGGCGGCTCCCCCATGTGTTCTCTGGGGATTTTACATGGCGGCGCCCCCTTGTGTTCTCCGGGGATTTTACATGGCGGCGCCCCCTTGTGTTCTCTGGGGATTTTACATGGTGGCTCCCCCTTGTGTTCTCTGGGGATTTTACATGGCGGCGCCCCCTTGTGTTCTCTGGGGATTTTACATGGCGGCGCCCCCTTGTGTTCTCCGGGGATTTTACATGGCGGCTCCCCCTTAGTGTTCTCTGGGGATTTTACATGGCAGTGCCCCCTTGTGTTCTCCGGGGATTTTACATGGCGGCTCCCCCTTGTGTTCTCCGGGGATTTTACATGGCGGCTCCCCCTTAGTGTTCTCCGGGGATTTTACATGGTGGCGCCCCCTTGTGTTCTCTGGGGATTTTACATGGCAGTGCCCCCTTGTGTTCTCTGGGGATTTTACATGGTGGCTCCCCCTTGTGTTCTCTGGGGATTTTACATGGCAGTGCCCCCTTGTGTTCTCTGGGGATTTTACATGATGGCGCCCCCTTGTGTTCTCTGGGGATTTTACATGGTGGCGCCCCCTTGTGTTCTCTGGGGATTTTACATGGCGGCTCCCCCTTGTGTTCTCCGAGGATTTTACATGGCGGCTCCCCCTTGTGTTCTCCGAGGATTTTACATGGCGGCTCCCCCATGTGTTCTCTGGGGATTTTACATGGCGGCTCCCCCATGTGTTCTCTGGGGATTTTACATGGCAGTGCCCCCTTGTGTTCTCTGGGGATTTTACATGGTGGCGCCCCCTTGTCTTTTCTGGGGATTTTACATGGCGGTGCCCCCTTGTGTTCTCTGGGGATTTTACATGGTGGCGCCCCCTTGTGTTCTCTGGGGATTTTACATGGTGGCGCCCCCTTGTGTTCTCTGGGGATTTTACATGGTGGCGCCCCCTTGTGTTCTCTGGGGATTTTACATGGTGGCGCCCCCTTGTGTTCTCTGGGAATTTTACATGGTGGCGCCCCCTTGTCTTTTCTGGGGATTTTACATGGCGGCTCCCCCTTGTGTTCTCTGGGGATTTTACATGGCGGCTCCCGCATGTGTTCTCTGGGGATTTTACATGGCGGCTCCCCCTTGTGTTCTCTGGGGATTTTACATGGAGGCGCCCCCTTGTGTTCTCTGGGGATTTTACATGGTGGTGCCCCCTTGTGTTCTCTGGGGATTTTACATGGTGGCGCCCCCTTGTGTTCTCTGGGGATTTTACATGGTGGCGCCCCCTTGTGTTCTCTGGGGATTTTACATGGTGGCGCCCCCTTGTGTTCTCTGGGGATTTTACATGGTGGCGCCCCCTTGTGTTCTCTGGGGATTTTACATGGTGGCGCCCCCTTGTGTTTTCTGGGGATTTTACATGGCGGTGCCCCCTTGTGTTCTCTGGGGATTTTACATGGTGGTGCCCCCTTGTCTTTTCTGGGGATTTTACATGGTGGCGCCCCCTTGTCTTTTCTGGGGATTTTACATGGCAGTGCCCCCTTGTCTTTTCTGGGGATTTTACATGGCGGCTCCCCCTTGTGTTCTCTGGGGATTTTACATGGCGGCTCCCCCTTGTGTTCTCTGGGGATTTTACATGGTGGCTCCCCCTTGTGTTCTCTGGGGATTTTACATGGTGGCGCCCCCTTGTGTTCTCTGGGGATTTTACATGGTGGCGCCCCCTTGTGTTCTCCGGGGATTTTACATGGTGGCGCCCCCTTGTGTTCTCCGGGGATTTTACATGGTGGCGCCCCCTTGTGTTCTCCGGGGATTTTACATGGTGGCGCCCCCTTGTGTTCTCCGGGGATTTTACATGGTGGCGCCCCCTTGTGTTCTCTGGGGATTTTACATGGCGGCGCCCCCTTGTGTTCTCTGGGGATTTTACATGATGGCGCCCCCTTGTGTTCTCTGGGGATTTTACATGGTGGCTCCCCCTTGTGTTCTCTGGGGATTTTACATGGTGGCGCCCCCTTGTGTTTTCTGGGGATTTTACATGGCGGTGCCCCCTTGTGTTCTCTGGGGATTTTACATGGTGGTGCCCCCTTGTCTTTTCTGGGGATTTTACATGGTGGCGCCCCCTTGTCTTTTCTGGGGATTTTACATGGCAGTGCCCCCTTGTCTTTTCTGGGGATTTTACATGGCGGCTCCCCCTTGTGTTCTCTGGGGATTTTACATGGTGGCTCCCCCTTGTGTTCTCTGGGGATTTTACATGGTGGCGCCCCCTTGTGTTCTCTGGGGATTTTACATGGTGGCGCCCCCTTGTGTTCTCCGGGATTTTACATGGTGGCGCCCTTGTGTTCTCCGGGATTTTACATGGTGGCGCCCTTGTGTTCTCCGGGATTTTACATGGTGGCGCCCCTTGTGTTCTCCGGGGATTTTACATGGTGGCGCCCCCTTGTGTTCTCTGGGGATTTTACATGGCGGCGCCCCCTTGTGTTCTCTGGGGATTTTACATGATGGCGCCCCCTTGTGTTCTCTGGGGATTTTACATGGTGGCGCCCCCTTGTGTTCTCCGGGGATTTTACATGGTGGCGCCCCCTTGTGTTCTCCGGGGATTTTACATGGTGGCGCCCCCTTGTGTTCTCTGGGGATTTTACATGGTGGCGCCCCCTTGTGTTCTCTGGGGATTTTACATGGTGGCGCCCCCTTGTGTTCTCTGGGGATTTTACATGGTGGCGCCCCCTTGTCTTTTCTGGGGATTTTACATGGCAGTGCCCCCTTGTCTTTTCTGGGGATTTTACATGGCAGTGCCCCCTTGTTTTCTCTGGGGATTTTACATGGTGGCGCCCCCTTGTCTTTTCTGGGGATTTTACATGGCGGCGCCCCCTTGTGTTCTCTGGGGATTTTACATGGTGGCGCCCCCTTGTCTTTTCTGGGGATTTTACATGGCAGTGCCCCCTTGTCTTTTCTGGGGATTTTACATGGCAGTGCCCCCTTGTGTTCTCTGGGGATTTTACATGGTGGCGCCCCCTTGTCTTTTCTGGGGATTTTACAGGGCAGTGCCCCCTTGTCTTTTCTGGGGATTTTACATGGCAGTGCCACCTTGTGTTCTCTGGGGATTTTACATGGTGGCGCCCCCTTGTGTTCTCTGGGGATTTTACATGGTGGCGCCCCCTTGTGTTCTCTGGGGATTTTACATGGTGGCGCCCCCTTGTGTTCTCTGGGGATTTTACATGGTGGCGCCCCCTTGTGTTCTCTGGGGATTTTACATGGTGGCGCCCCCTCGTCTTTTCTGGGGATTTTACATGGTGGCGCCCCCTTGTCTTTTCTGGGGATTTTACATGGTGGCGCCCCCTTGTGTTCTCTGGGGATTTTACATGGTGGCGCCCCCTCGTCTTTTCTGGGGATTTTACATGGTGGCGCCCCCTTGTCTTTTCTGGGGATTTTACATGGTGGTGCCCCCTTGTGTTCTCTGGGGATTTTACATGGCGCTCTTCAGCACGTTTGTACATTTATATCATGTCACCACCACGTGTCTGTTCTACAGCTGGACTGCGTTTCAGTGAGATCTGCCGCCTGGATCGGTATGCCGTGACCTCTGACCTCACGGCTATGCCAAACAAACCTGGGGTTATGTTACAAAATGGAGTTCATTGAAGTTGTTGAGGGAGATGTATCCACTGTTGCTGTTAGGGTGTTCTCTCTAATTACTCTGCTGTTGGGGTGTTCCCTCTAATTAATCTGCTGTTGGGGTGTTATATCTTATTACTCTGCTGTTGGGGTGTTCCCTCTTATTACTCTGCTGTTGGGGTGTTCCCTCTAATTACTCTACTGTTGGGGTGTTCCCTCTAATTACTCTACTGTTGGGGTGTTCCCTCTTATTACTCTGCTGTTGGGGTGTTCCCTCCTATTACTCTGCTGTTGGGGTGTTCTCTCTAATTACTCTGCTGTTGGGGTGTTCCCTCTAATTACTCTACTGTTGGGGTGTTCCCTCTTATTACTCTGCTGTTGGGGTGTTCCCTCCTATTACTCTGCTGTTGGGGTGTTCTCTCTAATTACTCTGCTGTTGGGGTGTTCCCTCTAATTACTCTGCTGTTGGGGTGTTCCCTCTTATTACTCTGCTGTTGGGGTGTTCCCTCTTATTACTCTGCTGTTGGGGTGTTCTCTCTAATTACTCTGCTGTTGGGGTGTTCCCTCTAATTAATCTGCTGGTGGGGTGTTCCCTCTAATTAATCTGCTGTTGGTGTGTTATATCTTATTACTCTGCTGTTGGGGTGTTCTCTCTAATTACTCTGCTGTTGGGGTGTTCCCTCTAATTACTCTGCTGTTGGGCTGTTATATCTTATTACTCTGCTGTTGGGGTGTTCCCTCTTATTACTCTGCTGTTGGGGTGTTCCCTCTTATTACTCTGCTGTTGGGGTGTTCCCTCTTATTACTCTGCTGTTGGGGTGTTCCCTCTTATTACTCTGCTGTTGGGGTGTTCTCTCTAATTACTCTGCTGTTGGGGTGTTCCCTCTAATTAATCTGCTGTTGGGGTGTTCCCTCTTATTACTCTGCTGTTGGGGTGTTCCCTCTAATTACTCTGCTGTTGGGGTGTTCCCTCTTATTACTCTGCTGTTGGGGTGTTCCCTCTTATTAGTCTGCTGTTGGGGTGTTCCCTCTTATTACTCTGCTGTTGGGGTGTTCCCTCTTATTACTCTGCTGTTGGGGTGTTCCCTCTTATTACTCTGCTGTTGGGGTGTTCCCTCTCATTACTCTGCTGTTTGGGTGTTCCCTCTTATTACTCTGCTGTTGGGGTGTTCCCTCTAATTACTCTGCTGTTGGGGTGTTCCCTCTTATTACTCTTCTGTTGGGGTGTTCCCTCTAATTACTCTGCTGTCGGGGTGTTCCCTCTTATTACTCTGCTGTTGGGGTGTTCCCTCTTATTACTCTGCTGTCGGGGTGTTCCCTCTTAGTACTCTGCTGTTGGGGTGTTTCCTCTTATTACTCTGCTGTCGGGGTGTTCCCTCTTATTACTCTGCTGTCGGGGTGTTCCCTCTCATTACTCTGCTGTTTGGGTGTTCCCTCTTATTACTCTGCTGTCGGGGTGTTCCCTCTTATTACTCTGCTGTCGGGGTGTTCCCTCTTATTATGTGCTGTCCTTATTCCTGGGGTTTTATTGTACATTTATTAAAGCTTACGTTTTAGAGTTTCACGCCCCCTGTGCTCTGCTTTACTGTGTAGTTTGATTCCAGTCACGTGATTACAAACTTACGGCCGTTTTTTTCGGAGTAGAAAGCCAGCCTTAGGGCCCATTCACGTGTCCGCAGCCGTCCCACTATTTTGCATGTGGAATGGATGAGGAATTATTAATTTTAATGGGGCCACCAAAGATGCGGTCAACACTGTGCGCTCTCCGCATCGGCACGTACGCTCCGCAGGACCGTAAAAAAGATAAAGCATGCCCTATGCTCCTCCGTGTGACAGACAAGGACTGCTCCACCGAGGCCGGGACTTTCCCTTACGCAAAATAAGAAAAACACGCGGACGGCATCCATTGTTTCAGATCCCATAGAGCAGGAGGAGCTGAGCAGATTATATATAGAGAACCTGTCACCATGTAATCTGCAGGCAGTGTGTTATAGAGCAGGAGGAGCTGAGCAGATTATATATAGAGAACCTGTCACCATGTAATCTGCAGGCAGTGTGTTATAGAGCAGGAGGAGCTGAGCAGATTATATACAGAGAACCTGTCACCATGTAATCTGCAGGCAGTGTGTTATAGAGCAGGAGGAGCTGAGCAGATTATATATAGAGAGAACCTGTCACCATGTAATCTGCAGGCAGTGTGTTATAGAGCAGGAGGAGCTGAGCAGATTATATATACAGAGAACCTGTCACCATGTAATCTGCAGGCAGTGTGTTATAGAGCAGGAGGAGCTGAGCAGATTATATATACAGAGAACCTGTCACCATGTAATCTGCAGGCAGCGTGTTATAGAGCAGGAGGAGCTGAGCAGATTATATATAAGAGAACCTGTCACCATGTAATCTGCAGGCAGTGTGTTATAGAGCAGGAGGAGCTGAGCAGATTATATATACAGAGAACCTGTCACCGTGTAATCTGCAGGCAGCGTGTTATAGAGCAGGAGGAGCTGAGCAGATTATATATAAAGAGAACCTGTCACCGTGTAATCTGCAGGCAGCGTGTTATAGAGCAGGAGGAGCTGAGCAGATTATATATAAAGAGAACCTGTCACCATGTAATCTGCAGGCAGCGTGTTATAGAGCAGGAGGAGCTGAGCAGATTATATATAAGAGAACCTGTCACCATGTAATCTGCAGGCAGCGTGTTATAGAGCAGGAGGAGCTGAGCAGATTATATATACAGAGAACCTGTCACCATGTAATCTGCAGGCAGCGTGTTATAGAGCAGGAGGAGCTGAGCAGATTATATATAGAGAACCTGTCACCATGTAATCTGCAGGCAGCGTGTTATAGAGCAGGAGGAGCTGAGCAGATTATATATACAGAGAACCTGTCACCATGTAATCTGCAGGCAGTGTGTTATAGAGCAGGAGGAGCTGAGCAGATTATATATATACAGAACCTGTCACCATGTAATCTGCAGGCAGCGTGTTATAGAGCAGGAGGAGCTGAGCAGATTATATATACAGAGAACCTGTCACCATGTAATCTGCAGGCAGCGTGTTATAGAGCAGGAGGAGCTGAGCAGATTATATATACAGAGAACCTGTCACCGTGTAATCTGCAGGCAGCGTGTTATAGAGCAGGAGGAGCTGAGCAGATTATATATACAGAGAACCTGTCACCATGTAATCTGCAGGCAGCGTGTTATAGAGCAGGAGGAGCTGAGCAGATTATATATAAAGAACCTGTCACCATGTAATCTGCAGGCAGCGTGTTATAGAGCAGGAGGAGCTGAGCAGATTATATATAAAGAGAACCTGTCACCATGTAATCTGCAGGCAGTGTGTTATAGAGCAGGAGGAGCTGAGCAGATTATATATACACAGAACCTGTCACCATGTAATCTGCAGGCAGCGTGTTCTAGAGCAGGAGGAGCTGAGCAGATTATATATAGAGAACCTGTCACCATGTAATCTGCAGGCAGCGTGTTATAGAGCAGGAGGAGCTGAGCAGATTATATATACAGAGAACCTGTCACCATGTAATCTGCAGGCAGTGTGTTATAGAGCAGGAGGAGCTGAGCAGATTATATATAAAGAGAACCTGTCACCATGTAATCTGCAGGCAGCGTGTTATAGAGCAGGAGGAGCTGAGCAGATATATATATATACAGAGAACCTGTCACCGTGTAATCTGCAGGCAGTGTGTTATAGAGCAGGAGGAGCTGAGCAGATTATATATATATACAGAGAACCTGTCACCGTGTAATCTGCAGGCAGTGTGTTATAGAGCAGGAGGAGCTGAGCAGATTATATATAAAGAGAACCTGTCACCATGTAATCTGCAGGCAGTGTGTTATAGAGCAGGAGGAGCTGAGCAGATTATATATAAAGAGAACCTGTCACCATGTAATCTGCAGGCAGTGTGTTATAGAGCAGGAGGAGCTGAGCAGATTATATATACAGAGAACCTGTCACCATGTAATCTGCAGGCAGCGTGTTATAGAGCAGGAGGAGCTGAGCAGATTATATATAAAGAGAACCTGTCACCATGTAATCTGCAGGCAGTGTGTTATAGAGCAGGAGGAGCTGAGCAGATTATATATAAAGAGAACCTGTCACCATGTAATCTGCAGGCAGCGTGTTATAGAGCAGGAGGAGCTGAGCAGATTATATATACAGAGAACCTGTCACCATGTAATCTGCAGGCAGTGTGTTATAGAGCAGGAGGAGCTGAGCAGATTATATATAAAGAGAACCTGTCACCATGTAATCTGCAGGCAGTGTGTTATAGAGCAGGAGGAGCTGAGCAGATTATATATAAAGAGAACCTGTCACCATGTAATCTGCAGGCAGTGTGTTATAGAGCAGGAGGAGCTGAGCAGATTATATATACAGAGAACCTGTCACCATGTAATCTGCAGGCAGCGTGTTATAGAGCAGGAGGAGCTGAGCAGATTATATATACAGAGAACCTGTCACCATGTAATCTGCAGGCAGTGTGTTATAGAGCAGGAGGAGCTGAGCAGATTATATATATAGAGAACCTGTCACCATGTAATCTGCAGGCAGCGTGTTATAGAGCAGGAGGAGCTGAGCAGATTATATATACAGAGAACCTGTCACCATGTAATCTGCAGGCAGCGTGTTATAGAGCAGGAGGAGCTGAGCAGATTATATATAAAGAGAACCTGTCACCATGTAATCTGCAGGCAGCGTGTTATAGAGCAGGAGGAGCTGAGCAGATTATATATAAAGAGAACCTGTCACCGTGTAATCTGCAGGCAGCGTGTTATAGAGCAGGAGGAGCTGAGCAGATTATATATAAAGAGAACCTGTCACCATGTAATCTGCAGGCAGCGTGTTATAGAGCAGGAGGAGCTGAGCAGATTATATATAAAGAGAACCTGTCACCGTGTAATCTGCAGGCAGCGTGTTATAGAGCAGGAGGAGCTGAGCAGATTATATATATACAGAGAACCTGTCACCGTGTAATCTGCAGGCAGCGTGTTATAGAGCAGGAGGAGCTGAGCAGATTATATATATATATATACAGAGAACCTGTCACTGTGTAATCTGCAGGCAGCGTGTTATAGAGCAGGAGGAGCTGAGCAGATTATATATACAGAGAACCCGTCACCGTGCAATCTGCAGGCAGCGTGTTATGGAGCAGGAGGAGCTGAGCAGATTATATATAAAGAGAACCTGTCACCATGTAATCTGCAGGCAGTGTGTTATAGAGCAGGAGGAGCTGAGCATATTATATATAAAGAGAACCTGTCACCATGTAATCTGCAGGCAGCGTGTTATAGAGCAGGAGGAGCTGAGCAGATTATATATACAGAGAACCCGTCACCGTGTAATCTGCAGGCAGCGTGTTATAGAGCAGGAGGAGCTGAGAAGATTATATGTAAAGAGAACCCGTCACCATGTAATCTGCAGGCAGCGTGTTATAGAGCAGGAGGAGCTGAGCAGATTATATATACAGAGAACCTGTCACCATGTAATCTGCAGGCAGCGTGTTATAGAGCAGGAGGAGCTGAGCAGATTATATATACAGAGAACCTGTCACCATGTAATCTGCAGGCAGCGTGTTATAGAGCAGGAGGAGCTGAGCAGATTATATATACAGAGAACCTGTCACCATGTAATCTGCAGGCAGCGTGTTATAGAGCAGGAGGAGCTGAGCAGATTATATATACAGAGAACCTGTCACCATGTAATCTGCAGGCAGCGTGTTATAGAGCAGGGGGATCTGAGCAGATTATATATATAGAGAACCTGTCACCATGTAATCTGCAGGCAGCGTGTTATAGAGCAGGAGGAGCTGAGCAGATTATATATAAAGAGAACATATCACTATGTAATCTGCAGGCAGCGTGTTATAGAGCAGGAGGAGCTGAGCAGATTATATATAAAGAGAACCTGTCACCATTTAATCTGCAGGCAGTGTGTTATAGAGCAGGAGGAGCTGAGCAGATTATATATAAAGAGAACCTGTCACCATGTAATCTGCAGGCAGCGTGTCATAGAGCAGGAGGAGCTGAGCAGATTATATATATAGAGAACCTGTCACCATGTAATCTGCAGGCAGCGTGTTATAGAGCAGGAGGAGCTGAGCAGATTATATATAAAGAGAACATATCACTATGTAATCTGCAGGCAGCGTGTTATAGAGCAGGAGGAGCTGAGCAGATTATATATAAAGAGAACCTGTCACCATGTAATCTGCAGGCAGCGTGTTATAGAGCAGGAGGAGCTGAGCAGATTATATATACAGAGAACCTGTCACCATGTAATCTGCAGGCAGCGTGTTATAGAGCAGGAGGAGTTGAGCAGATTATATATACAGAACCTGTCACCATGTAATCTGCAGGCAGCGTGTTATAGATCAGGAGGAGCTGAGCAGATTATATATAGAGAACCTGTCACCATGTAATCTGCAGGCAGCGTGTTATAGAGCAGGAGGAGCTGAGCAGATTATATATACAGAGAACCTGTCACCATGTAATCTGCAGGCAGCGTGTTATAGAGCAGGAGGAGCTGAGCAGATTACATATACAGAGAACCTGTCACCATGTAATCTGCAGGCAGCGTGTTATAGAGCAGGAGGAGCTGAGCAGATTATATATACAGAGAACCTGTCACCATGTAATCTGCAGGCAGTGTGTTATAGAGCAGGAGGAGCTGAGCAGATTATATATACAGAGAACCTGTCACCATGTAATCTGCAGGCAGCGTGTTCTAGAGCAGGAGGAGCTGAGCAGATTATATATACAGAGAACCCGTCACCATGTAATCTGCAGGCAGCGTGTTATAGAGCAGGAGGAGCTGAGCAGATTATATATACAGAGAACCTGTCACCATGTAATCTGCAGGCAGCGTGTTATAGAGCAGGAGGAGCTGAGCAGATTATATATAAAGAGGACCTGTCACCATGTAATCTGCAGGCAGCGTGTTATAGAGCAGGAGGAGCTGAGCAGATTATATATACACAGAACCTGTCACCATGTAATCTGCAGGCAGCGTGTTATAGAGCAGGAGGAGCTGAGCAGATTATATATACAGAGAACCTGTCACCATGTAATCTGCAGGCAGCGTGTTATAGAGCAGGAGGAGCTGAGCAGATTATATATATATATACACAGAACCTGTCACCATGTAATCTGCAGGCAGTGTGTTATAGAGCAGGAGGAGCTGAGCAGATTGTATATAGAGAGAACCTGTTACCGTGTAATCTGCACGGAGCGTGTTATAGAGCAGGAGGAGCTGAGCAGATTATATATAAAGAGGACCTGTCACCATGTAATCTGCAGGCAGCGTGTTATAGAGCAGGAGGAGCTGAGCAGATTATATATAAAGAGAACCCGTCACCATGTAATCTACAGGCAGCGTGTTATAGAGCAGGAGGAGCTGAGCAGATTATATATAAATAGTACCCGTCACCATGTAATCTGCAGGCAGCGTGTTATAGAGCAGGAGGAGCTGAGCAGATTATATATAAAGAGAACCCGTCACCATGTAATCTACAGGCAGCGTGTTATAGAGCAGGGGGAGCTGAGCAGATTATATATAAAGAGGACCTGTCACCATGTAATCTGCAGGCAGTGTGTTATAGAGCAGGAGGAGCTGAGCAGATTATATATAAAGAGAACCCGTCACCATGTAATCTGCAGGTGTGATGAACGGTATGATGTTGTTGTCCTGCCATACTTCATGCATCCCACACTGTATCATCTGGATTCATGAGAATAGAGCTGCTGGGCACTTGGTGCGGGTTGTGGGCCGATATTTGTGTGGATTAGGTATATGAACATGTAGGAATCCTGCCACGGGGGATGAGACACGGTGCACATCACAGACTTACGCGTCGCACACGTCCTTCAGGACTGCAGACAGGGGTTTACTCTAGGAAAAGCACAGACAGATTAGGGTCCATTTATTGCACTCCATGGCATCAAACATGTGTCCCATAAAACCTCAAGGGGGGCGTGCTATTGACCATCGTGGGCTTTATAAACGATATATTCATACATACAATTTAAGAAACATAACAGTACAATCTCCAGCTACTTAGAAATGCAGTAATGATCAAATGGACATAAAGACGGATAATTCTGTCACTAAGGGCCCTTGCACACGAGCGTTGCTCACGCATGGTGATCGCAGAGGAGCGCCTGGCCTGACTTCTCCCGCACAGACGGGGTCGCACAGCATCATATTGATTTATGATGCTATGTAACCCTTACAGTTCTGAAATGCATTGGATAGCACTGGCAGCAGCAGTATGTCAGTGCTATCCAATGCATTCCAGAACTGAAATCAATATGATGCTATGCGACCCCGTCTGTTTTTGAGAAGTCAGGACGGGCGCTCCTTTGCGATCACCATGCGTGAGCAACGCTCGTGTGCAAGGACCCTAAGAACTACTGTGGATAGAAGCAGAGTAAGAAAATGTAACAATCATGTAGCATAGAATTGAGACTAAACGGAGACCTTCAACATGATCCGCGAACTAAAGTCCTAGACTGATAGAAACATCATGGGGTTCAGTATACACAGCACGGTCAATTACTCATTCTCCACACTGATTAAGGTGAGGATTACCTTTCAGCGATATGGAAGGAACCGCCATGACAGCTTTATGTTGGAATATATGTTTACGTAACATGGGATTCAAGAAAAGAACAACTAGGTGTATTCCAGAACAAAATTCTGAAGTCCCCGTGCATGCACAGTATGGGGTCTGTAGGCACCTTCCAGGACTATAGACATGTGCAGTATGCGGTCTGTAGGCACCTTCCAGGACTATAGACATGTGCAGTATGGGGTCTGTAGGCACCTTCCAGGACTATAGACATTCGCAGTATGGGGTCTGTAGGCATCTTCCAGGACTATAGACATTTGCAGTATGGGGTCTGTAGGCATCTTCCAGGACTATAGACATACGCAGTATGGGGTCTGTAGGCATCTTCCAGGACTATAGACATGCGCAGTATGCGGTCTGTAGGCACCTTCCAGGACTATAGACATGCGCAGTATGGGGTCTGTAGGCATCTTCCAGGACTATAGACATGCGCAGTATGGGGTCTGTAGGCATCTTCCAGGACTATAGACATGCGCAGTATGGGGTCTGTAGGCACCTTCCAGGACTGTAGACATGCGCAGTATGGGGTCTGTAGGCACCTTCCAGGACTATAGACATACGCAGTATGCGGTCTGTAGGCATCTTCCAGGACTATAGACATGCGCAGTATGGGGTCTGTAGGCATCTTCCAGGACTATAGACATGCGCAGTATGGGGTCTGTAGGCACCTTCCAGGACTATAGACATGTGCAGTATGGGGTCTGTAGGCACCTTCCAGGACTGTAGACATGCGCAGTGTGGGGTCTGTAGGCATCTTCCAGGACTATAGACATGTGCAGTATGGGGTCTGTAGGCACCTTCCAGGACTATAGACATGCGCAGTATGGGGTCTGTAGGCACCTTCCAGGACTATAGACATGCGCAGTATGGGGTCTGTAGGCATCTTCCAGGACTATAGACATGCGCAGTATGGGGTCTGTAGGCATCTTCCAGGACTATAGACATGCACAGTATGGGGTCTGTAGGCACCTTCCAGGACTATAGACATGCGCAGTATGCGGTCTGTAGGCATCTTCCAGGACTATAGACATACGCAGTATGCGGTCTGTAGGCATCTTCCAGGACTATAGACATGCGCAGTATGGGGTCTGTAGGCATCTTCCAGGACTATAGACATGCACAGTATGGGGTCTGTAGGCATCTTCCAGGACTATAGACATGTGCAGTATACGGTCTGTAGGCATCTTCCAGGACTATAGACATGTGCAGTATGCGGTCTGTAGGCACCTTCCAGGACTATAGACATGCGCAGTATGGGGTCTGTAGGCACCTTCCAGGACTATAGACATGTGCAGTATGGGGTCTGTAGGCACCTTCCAGGACTATAGACATGTGCAGTATGGGGTCTGTAGGCATCTTCCAGGACTATAGACATGCGCAGTATGGGGTCTGTAGGCATCTTCCAGGACTATAGACATGTGCAGTATGCGGTCTGTAGGCACCTTCCAGGACTATAGACATGCGCAGTATGCGGTCTGTAGGCACCTTCCAGGACTATAGACATGTGCAGTATGGGGTCTGTAGGCATCTTCCAGGACTATAGACATGTGCAGTATGGGGTCTGTAGGCATCTTCCAGGACTATAGACATGTGCAGTATGGGGTCTGTAGGCACCTTCCAGGACTATAGACATGCGCAGTATGGGGTCTGTAGGCATCTTCCAGGACTATAGACATGCGCAGTATGGGGTCTGTAGGCACCTTCCAGGAGTATAGACATGCACAGTATGGGGTCTGTAGGCACCTTCCAGGACTATAGACATGCACAGTATGGGGTCTGTAGGCACCTTCCAGGACTATAGACATGCGCAGTATGCGGTCTGTAGGCACCTTCCAGGACTATAGACATGTGCACTATGGGGTCTGTAGGCACCTTCCAGGACTATAGACATGCGCAGTATGCGGTCTGTAGGCACCTTCCAGGACTATAGACATGTGCAGTATGGGGTCTGTCGGCACCTTCCAGGACTATAGACATGTGCAGTATGGGGTCTGTAGGCATCTTCCAGGACTATAGACATTTGCAGTATGGGGTCTGTATGCATCTTCCAGGACTATAGACATACGCAGTATGGGGTCTGTAGGCATCTTCCAGGACTATAGACATGTGCAGTATGGGGTCTGTAGGCATCTTCCAGGACTATAGACATGTGCAGTATGGGGTCTGTCGGCACCTTCCAGGACTATAGACATTTGCAGTATGGGGTCTGTAGGCACCTTCCAGGACTATAGACATGTGCAGTATGGGGTCTGTAGGCACCTTCCAGGACTATAGACATGTGCAGTAAGGGGTCAGTATGCACCTTCCAGGACTATAGACATGCGCAGTATGGGGTCTGTAGGCACCTTCCAGGACTATAGACATGCGCAGTATGCGGTCTGTAGGCACCTTCCAGGACTATAGACATGCGCAGTATGGGGTCTGTAGGCACCTTCCAGGACTATAGACATGCGCAGTATGCGGTCTGTAGGCATCTTCCAGGACTATAGACATGTGCAGTATGGGGTCTGTCGGCACCTTCCAGGACTATAGACATGCGCAGTATGGGGTCTGTAGGCATCTTCCAGGACTATAGACATGCGCAGTATGCGGTCTGTAGGCACCTTCCAGGACTATAGACATGCACAGTATGGGGTCTGTAGGCACCTTCCAGGACTATAGACATGTGCAGTATGGGGTCTGTAGGCACCTTCCAGGACTATAGACATGCACAGTATGGGGTCTGTAGGCATCTTCCAGGACTATAGACATGTGCAGTATGGGGTCTGTCGGCACCTTCCAGGACTATAGACATGTGCAGTATGGGGTCTGTAGGCATCTTCCAGGACTATAGACATTTGCAGTATGGGGTCTGTCGGCACCTTCCAGGACTATAGACATTTGCAGTATGGGGTCTGTATGCATCTTCCAGGACTATAGACATGCGCAGTATGGGGTCTGTAGGCATCTTCCAGGACTATAGACATTTGCAGTATGGGGTCTGTAGGCACCTTCCAGGACTATAGACATGTGCAGTATGGGGTCTGTCGGCACCTTCCAGGACTATAGACATGTGCAGTATGGGGTCTGTATGCATCTTCCAGGACTATAGACATGTGCAGTATGGGGTCTGTAGGCATCTTCCAGGACTATAGACATTTGCAGTATGGGGTCTGTATGCATCTTCCAGGACTATAGACATGCGCAGTATGGGGTCTGTAGGCACCTTCCAGGACTATAGACATTTGCAGTATGGGGTCTGTAGGCATCTTCAAGGACTATAGACATGCGCAGTATGGGGTCTGTCGGCACCTTCCAGGACTATAGACATGCACAGTATGGGGTCTGTAGGCACCTTCCAGGACTATAGACATTTGCAGTATACGGTCTGTAGGCATCTTCCAGGACTATAGACATGCGCAGTATACGGTCTGTAGGCATCTTCCAGGACTATAGACATGTGCAGTATGGGGTCTGTAGGCACCTTCCAGGACTACAGACATGTGCAGTATGGGGTCTGTAGGCACCTTCCAGGACTATAGACATGCGCAGTATACGGTCTGTAGGCATCTTCCAGGACTATAGACATGTGCAGTATGGGGTCTGTAGGCATCTTCCAGGACTATAGACATTTGCAGTATGGGGTCTGTATGCATCTTCCAGGACTATAGACATGTGCAGTATGGGGTCTGTAGGCACCTTCCAGGACTATAGACATGTGCAGTATGGGGTCTGTCGGCACCTTCCAGGACTATAGACATGTGCAGTATGGGGTCTGTAGGCACCTTCCAGGACTATAGACATGCACAGTATGGGGTCTGTAGGCATCTTCCAGGACTATAGACATTTGCAGTATGGGGTCTGTAGGCACCTTCCAGGACTATAGACATGCGCAGTATGGGGTCTGTAGGCACCTTCCAGGACTATAGACATGCGCAGTATGGGGTCTGTAGGCATCTTCCAGGACTATAGACATTCGCAGTATGGGGTCTGTCGGCACCTTCCAGGACTATAGACATGCACAGTATGGGGTCTGTAGGCACCTTCCAGGACTATAGACATTTGCAGTATGGGGTCTGTAGGCATCTTCCAGGACTATAGACATTCGCAGTATGGGGTCTGTAGGCATCTTCCAGGACTATAGACATGCGCAGTATGGGGTCTGTAGGCACCTTCCAGGACTATAGACATGCGCAGTATGGGGTCTGTAGGCACCTTCCAGGACTATAGACATGCACAGTATGGGGTCTGTAGGCACCTTCCAGGACTATAGACATGTGCAGTATGGGGTCTGTAGGCATCTTCCAGGACTATAGACATGCGCAGTATGGGGTCTGTAGGCACCTTCCAGGACTATAGACATGCGCAGTATGGGGTCTGTAGGCACCTTCCAGGACTATAGACATGTGCAGTATGGGGTCTGTAGGCACCTTCCAGGACTATAGACATGCGCAGTATGGGGTCTGTAGGCACCTTCCAGGACTATAGACATGTGCAGTATGGGGTCTGTAGGCATCTTCCAGGACTATAGACATGCGCAGTATGGGGTCTGTAGGCACCTTCCAGGACTATAGACATGCGCAGTATGGGGTCTGTAGGCATCTTCCAGGACTATAGACATGCGCAGTATGGGGTCTGTAGGCACCTTCCAGGACTATAGACATGCGCAGTATGGGGTCTGTAGGCATCTTCCAGGACTATAGACATGCGCAGTATGCGGGTCTGTAGGCACCTTCCAGGACTATAGACATGCGCAGTATGGGGTCTGTAGGCACCTTCCAGGACTATAGACATGTGCAGTATGGGGTCTGTAGGCATCTTCCAGGACTATAGACATGCGCAGTATGGGGTCTGTAGGCACCTTCCAGGACTATAGACATGCGCAGTATGGGGTCTGTAGGCACCTTCCAGGACTATAGACATGCGCAGTATGGGGTCTGTAGGCACCTTCCAGGACTATAGACATGCGCAGTATGGGGTCTGTAGGCACCTTCCAGGACTATAGACATGCGCAGTATGGGGTCTGTAGGCATCTTCCAGGACTATAGACATGGTCATTAGGACCGCGATTCTAATGACCATGTCTATAGTCTGAAGGTACCTACAGACCATGCACGCGCATGTCTGTAGTCCTGGAAGGTGCCCTACAGGCCCTACTGCTGCATGTCTATAGTCCTGGAAGGTGCCTACAGACCCCATACTGCGCATGTCTATAGTCCTGGAAGATGCCTACAGACCCCATACTGCACATGTCTATAGTCCTGCTTCAACAGCCCGGCCTGGCAGGAGTTGCAGATCTGGGCTGTTTAACGCTTTACATGCCACTGACTTGAATGGCACTGAATTAGGCCATATGACCTATGTACAGTGATGTGTCAGGCCTAGGAAGAGGCGGTGGTGCTCAAGGCCTCTTCTAACAGCTGATTGGTGGGGTCCCGGGTGCCACATCCACTGATGACCTATTGAGGATAAGACATAAATATCTTTTCCTGGACAGCCCTTGAAGAACTAATAAATTGCAGCCATACAGGGAGGATGTGACAGCAGAGCAGGCAGCGCCGCAGTGATGGGCTGTTCCACTCCACCAACGTGCTCCCCTACAATGCCAGGATGGCTCGCGGCCTTAGGAGACCGCCAGCAGAAGGTAAATGCCTCAGTAGCGATGTGACTGGAGTTCACTGCCCATATCAGACGCTGGGGATCCGGAGAAACAGGTCAGGGGGCGGCGTGTGAACAAATAGCCGTTTTAATGGCTGCTTAGAGGAAGCAATTCAATACGAAGTGGCAGGGGGAAGCACGCTCCACCTTAAAATCAGCTGGCTGGGTTTCCAAAGACAGGTGATAAAAGTGAAGTTTTAAGGTAGCAATGACGAATGTCACGTGAGGTACAGTAATCCATAGCCAATGGGTCAACTGAAAGTACATTCATGTCTGAGCTGCACATGGCCTGTCCATGAGGGGCCCATATCAGACCCCTGTCTTAGATGAACCATTTCTCCTGATGGCTTTGGACACTTCCTGTGGCCCTCAGTGTAAAAGACTTCTACTAAGGATTTCTCTCCTCTACCACCCAATAAAATTAGGGTGAACTGTCATGATGGAATAGATTTTGTCAGTCACCAGCATTTGGGAGATACATGCGGTGAAGCTGATTGCACCGTGGGGGTCTCATTCCGACATGCCCATGTCAGGCAGTTAGACGTTACCTGGTTGAGCTCAATGAGCTGGGGGTAGGCGCCCATCATCTGGATGGCAATCTTCACTATATTCTTTGCTGGCTCCATGACCCCCCGTTTACAACTGCAGAAATAAAGCGTTAAACTAATATTAAACTCTTGAAAGGATCACTCCAGGCAAAAATTAAAAAGGAAACTCTTTGCTGGAGGCTCAGTTGTGAGCCCCGTCCACTGACCTCTCAGTACTGAGAGGTAACTGCTATACAGCCTCTGAGTCATGGAGATTGCAGCCACAAACCAGAAAGAAGAGGGAGCAGAACGCCCCAAGAATGGAAGAGTAGGGGACACACAAATACCCGTGATGGCTGCTTTATCATTTTTGACCAGTGTGGTCCTTTAAGATATTAAGGGTATTCCCAACTACAGCATTGCCCCCATGTTAAACCTCGTGGCTTCCTGTTCCCGAATACCCTCACTGCAGGTATCACGGGTCGTGTCCGCAGTATAGTTTACCTCGTAGTCATCAAGCCCCCAGTAAAGGCTTCTCCTGGAAGAATTACGACTGCCAGATGCAGAAAAACAGCAGCTCCTCTTTCAGTATCATGAGGGCACCTGCCGACCACCTCCTGGGGCTGACCGTCCTCTGGACTAACCGCACAGTACTGGGTGGACCTTATTTTTACCCTCATCAACTATGTAACCATATAACAATCAGATATGTAAACATTTAACAACTGTCATTCACAGAGACGTGCAGCAGGAATATATCAGAGATGATGACTGGACACAGAGACATGCAGCAGGAATATATCAGAGATGAGGACTGGACACAGAGACATGCAGCAGGAATATATCAGAGATGATGACTGGACACAGAGACATGCAGCAGGAATATATCAGAGATGATGACTGGACACAGAGACATGCAGCAGGAATATATCAGAGATGATGACTGGACACAGAGACATGCAGCAGGAATATATCAGAGGTGAGGACTGGACACAGAGACATGCAGCAGGAATATATCAGAGATGATGACTGGACAGAGACATGCAGCAGGAATATATCAGAGATGAGGACTGGACAGAGAGACATGCAGCAGGAATATACTCAGAGATGATGACTGGACACAGAGACATGCAGCAGAAATATACTCAGTGCTGATGACTGGACAGAGACATGCAGCAGGAATATACTCAGAGATGATGACTGGACACAGAGACATGCAGCAGGAATATACTCTGTGATGACGGTTGGGCAGACAGAGACATGCAGCAGGAATACGCTCTGTGATGACGGTTGGGCAGACAGAGACATGCAGTAGGAATATACTCTGTGATGACGGTTGGGCAGACAGAGACATGCAGCAGGAATATACTCTGTGATGATGGTTGGGCAGACAGAGCCATGCAGCAGGAATATACTCTGTGATGACGGTTGGGCAGACAGAGACATGCAGCAGGAATACGCTCTGTGATGACGGTTGGGCAGACAGAGACATGCAGTAGGAATACGCTCTGTGATGGCGGTTGGGCAGACAGAGACATGCAGCAGGAATATACTCTGTGATGACGGTTGGGCAGACAGAGACATGCAGCAGGAATACGCTCTGTGATGGCGGTTGGACAGACAGAGACATGCAGCAGGAATATACTCTGTGATGACGGTTGGGCAGACAGAGACATGCAGTAGGAATACGCTCTGTGATGGCGGTTGGGCAGACAGAGACATGCAGCAGGAATATACTCTGTGATGACGGTTGGGCAGACAGAGACATGCAGCAGGAATACGCTCTGTGATGGCGGTTGGACAGAAAGACTCTTGGCAGAAACATACCAAAAAGCACAGATCACAGGCAAAGAAAAAAAAAAAAGCACAGGTCATGGTCACCCACAAGGCTAGGCACCTGACACATTGGCATGAAGGAGACGCTGGGCACTATCTTTCTGTAAATAGTTCCTCTTTACCTGAGACCTGCTTCCTGTCACTCTGGAGCCGCAGAGAAAGGTGGAGACCTGTGGAGGAGGCAGTGAGGTGGAGGCAGGGAGGAGACCGGTCACAACAAGCCTGCATTCCTTTACTCGAGATAAGAATTCCTGCTGGGAGTGTCCATGTCTTGTACGTACAGAGCTGCTCCTGCCCACGTCCCATGGAGACGCCAATTCTGAACATGTCACCCTGGCAGCAGAACTCCCAGGTATCATAGCCCTCAGCATGCATTTCTCCTGGAACCAAAGGGTGTATTAGACACAGGAAACAGGTTCAGTGCTCTCACAAAGAGAAACAAAATAAGAGGATTGCAGGTTTTATACCTTTTAATGGCTAACAAAACTAGAAGTAACGATGTCAGCCATTAAACCTTTTGTTACTTCATTTTAAGAATTCATCTAAGCATTGTATAAACAACGGCGGGACGGATGTCTTTAGTTGGCCGGTGCATGCGCACTGCTCTGCCCATTATGGGCAGAGGAACAGCTTTTCATATTGCGCATGCGCTGGCCAACTAAAGACATCCATCCCGCCGTTGTTGTGGAGCCCAGCTGGAGGAGGTAGTAGGCCAGAGGGCAGAAAGAGGCGTGTTTTTCTGGGTACATCGCCCAGTAACGCCGCCCCTGGGGACCTTCAGCGGCTTATTTACATACGGTTTAAAGGTCTCTTTTTCATCATCTGGACCAGGGATGAATAAAAGAAAGGTACTATAGTAATGAGGGGCAAAGAGTCTGTAACCTGATCTGAGCGGTCTAAAACGCTCAGATTAGGTGAAAGACTCCCTTTAATATGCACAAGGCGAGCAGTAAGGGACAGGGAAGTGGCCGTGATGCTGATGGTGCACGCAGAGGCCATGGCCCTGGGTGCGGTGAAACTGTGCCTGCTGCCAGAGCACAAGAAACACACTCATCCACGATACCTAGCTTCATGTGCCAGTTTGCAGGGCGGCGCAGGACACCACTCTTGAAGTCAGACCAGTGCGACCAGGTGGTCAGTTGTATTGCAGCAGATAATGCTTCCAGTCGGTTAAGCACCACCCTGTCTTCCACAAAATCCAGTCTCTGTAGCCAAGAGTCTGGTCAACACAATCCTCACCCTGATACTCCTTCCTCCCACCATGGAGAGTCTGGGCAAACAAGTGATCCCACCCTCGCATATTCCGAGGAGCTCTTTTCATCGCCATTCCTTCATTTGGCCCGCTCACCAAGCCTGCTAGAAAGGGGAACGGAGGAGATCTTGTGCCCTGATTGCCAAACTCTTGAGCATCCACAGTCAGAAGAAGATGACAGTGGAGAATGGCAATTAGTGTCTCAAGAGGTAGAGGTTGAGGATGAGACACAGTTGTTAGGCGAACAAATCAGGAGGATGACCAGAGTCAAGAAGTGGAGGAGGAGGTGGTAGTCGATGAAGTCATTGACCCAACCTGGGAAGATGGAAAGCTGAGCGAGGACAGCAGTACAGAGGGGGAGGGATCCGCAGCACCGCAACAGGCTGGAAGAGGCAGTGGGGTGGCAAAAGGAAGAAGGCGGGCCACCCAAAACAGGCCCGCAACTGTTCCCCGGAGCACCCTCTTGCGGCAAACTCCCTTGCCAAGGGGTAGGTGTTCCGCAGTCTGGCGCTTTTTTGAGGAAAGTGCGGACGATAAAAGAATTGTCATTTGCAACCTGTGCCGTACCACAATGAACAGGGGCGTGAACACTAGCAACCTAGCTACCACCAGCATGATCCGCCACATGGCATCAAAGCACCCTAATAGGTGGGCCGAACGCCTGGATCCATAAATCGGTGTCTGCGGGTCACACCACTGCCTCCTCTTCCTCCAGTGTTACGTGCTGGCCAATCCCCTGTCCAAGACGCAGGCCCGGATGCCTTCCGCCCTGTGCCTGGACCTTCGCAAGCACCATAATCTAGAACATCAACTTCTGTGTCCCAGCGCAGCGTACAGATGTCCATACCCCAGGCCTTTGAACAAAAGAGCAAATACCCAGCCACCCACCTACAGGCCATAGCACTAAATGTGCACCTTTCCAAATTGCTGGCCCTGGAAATGTTGCCATTTAGGCTTGTGGACACTGAGGCCTGATGGCGGCGGCCATCCCACGTTACTCTGTCCCCAGCTGCCAATATTTTTCCCGGTGTGCCGTCACTGCCTTATACCAGCATGTGTCCCATAACATCACCCGTGCTCTGACCAACACAGTTATTGGGAAGGTCCACTTAGCGACTGACACATAGACAAGTGCTTTTGGCCAGGGACGCTACATTTCAGTAGCTGGAAGCAGTGTAGCACTGCAGTGGGGAAGCAGCAACAGGCTGTGCCAAAACTAATTTGCTTAGGCGACAAACAGCACACCGCCGTAGAGCTGTGACAGAGTATTAGTGACCAGACTGAGCTGTGGCTCTCGCCACTCAACCTAAAACCAGGCATGGTTGTGTCTGACAATGGCCATAACTTGGTGGCAGCTTTGGAGCTCGGCAAGCTCACACACATACCATGCCTAGCCCACGTGATTAACTTAGTGGTTCAGCGGTTTCTCAAAACTTATCCCAATTTGCCTGAGCTACTGGTAAAGGTGCACCGCATGTGTGCCCATTTCCGAAAGTCATCTACAGCTGCCGCCGGTCTGGCAACGCTGCAGCAGAGCTTACAATTGCCAGCTCACTGACTGTTGTGTGACGTGAGCGCGCGCTGGTACTCCACGTTCCACATGTTGACCAGGCTTTGTGAGCAGCAGAGGGCAGTAGTGGAATACCAGCTGCAACATGGTTGTCGACTTTCCAGTCAGCTTCCTCTCTTCACAAGCGATGAGTGGTGCATGGACGTCTGACCTCTGTGAGGTTTTACATAACTTTGAGGAATCAACACAGATGGCGAGAGGCGATGCTGCCATTTTCAGCGTAACCATCTCACTTTTTTGTCTACTGAAACGCTCACAATGAAGGCGGATGCTTTACATGTGGAAGAGGTGGAAATCGGGGAAGACGGTACACAGGGTGATAGCCAGACCACCCTCAGTTCGTCTTCTCACCGCAAATTGGATAATGAGGAGGAGGAGCAGGAGACAGTTGCCTCTGCTACAGAGGATAGTACCCATAGCAGGTTTATTCCATCTGTTCAGCTTGGATGGGCAGAAGAGGAGGAGGAGATTGAGAGTCATCCTCCTGATAAGGACAGCAAAGTCTTGCCTGTTGGTACTCTGGCACACATGGCTGACTTTGTTATGCAGCCTTTCCCGTGACCCGCGCGTTATACGCATTTTGGCCAACACCGATTACTTGTTTTTCACCCTTCTCGACCCCCGCTACAAAGAGAACTTCTCATCTCTCATTCCATGGAGAGGACTAGCAAAATGGTGCAATACTAGAAGGTCCTTGTGGAAAAATTGCTCTCAAAATGTCCAGCTCCCAACCGAGGAGGGGGAGACGAGGGGAACACACAGCAGTTCCAACAGAGGCAAAGCAACACTCTCCAAGGCATGGGACAGTTTCATGACACCCCGCCAGCACACTCACCCTGATGCACGGCCTAGTGTCACAAGGAGGGAAACATTTTGGAAGATGGTGAAGGAATACATTGCAGACCGTGTCAGCGTCCTCAGTGATCTCTCTGTGCCTTACAACTATTGGGTGTCCAAGCTGGACACATGGCACGAACTGGCGCTCTACGCCTTTGAGGTGCTGGCTTGTCCTGCCGCCAGTGTTTTGTCAGAGCGGGTATTTAGTGCTGCTGGGGGCATAATAACCGATAAGCGCCTGTCAACTGAAAATGCTGACAGGTCGACTCTTATCAAAATAAACAAGGCCTGGATTGCTCCCGAATTCTCTAATCCACCAAAGGAAAGCGGCTGAACATAAAGGCACTCTAAATGGGGTCTTTTATGGTGTATTGAATATACTGTATTCCCATGCACCCCTTCCACCACAAAAAAGGGTATATGGTTCAATCTCCTTTTTCTCGTCCTCCTCCTCCTCCATCATATCAACATGCTTATTATGCTACCCTCCCTCCTAATGTTTTAGAGGGTCAGCTCAGCAGCAGACCCTCACCCCTAATGTTTTAGAGGGTCACCAGCAGGCCCTCGGCCATAATGTTTTAGATGGTCAGCTTAGCAGCAGGCCCTCGCCCCTAATGTTTTAGATAGTCAGATCAGCAGCAGGCCCTCGCAGCTAATGTTTTAGAGGTCCACGAGCAGGCCCTTGCTCCAAATGTTTTTGAGGGTCACCAGCAGGCCATCAATCATAATTTTTCAAGGGTGTGTATGATACCCTCCTTTGTGTGTAATAAAGGGTATATTGGAGTGCCGGTTCCTTGTAATTTTTGGCAGCCCTCTCACTTAGTGCATAGGCTTTATGAGTGTAGGAGTCCCACTACATGAACCATTGTACCACAATGTGAATGAGGCCCTCATTTATGTGATATACAGGCTGTATCGGAGTGCCTCTTCCTTGTAATTTTTGGCAGCACTTGCACTTTATATGCAGGAAAGAATGTTTCCTAACAATTTTTCCTCTAAAATCGATTTTATCTTCCTCCCCATGCTGTTCCCGAACTATTTCAGTGGTGTTTCCATCAATTTCTGACCCTTTTCCTGTAAACCAGACACCCTCCCCTCTTCAGAGCAGGGGGTGTCTGGTTTAATGCTGGGGTTCTCCGATTGACTTCCATTGTGCTCTGTAGAGCACCCGAGCATTCCAGTGTTCTACTCGAGCACCCAAGCACTTTGGTGCTCGATCAACACTAGTCCTGAGGTGACTACTCTACAGATTCACAGCTCTTACAGTAAAGAATCCTTGTATAAACCGTCCACTGTTCCTGCTGTGACCACGTCCTGAGGTGACTACTCTACAGATTCACAGCTCTTACAGTAAAGAAGCCTTGTATAAACCCGTCCGCTGTTCCTGCTGTGACCACGTCCTGAGGTGATTTCTCCACATATTCACAGCTCTTACAGTAAAGAAGGCTTGACGCCTCTGGAGACTGAACTTTTTCTTCTCCAGACAAAGGCTGTACCCAGGGGCATAGCTAAAGTGGAGGCAGGGGAGGCGGCTGCTACTGGGCCCAGACTCAGAAGGGGCCCGTCCAGGAGGGAAACAGAAATACTTTGTTAGGGCCCCCTTAATAGTATTATACATTATATACAGTGTAGGAAATGGACAAAGCGACTGCCTGGCCTGAGATATCTTGACTAGCCGCAGAAGTAAGGGTTGACTGGGAGGAGCAGGTTGTTAGGAGGAGGGCCCAGTGACATAGCTATAGGGGTCGCAGGGCCCCCCTTGCCAATTACTGTATTTTTCTCTTTAGAAGACGCAGTGCATCTTATAAAGTGACTACTAGTGAGTGCTTCCCTTATGGAGATGGACTCACCCCTCCTCCCTGGTCTTCTTGTCTGGGGCTGTAATGCACTGTCCTGACTGTGTACAGTGTCACCGTAGTGCACTCTATGACCTGACATTGTACCCAGTCTGGTCACAGTGCAGCGCAGGCCCAGAGAAAACCAGGGAGCGGTGATTGCAGGAGAGGTAAGTTAATTGACTTATGGAGGTCTGAGGGGTGTCTGATCTGGGGGTCTGATCTTGGCATGTTAGGGGGTATTTTTTGTACTGGCACACATAAAGGGGTATTTTTTAATCAGAGTACATAAGGGGGTATTTTTGTACTGGCACACAGTATAAGGGGGTATTTTTGTACTGGCACACAGTATAAGGGGGTATTTTGTACTGGCACACAGTATAAGGGGGTATTTTTGTACTGGCACACAGTATAAGGGGGTATTTTGTACTAGCACACAGTATAAGGGGGTATTTTTGTACTGGCACACAGTATAAGGGGGTATTTTGTACTAGCACACAATATAAGGGGGTATTTTGTACTGGCACACAGTATAAGGGGGTATTTTTGTACTGGCACACAGTATAAGGGGGTATTTTTGTACTGGCACACAGTATAAGGGGGTATTTTTGTACTGGCACACAGTATAAGGGGGTATTTTGTACTAGCACACAATATAAGGGGGTATTTTTGCTGAACTCTTGCACCAGGGCCCATAAGCCTTCAGCTGCGCCCCGGGGGGGGAGAGGGCAGTCAGTTCTAGTTACGCCACTGGCAGTGACCCCTTGTCTTTTCAGGGGATTTTACATGGAACAGTTTTTCTCCATATTGTTTGTACAGACCATTTACATATTTGTAGAAGTTAGGCTGGGTTCACATCACCACAAATCAGAGGTCTATCATTTTCTTGACGGAAGTAAAATTCCTCCTTTTCTCCCTTCTAAAATAATGGATCTTAGATGGAACGGACGGATCAGAGGCACGGAAACCTAAATGATGAGATGAACCTGGCATGAACCATTTCCCCCCTTAGATGCCTATTCTCAAGACCAAAGAAATTCTTTCAGTCTGTCCTCGGAACTAAGCCCCTACCAGTTTAGTAGCTCTGATTTGCACTTTTTCCAGTTCTAGTGCATCATATTCTATAAACTGGTGCCCAGAAGTGAACTGCATATTCCTGATGAGGCCGCACCATAGCTTTGTAAAGTGATAATATCAGATGCCTGATATGTCCATGCCTTGCTTAACCCCTTCACGCATTATGACGTAACTGTACATCATAATGTGAGAGGGGATGTATGGAGCAGGCCTCTGCAGCAGCAGCCACCCACACTGACAGGGAGCGGATATCATGCCGTCCCTATCATTTAACCCTATCATCAAAGCTGATCACGGCACCTGTGAGTGAAGGCAGAGGGATGCAGCTTCCTATGCCTTCCGATCGGAACTTCTGCAGTGAAATCATGGCGCTCCAATCGGTTCCCATGGCAGCCTGGACGCTGCTGAAGCATATATATAAAGCTTTATATAAAGTGTACAAAGGCTGCATAAAGCGAACTACATTGGAGGCATGAATCAAATAAAGCTATAAATGTCGGTTCTAGGTTAGTATTAACAATAGAAATATATAATAAATATTAGCCATGTATGATATGCAGTTATTTTAATGTGGACGACCATGGAGTTGGTATGTATCTAGCCAGCAACACTGCAATTTTTTAACTCTTGATGATTACCATATAACAAAAAAAATCCCTGTAGCTTCTAGCTTGTCTATATGCGAATTATGTTATCCTTTATGTCAATCATGTTATTCCTTATGCGCTAATTCTTTGATGTTCTAATCATGCAATTTAACGGTCAGGTCACTACAAAAAAAATTTTGTGACCCCGCGCTTTATGACTATATATATAACTATATGAGACATTCTTAGTTCTTATTTTTTCAGTTTAGTTTTTTTCCTCATTTGTATTTTACCAATTATATTTAGTTTTCACTGATTCTTGTTTTTCTACAATTTCGGGACATTACTCCATCACAGAGCACTGGAACTCACAATTGAGAGGAGTGCCAACCATTCAATATTATTCAGATTTCTCGAAAGTATCTAGGATTGTGTTGAAGTCCTGAGAGCACCGCAATTTAATAAAGCCCCAGTGATGACTGCCGCAGGAATCCTGTGTGCCCTCTCCACAGGCAATGTGAGATAAGCCCCTCACACTTCTCCAGCAATCCTCTAACCCTAGCTTGCAGCTTCTAGATAATCTGTCCGCTATCGCTTGATGAAACTTGGATAAGTCAGAGAGTTGTCTGCTGACAGACGTTATCTGCATTATCATCAGCCATACTTCCGCTTCAGATACTGGAGCTCGTTTACAAAGCACGCCACCTTTTGGCATTAAAGTCACAAACCCCATTTTTGCAACTTATTTTGTTCCTGTGCCACAGTATTTTGTCGCATTTTCCACCATGTTCACTACTTGGCAGTGGTGGGAGCCAGGCCAGGACATGGATCCCAGTAAATTTACTAACATTTAAGCCTTTAAACGGCTCTGTTTTTTCTCTTCAGGCATTTGGCTGCCATAGATGCACCTGATTTATTACATAAATTAGCCAAATCTTATGGTGGCGCAGGGAAAATCCAAGAAAAAAAATTATTGAAAGCTATTAGTAAATGAACCCCACTCTCTCTTAGCTCCGTCATATCTGATCTGATCATAGAAACATCCGTCTACCAGATGAGTGCTTCAGCTATTAACAGCTCTAAAGATATCAAAAGACCTGGGTTCCTCTACTGTAAGAGAGTCCATCCGTGGTGAGCGGAAATCCACAGAAAGATGATCCAGTGTTTCACCAGCATCTGAAGTGCAGACTCTCCCTGCTAAATGCCTGTACATGGGGTAGCAGCCCGCTTAAAATCATTGTCAACATTAACCCCCCAGCTTGTACTACCTTCTTAGGGAAGGTGTTACGTATAAGAATAGGGGAATTAAGAAACTTATCAAGCCCTCTTTTCTCCAGATATGTAATAGCAGTGGTCTCCTCCGCTGACAAGCAGGCGATTGGCGGGAAGGAACGCTTTCCTCCTAACAATCACCTGCCTGATCTGGCTAATACAGCCTTTGGGGACTGTCAGGAAGCGTTCCTTCCCAACAGTCGGCTGCTCGTTCAGTAAAGGAGACTGCGCATTTACATGCAGCCATCACCTTTACTGTATAAGGACGTTCCTGATGATCTGGACGATTATTGGTGCATCTATATGCACACACAGGACATTGGTAATGCACACTGCAAATGCATTGGAGGAGGGGCTGAAAGGTTTAAAACTTTGTGCACAAAGACAAAGAACTGAGCTCCATAGAGAACATAATCCAGGCAGGATGTTGTATGTCACCATCTATCTCTTTTATTACCATGGGGTGTCTGCCATGTACTACGTGGGTAGCGTGGTGATGGGAGTTCTCCCATTGTGTTGAAAGGACAGGTGATTATTATTTACCTTTACTATTCTGCATGTGATTTGTCAGTTACACATTTACTCGTGCATAGTAAATATTTTTATCACTTAGCCTGAGTAAGCCTATTTATTCTCAAATCTCAAATTCTCGTTAAAACAGGTGGTAGCAGCAGTGTTACACAAGTTTAAAACAGTTTAGTGGCCAAACCAGAAATACTACACAGGTGCGAACAATCCAGTGGCAGCTGCAGCAATCCTTCACGAGTTCTAACCATTCATTGACAGTAGCTGCAATTTTACACAGGTTCAAACAGCTCATTAGCAACTGCAGTGTTTTACAGGCATAAACCACTTAGTGATAGTAGCAGCCTTAGGCCTCTTTCACACCTGCGTTCTGAGGATCCAGCGGGCACTTCTGTCCAGCCGGATCCGTCAGAACGCAAGTCGCCTGAAAGCATTTGAAGACTGATCAGGATCCTGATCAGTCTTCGAAATGCTTTCAGGTTACCATGGCAGCCAGGACGCTACTGAAGTCCTGGCTGCCATTGTACTCCGCAGCAGTGTACTTACCTGCGCTGCGGCCGCCGGGCGCTCCTTCATGACGTCACAGGTACCTGCGGCGCATAGATCAATGCGCCGCCCGGACTTGTGACGTCATGAAGGAGTGCCCGGCGGCCGCAGCGCAGGCAAGAACACTGCTGCGGAGTACTTACCATGGCAGCCAGGACTTCAGTAGCGTCCTGGCTGCCATGGTAACCGGGCTGCTGCGCATGCGCAGAGCTAAATGTCAGATCCGGTGATGCGCCGAAACGACGTTTAGTTTAATTTCAGATCCGGATTAATGCACTTCAATGGGCATTAATTTCGGATCCGGCGTTACGGCATGTCTTCCGGATTTTTGGATGGAGACAGATGCACAGCATGCTGCGGTTTTGTCAACGTCCAAAAAACGTTCACATATCTGAACATCACAAGCAGCCTATTCAAGCCAGCGCATCGCAAGTCAGCACAGAGCATCGCAAGTCAGTGCAAGCAAGAAAGACACATCTCCTTTAAGACTGACATTTGTTCCTGCTCTTCAGAATAAGGTCAGAGCTTTCCTTTTATTACTTATTATTGCACATAGGTTTTGGCATAAAGAGACATTTTTGTGTTCAGGAATAAAAGACTTTAAAGTAAAACAAAGGACAGTTTGCAGTACACGGACTCTAAAGTATTTCAAGTGAAATTCATTTATTGCCTGCATTTGTGAGTATTGATTTTTAAAGTGAAAGGTCCTTTAATATTTGTATTGATTGTTATAGCATGTAAAGTAAAATGTCTGAGCCTAGTATTTCCGTGCCACTGTTAGAGGATACAAAGATAGATAGGATAGAAGTTGAAGAGCAAGGGAACCTTTCTGAGGTAGAAGAGTCTGATACACCACTAGTCTTGCCTCAAACAAATATATCCCAAACAAATGAACTAAAACGTTCATTACGTGCCAGGAAACCAAGCTCAAAGATGCTGGAAAATTTGAAGCAAGAAGCAGCATTAAAAGACAAAAGGTTCGCCCGAATGTATGAGAAGTGGAAATTATACATTAAATGCATTTGTGGGAAGTTAAAACAAGAAAGTATAAAAAGGGAACTTGAGTGATATGGTATAGACGGTAGAATAATCTGAATCAGAGCTTATGGCAGCATATGTCAACCTGCGGTCGTCTATGACACCTTCCCAGGATATTGTAAGGAACATGGACACGTACTGCAGTCACTAAAGATTTAGTAAAGCTTATGAGAGAACTATCATCTGCAGGTAACTATGATGAAGTTAAAGCAAGAAGTAGAATGAACAAGCTCTTTATGAGAGACTATCCTAAATCCTTAGGTGGAACCACAATCTCAAGTGGGACTTCCTTCTCTAGCAGAAGTGCCAGCCACATATCAGAGTCCTCAAGTACTTCAGCCAAAAGAAAGGAATTAGCTTAACAACTTGCTGTCAAGAGATCAGAAATTGAGATGTAATCTGCCATCGAAGCGCAGCGCCAACTGATAGATGAAAAGGATGCACAACGCTATCAAATGGAAGCACAGCGCTGTCAAATGGAAGCTGAAATGGAGGCACAGCACCAACAGATGAAAAGTCTGGAAAGGCAGAAAGAAGTTAAGATTATAGAAGCCAGACTCAGAGTACACGAAGAGGATATGAATCAGAGTAGTCTTAGGTTCAAATCTGTACAAAGTGAAGAAACAGACTCCTATTTTCCTCCATACGCCCAGGAGAATGGAAGGAAATCTCCAGCATGTAGTGAAGAAAATGATCATTACATACCGGTAATGTTGTTTTCCGGAGTCCATGACAGCACCAGGAGAGAGGGATCCACCTCCCAGGACAGGAAACCCACAGGTATAAATCTTCACAGACGCCCTTCCTCCTCAGTGGTTTTTAGAGACAAGACAAGAGACATCTTCAATACTTCCGGACCAGCTCCGTCCTATGGTTTCGGCTATCATCCGAGTTTAGCATTATAGTAGCTTTTTTTTTTCTGCACACTCCGTGATGTAGAACCCAACACCAAAATGAACCGAATAGAAAAAAAGGTGGAAAAGAAAAAAAAAGGGGGGGGGGGAATTAAGGTGGTGCTGTCATGGACTCCGGAAAACATTACCGGTACGTAATGATCATTTATCCATTCGTCCTATGACAGCACCAGGAGATATCCCAGAGAGTGAAAAAATCAGGGGGGCCCACAGCCTGAAGGGCTTTACGTCCAAAGGAAAGATTAGATACTTTCGATAGGTTTAATCTATAGTGTCTATAGAAGGTAGAAGCAGAAGACCATGTTGCTGCTCTGCAAATTTCCCGTATAGAAACTTCTGCTTTTTCCGCCCAAGAAGTTGCCACCGCTCTCGTGGAATGGGCCGACCAACCAGACGGGACAGGTTCCTGCACAGAAATATACATGAAAGAAATAGCCTGTTTGATCCAACGGGCCAAGGTACTTTTACTAGCTGCTTTTTCTCTATTTTGGCCTGAATACAAGACAAACAAAGAAGAACATTTCCTCCAACTTTTTGTAGCCTCTAAGTATTGCAGGACACAATCCCTAACATCTAGGGAATGAAATACTGCCTCTTTCTCGCTCTTTGGATTCTCATAGAAGGAAGGAAGAATCACTTCCTGACTCCTATGGAATTCTGATACCAGCTTGGGTAGGAATGCCGGGTCTGGCCTAAGACGTATACAATCATCTTGGAAGATCGTATAGGGCTAATGGAAAGCGCCTGTAGCTCACTATGCTCCTGGCAGAAGTAATTGCTACCAAAAAAATACATTTTAAGGTCAGGAACTTAATAGGTTGAGAGTCTATAGGACTAAAGGGAGGTTTAACCAAGCCCTTAATACTAGATTGAGATCCCTTGGGGGTGGGGGGGGGGAGGCGGTCCTGAAAACTCTTCACAGGGTCACTCCTGGATAGTGATTTACAGAATCTTATAATCCAAGGGTGAAATACTAACCTGTAATCAAATAGAACACTGAGCGTGGCCACCTGAACCTTGATCGTACTCAATGCTAGGCCTTTTTCAACACCTCTTTGGAGGAACTCTAAGATTCTATTTAACTGGAGAGGGCAGGATGTGCATGGAGGGATGCCTAGAAACTTAAAAAAGGTAACCCAAGTTCTGGCGTAGATATTAGTAGTTACCGGCTTCCTACTTAACAGCATGGTAGCAACCACTGACTTAAAAAAACATCTATCTAGTAAAAGGCGCCATTCAAAAGCCACGCCGTCAAATGGAGCCTCTCCACAGGGGGGATGGACTATTGGACCCTTAAAAAGAAGATCTGGGATCTCTGGAAGGACCCAAGGATCTGCTGCCGACATCACCCTCAGCCAATAGAACCACGCTCGACGTGGCCAGAAGGGACCAATCATGATGATCCTGGCTTTGTCCTCCCTGACCTTCTTGAGAACTCTCGGTATCAATTGAAGAGGAGGGAAGGCATACAACAACCCCTGATTCCAAGGCTGAACTAGGGCATCTATCGCCTCTGGCTGATCTCTGGGAGACAGGGAATAGAATCTTTTTACCTTCCTGTTCTCCCTGGTGGCAAAAAGATCTATTCGAGCCATCCCCCATAACCTGACTATCTTGCTGAAAACAGAAGGGTTCAGAGACCATTCCCTCTGATCTAGAGATCGACTGCTCAGAAAATCGACCTTCCAGTTGTCCGAACCCCTGATGTGGAGGGCAGAGAGGGACAAGGCTACCCCCTCCACAAGGGAAAAAATCTGAACCGCCAGGGATAGCAGGGCCCCCGATCGGGTACCCCCCTAATGATTCAGATAGGCTACGGTTCACGTATTGTCGGAAAAAATCCTCACGTGTCGAACCCTGATCAAAGGGAGTAAATCCTGAAGGGCAAGAAAAACTGCCATAAGTTCCTTTAGATTTGAAGAACTGTCCAACATCTGGCAGTCCCATAATCCTTGAAGCAAGGTCTCCCCCACATGGGCACCCCACCCCACAGGGCTGGCGTCTGTGGTAACTATGAGGGGATCTTCGATCCTCCATGGGACTCCCTGCTCCAGGTTCTCTAGTCACAACCACCACTTCAGCGTCTGATAAGTCCGGGCTGATATAATGTTTTCCTCCAGGTCTTATGTAGCTCCTGACCAATTTCTTAAGATCTCCTCTTGGAGGGCTCTGTAATGAATTTGAGCCCATTGATCCGCCGGAATACAGGCGGTTAAAGTTCCCAGTATTGACATTGCCTTCCTTAGGGATACACATGGATTGTTTATCAGGGTGTGAATCACTGACCTTATTTTCTGAACCTTTTCTGAGGTCAGGAAGGATCTCTGAGCCGTTGAATCCAGCAAGATTCCCAGGAATCGCTGTTTCTTTTCTGGAATCAGCCTTGATTTCTCTGTGTTCAGGATCCAGCCCAGGGTTATCATGATTTCTATCACCTGTTGGACCTGAAACAAGCATTTCTGGTAAGACATTGTCGGGATAAATAGGATCTCCTTTTCCCCCGATATGGGCTGCCACCTCTGAGACTAATTTCGTAAAAATCCTTGGCGCCATCGAGATTCCGAAAGGAAGTACCTGGAATTGAAAATGTTTCAGCTCCCCTTGGAATTTCAACGCCACTCTGAGGTACTTCTGGTGCCCTGGAAAAATTAGAAGGCGATAGTAGGCATCCCTGATGTCATAAACTACCGTAAAACAATCTTTATACAGAAGCTGAGTTACTGTCTGCACAGTCTTCATTTTGAAGGGTGATATAACAGGTATCTGTTTAGAGACTTCAAATTTATGATAGTCCTGTATTCTCCACTTGTTTTTTTTACTAAAAACAGAGTAGAATAATATCCTCTGCCTATTACTTCGTCTGGACACCGAATAAGAGCCCCTTTTTGAATGAGTTTTGACACCTCTTTTTCTAGAAAGTTGTGTTGAATGGTCTACCTGTGTAATCCTACCCTGGCGTCATTGGGAGCTGTCTTTTTTAGGGGGGTCCCTAGATTGATTTTTGAACAGGAACCCCCCCGGACCTGGAAAACTTCCACCTATCATTCCTATTTGCTGGACTTCTATTCCTGTCTCTGTTACCTCTGCCTCTCTGGGAAAAACGGTCCTGTCTACGAAAGGACGATTGTAAGGAAGATGGGAATCCCTTTTTCTTATCTCCTGCTTTTTCTAATATGTCGTCTAGGGAGGATCCACATAAATATTTCCCCTTACAAGGGATACCACATAATCGACTTTTAGAGGCCACATCCCCTGACCAATTCTTGAGCCAGATGGCTCTACGGGCGGAATTGGCCATGGATGAGGCCCTAGCGGATAACCTCACCCGATCTGCTTTACCAATAGCCTCGACAGATTCTAACAACTTATCCCTCGGGGTCTTATCTCGGATCTGTGTTTCCAGCTGCTTGATCCTCAGAATCTGTGCCCTAGCCATACAGTTGGAGGCTATATTAGGCTTAAAAGATGCACCTATGGACTCCCATGTTCTCCTTAAAAAGGTGTCAGATTTTCTGTCCATAGGATCCTTTAAATTGCCCAGGTCATCAAATGGTAGGGACGACTTCCTTGATACCTTGGCTATGGGCACGTCAATTTTGGGGGCCCTATCCCATAAGGAACATTCACCCTCTTCAAACGGATATTTTCTTTTTATTACCGATGGGATAAAGCTTCTCTTATCCGGATGCTTCCACTCTCTAGTCATCATGGCTTCTATATTCTTATGGATAAAGAAAGCCCTCATTTTCTTAGTCTGCAGGCCCCCAAACATGATGTCTTGAATCGAGCGAACCTCTTTAGCGTCTTCCAGATTCATGTTTGCCCTTACAGTCTTGACTAACTGTTCCACTTCCAGAACCGGAAAGAAGGGCCTACCACTACGTTCCTCATCTGAAGATGATGTAACGGACTCCCTTTCACCACTTTCTAGTTTGTCCTATGAACAAGAGATATCCGAAACCTCCATAGACAAGGATGTGTCATCTTTTGCGCCCCTGCGTCTACGTTCTTTACTTGACATAAGGCTTAACTCTTCTCTAATCATTTTCTTCATGCATTTCACCATACTAGGGGATTCCTCCGCTATGGTACTCTCAATACATCCTTTACATAGTGGCTTAGTGTATGCAGCATCTAGTTTGGCCTTACATATACCACATTCTTTGTGATGTGTTTTAGTGGCAGCTTTTTTGGGCTTGTCCTAGAATTTCTAACAAACAGAAGATCAGAATCTCAAAGAGAAGATAAATGCAGGTCACTTGCATATCTTCAGGCCCATACCCATCATACCATAGGCACAGGGGTAAACTGGGTCCTTAGGATTCTCCCCAGAGCTCTCCATGCTGGGTAATGCTCCTATGGCCCTGGATCTGGAAGGTCCTAGCAAGGATCACAGGGGAGGCTGGCTGGACCGGCCCAAAGGCTTGCACATGGAACGCCAGGCAGGAATAATAAATCCCTGATGCGCTGCCTGGATGCCCTGCACTTCTTCCTCTTTCAAAACTGCCGCCTTCGCTATGCTCCACCCCCTTTCCCTGTGTCACCGGCACCTTGCTGAATCGCGCTCTTGCTGCCCATGCCGCTGGCGTCTTCCTGCAGGATGTCCTCTAGGAACAGAGCGGGGAAGATTGGAGGGAGGTAAGGAAGGAGGGAGAGAAGGCCTCCCGATATTACAGCGCTGATTTCTCTTCCTGGTGTGCGGAGCGGGGAACTCACCCGACGCACACCATTTTCAGCCAGCCTGTGCTAAGCCAGGGAGAAACTACTCCCCACCAAAAATAACAAACTACCTGTAGGTTGTCTTCCCAGGACAGGAAACCACTGAGGAGGAGGGGCGTATGTGAAGATTTATACCTGTGGGTTTCCTGTCCTGGGAGGTGGATCCCTCTCTCCTGGTGCGGTCATAGGACGAAGGGATAATAAGTCATTATCCTTTCATCCCTGCTCAGAAAGACAGAGAGAGACTTAATCCAGTGTTAGGAAAAAGGTGTGTGAATTTACCCTCTATCTCTACCGGAAAAGATAAAGAAAGGGACTCACCTAATTCAGAACTAAGTGAGAAATGGAACCGGATGATTCTATTCCTAGATGTCACGGCAATGCTCAGGAGAGTGTTACAACCATTGTCCCAAAAGGACAACAGAGAACAGTCCTCGCTAGACTTCCCATTCTGGAACCTACTGTATTATCAGGGGACATACTGAAGTTCATAGTGGAAGTTTTGAAATGATCATTGAGCATCGTGGCTTCAGGCCAGCCGACAAGTTATTCTACCTATAGAAATATGTTGGAGAGGAAGCAAAGAAAGTTCTTGAAGATAACTTCTATAGAAAAGACGAAAAAGCCTACAAGCAAGCTTGGGAAAAATTCAATGCAAGATATGGTCATGCTTTCTTACTACAAAGAGCTTTAAGGGAGAAAATGAATAACTGACCTAAAATAGGTCCTAAAGAACACTTCAGACTCCAAGAGCATGGTGACTTCCTGCAAACATGCAGCAATGCCATCCCACATGTACGAGGACTGGAAGTACTGAACGACTATCTAGAGAACCACAGGATGCTAGCTAAGCTACCTGAAGAAGTGGCTTCTAGATGGAATCGCTATGTGACTTGACAGTTAGATCTAGGTAAGAACTTCAAGTTTAAAAGAGTTCTCTGAGTTCGTCAATAAGGAAGCACGGATAGCATGTAATGCAGTAACAGCATCTTACGCCTTAAAATCCTTAGAAGAAAGGCCTGAGAGAGATATAAGACGCGCAAGAGCAATTCGCTTTGCAACCAACGCAGCAGCTAAAGGTCTAGATACCTATGAGAGCAAGTTCAAAGTCACTACTAGGATCAGTAGAGCGATAGAACCGACAAATCTTCAGACTACCTTCTACTCCATACACAAGTGCCAACAATTGAAGGAGAAGTCCCCAGATGAAAAGAAAAGGTTTGTACTTGATAACCAACTGTGTTTTGGATGCCTAAGAAAAGGCCATGTTACTAAGGAGTGTAAGAAAGAGGCCACATGCAGCATTTACAAAGGTCGCCATCCTACACCGCTACATGAAGAACGTCTGAAGAAGGATAAATCCTCAATACCTAAAGATGCTGAGGAAGAAAAGAAAGTATCGATATTCTCTTGCAGAGTGAGGGAAATCAATGGTTGTATCAGTGTGCATTTCAAATCCTAAAAGGAGGAACAAGAAGGTGTACGCCTATGCGCTACTGGATGCCCAGAGTGACGTCACCTTCAAGTGGCTACAGAACCAGTGAAGCTCAAGCTCACCATGATGACGGGAAGAGACACATTAGTGAACAGTCTAAAAAATCACTGTTTGCCAGCGGGCGATCATGCAGTCTAACCACAGTCTGCTTTCTGCAAATAATAATTTTGTATAAGGACGTGCAATGGTATTAGTGATCACTGCTCCCTATCCTGTGGAGGAGATCGCTGCCGGTAAATGTGTCTCCTCCACCGACGAGCAGGCGATTGTCAGAAAGGAACACTACTGTATGGGGACAAGCTATGGCATTAGTGATCACTGCTCCCTAAACTGTGGAGGAGATCGCTGCCTGTAAATGTGTCTTTTTCACTGACGAGCAGGCGATTGCCAGGAAGGAATGCTTCTGTATGAGGACGAGCGATGGCATTAGTGATCACTGCTCTCCATACTGTGGAGGAGATTGCTGACTGTAAATGTGTCTCTTCCACTGACGAGCAGGAGATTGTTAGGAAAGTACGCTTCAGTATGGGGACAAGCGATCGCATTAGTGATCACTGCTCCCTGTACTGTGGAGGGGATTACTGTATGTAAATGTGTCTCCTCCACTGATGAGCAGGAGATTGTCAGGAAGGAACGCTTCTGCATGAGGACCAATGATGGAGGAGATCCCTATCCTGAGGAGATCGCTGCATGTAAATGTGTCTCCTCCACTTACTGGTACCAGTGTCACTTGAACTGCCATATATTTCAACCAGACGCATTTCAGTGTTGTCTCCACCTTCCTCAGTGCTTTCAATATGGCAGTGTTCATATTATTTCTTAATAGGCTTGATTGATAAGTTTGCTAAAAAATCTGGACTGGATTGGAAGATCAGAAGCATACAATATTCTGTGCTTACATGTATTTTATTGACCATCTCCTGCTTGTCAGTGGAGGAGACACATTTACATGCAGCAATCTCCTCCACAGTACAGGGAGCAGTGATCACTAATGTCATCGCTCGTCCCCATATACAATCATTGCTTATTGGCAGCAGAGTCTGTTTCACTCGTTCATCTGGTAATCGGCGCCAGTCCTCCTACGAATGCTTGTTAGTGATGATCTGCCGGCTGCTCGGGAAGTGTAAAGCTCAGAGATCATCTCTTTTACTTTAACAGTAAACAGGGTGGATTATCATTTGGAATAAACAGACACTCAAACAGGTACCTTCAAATCGTTTCTGGGGTTTGTCCTGGATTCCAGAGAGATGATCGTGTGCTTGCCCCTGAAAAGATGGCCAAGAATCAGAGCTGTGGGAAGATTCTTGTCCGTACCTTGGACAGTGTCGATCAGAACTCTCATGAAGATGTTGGGTCGGAGGTAGGCATTCCGTTGGGCTCTCTGACCCCCGTGGCGCTGCAGAGCGGGGTATTGTCTCACTGGAATCATAGTCCAAACAGCCTAGACAACATGTTCTCTCTGCCCCGGGAAACCTGACGGTCCTCAACCCCTTCTACCAGTTTTCAACTTCCTGCCTCGCCCATTTTTTTCAGATCTGACGTCACTTTATGTGATAATTTTGGAATACTCACTTATCCAGGCCATTCTGAGGTTTTCTCATTGTACTTCACGACAGTGGTCAATTTGAATTTATATATTTCACCTTTATTTATTTAAAAAATACCAACAATTTGGAAAAAAATTTGTCCTTTTCAAAAATGTCTCTGCTTTTAAAGACAGATAGTGATACCTCATAAAATAGTTATTACACTACGTTTTCCATATGTCTACTTCATGTTGGCATTAGTTTGTAAATGTCATTTTATTTACTTTTTTGGCTGTGAGATGGAGTACAATATTAGATGCAATTTTCAAAACCCGCTTTTTAAAGGACCAATTCAATTATGAAGTCTTTGTGGGGCTTATATAGTAGAAACCACCCATAATGACCCCATTTTAAAAACTACACCCCTCAAGTTATTGAAATATGATTTTACAAAGTGTGTTAACCCTTTAGGTGTTCCACAAGAATTAAAGGAAAATGGGGGTGAAATTTTACTTCTTTTTGCAGTTTACCCATTCTAGTTCATTCTGGTGAACGGCCAAGCAAACCTCAGCATTTATTACCCTGATCTGCAGTTTACAGAAACAGCCCACATGGTCATAAACTGCGGGATGGGCACACGGTGGGGCTGAAAAGGGAAGGAGCAACATAGGGATTTTACACGGCAGTTTCACTGGGATAATTTTAAGTTGCCATGTTGCTGTAGGGGTGAAGACACCCCTACAGTAGAAACTCAGGGCAGGCAGGGTTATGGCACCGCTTTTATTTTTTATGAAGTTCTCCTGACAGGATAGCTTGTGTTATTTTTAAAGAGCAGGTTATTAAGGACGTGATGATATCAAATAGTTTTTTTTGTTTTTCATAATAAAGCTTTTTGTAAAAAAAAAAAAAAATAAATAAAAAAAAAAATCAGGTTTGTGAGTCTCCATCTTCTGAAAGTAAATTTTTTTGAAAATTTCTGCCGATCTTCTTGAGTAGGGGCTTTTTTTTTTTTTGGGAAGAGTTCACGTTTCTAGTGGTACAATTTTTTGACCATTTTATATACTTTTTTGGGGCAAGGTGATAAAAAAAAAAAACACTCTATACCCTCTACGTTTAGCAAACAAAAGGGCTCATCAGGTTCTGGGTACAGTACAAGACAAACATGTACCCAGCTCCTGATGAGCCTTTTTATTGGCGAAACATAGGGTCTAGAGTTCAGACTTAGCGCATCCTGATGTTCCTGTGATAGGGCAGCCGTTCAGCATGTTAGTCTAGACCAGTGATGGGCAAAGTGCGGCTCTCCAGCTGTTGCAGAACTACAACTCCCAGCATGCAAAGCCTGTCTATAGCTATCAGCCTACTGCAGGGCATGGTGGAAGTTGTAGTTTAGCAACAGCTGGAGAGCCGCACTTTGCCCATCACTGGTCTAGACTACTTAGTTTGTTATATAGGGGATACATAGCGACTAGCAATATATCAGTGGGAGCGAGAATGAATGGTTACCCATAGTGCGGCCAGGTCCCTTCCCCTCAGCCGAGTAGAGTCTAGATGTGCATGGAGATGGCACATTTATATTCCTTATAGTGTGACATTATCCTGTCAATTTACTGCGCTACAGCATTTCTTGCAGGAAATCTATCAGCTACACGGTACCGTCTTTCATACAGTGTTTTGCATGTAGATATCGCTGGTCACAATTGAGTACAGCCTATGTTTTCCCACCAGACACGTTAAGCCATATTCAGTGGTGGGTCTGGGCTGTAGCTTATGGTCGTTGAGTGACCAAGTCGTTTTTGTGTGTATGTGTTCATTGAGGGATTCACACGTTTCCCCTATTTTTAGTGCATTTCTAATAAGATGCTCTGTCCATACACTGAAGGTTCAGGCTGGTCTACATCTTCCCTCCAATTTCCATGACGATGAGAGTATTAATGAAAATCAGGAAGGACCAAGCCACAGTAATAGCTATGAATTCATTTTGGCCTAGGAGGTGGTTTTCCCAACTCATTCAGATGAGACGAGGGCATTACTGGGAAGCTTCCCCCAGTGCAGAACGAGGTGTATTGTGGAACCCAACAATCAAGGGCATCTTCCTGATCGCAAGTTCAAACAACAATACTGATGGATCTGATCATTTCATGCCATTCAGAGGGTCTGGATAAAGGTCTAGGTGTTTCCACTTTAAAAGTTCAAACTGTGGCCGTGTCAGCCTTTTTAGGAAAATCATTATCTTCAGATCCCCTGATTATAAGATTCTGGACGGGAGCATCCAGATTAAGACCAACCATCTGGGAACCCATTGCTCAGTTGGATCTGTCCGTGGTGCTGAGGGGCCCATGTAAAGTTCCCTTTGAAGGAAGCCGATTACTTTTGTAAAAGGACTGGAGAACTGATGGCCCTATCTGCTGTTGAGCCCCACGTTGTTTTCCTTCGCCATGGGGTATTGTAAAAACAGCTGCTTTCTGCCTCATTTCATACCCTGAACCGATTAATTTTTCTCCCAGCCATTTCCTCTGGGGAGGATGAAGAATCGAACCTTCATTTGTCAGTTGGATCTAGAGCCTTAAGGATTTATCTTTCTAGATTCTGTGATTTCCGTAGAGAATTTACTTTTTTTTTCCAAAATCTCTAGACCTACTCTCAAGACTAGCATCTACTTGGAGCTGCCTGAATTTGTAAAAAGTAATTCCACTCCAGCTGCTTCAACGTCTTGGGCTGAGAAGTCAGCTTCCTCTGGTGCAGATTAGCAGAGCAGTCTCCTGGAGTTCTTACGAATAAGAAACCCAATCTGGCAGCACACTGTTATACACGCAAACGACGGAGCTAGAGATAGGATTGTTCTGGATTACAGCAGCACTATACACGAAAAATGGAAGCTCTTCACGCACATTTTTGATCACATATGTGTTGGGCCCATCTACCAACGTCAAGGTGGCTTCTGTAGATGGGTCCCTGACACTAACAGATCTGCCTCTCCTGGGCCTAACCCAAGCCTCCAATGATCAGGGCGGTGTAGGAACCAGCGATATCTATACTCTGCTTAGATGCCCTGGGCAGATGGGCGGAGTGCTTAATCTAAAGGCGGGAGCTACCCTCTAAACACACTGCAAGAACATTCAGACAGCACACCTATAAAGCCAACATACAGACAGCAAACAAAATATGGCAGTATCTCATCGGTGGGGGTCAGACACCCCTGATCAGCTATTTAAGAAGGCACCAGTGCTCGCGGTAGCGCCTAGCTTTTCCTAGACGAGGTGACGTTACATTCATCGGTCACGTGGCCAAGGAGCAGCTCAGGCCCACTATAGTGATGGGGCCGAGCGTGATACCAAGCACAGCCGCTGATGAGATACTGATGATATGTCATTAGTTAAAAAAAAATCCCAGAAAACATAGCCTTTGGGACATCTATTCTGAATTCCACATGTCAAGAGGGCCCTGCATATGGGGGTTTTGCTGGCTAATTCTCCATTTTATGCAGCCTGTTAGGATGTAAGGGAAGCATTGAATTCTAATGTTAATATGTTTTCCCTTAGTCCTAAGAGCACCACAGACTTTCCTCTGTTAATTTTTCTTCTTTTCTATATACCACACAGTTTGGAGGAGCTATGGTTAAGGAGAGGACACCCTCTGCCTTCCAACTGGAGCCCACATGGCAAAATTGTAGGGTTCCAGCTACCATGACAACCCGAGTCCTTGAGGAGCGTCCCAGGCCTGTCATGGTTTAAAGGGGTTTTCCGAGATTATTATTAATTTTTTTTGATGACCTAAATAAAGGCAAAACAGAAACCGGGCCCAGTCCTTAAGGGGTTAACAGATGTCCACAAGGGTCACCAAGCCTGAAGTCAGTCCTCGAGAGGTTTCCGCCGCTGATGGAATAGACGCCAGAACAGGATGGAACGGATGGACTGCGGCATCTCACTGCTAAGAACTGCAGATTTTGGTAGGTTTCCAATCAGTATTTTTTTTACTCTGGATTTTCAATGTGATCGGCCAGGAAGGACCATCGTTCTCGCTGAATGCCTTCAATAAACCAGAGGTCCTGCAGTTACCAATGTGGGATCTGCTGGGTGGATATACGGTTTTGTGTTCCTATTGTGCCCGTGATGCTCTGAAGTCTACAGTTCATAGATTCACAGAGATTGTGCTGCATAGTGCCAAATGTCGCACAGGTACAATACCCCCTGCAGTTAGTATCCAGATCAAAAAAGTGAAAATGCGGATGCGACACTGACGTATCAGGTCTATTCACACTTGTGCTCTCTAGTCAGGATTTTGCCATCGGTGTTTGTAAGCCAGAACCAGGAGCGGGTCCAAAAGACAGAAGCAGCGCAGAGCTTCTATGCTTTGTGTAGGTTCCACACCAGGTTTGGCTTACAGATTGTGCTGTGTGAACGAGGCCTCCTGTACTCCTTAGAAGGTCTATAGGGGGGCTAACCACCCTGATACAACAATCTGCGCAGACAGATCGAGGCCTGAAGGGCTCTGTCACTGAGACCAGGCCGAGAGAATACACCGGTGTAAATGGATTATGTGATTCACACACTACAGGTGCAAACACTAATAGCGGGCTCCACACTGCTGAAAAGGAGTGAGAACAGAATGGTTATTAAAGTCCTGTGATTTCTGCAGCCTGGGCCCTGATTCCACAGACTCGCTCCATCAGTAGGAAAGGTCAATTAAAAACCATGACCCGGCTGCAGCTCCTCCGTATCTATGCCATCGCAGCAACTTCTTCCATCTAAAGCACAAACAGCGGAGGACTAAATGGAAAAACTTGGTTACTTTTCATCGCCGGATGTATACTTTCATGTCAGGACCATGTACAACCAGAACCACAAAATCAGGCAGAAGCAGCTGCAGCAGGGCTTTTACTTGGGTAGTGAGCTACTGGCCAAGACATAAAAAACACAAACCACAGAAATCTGACACTAAAAACAGAACATGAAGAACGGCAAGAACAGAACCGTAGAAAAATAACTCTTTTATATCCACATAAGATGGAAAATATTCTTAAAAAAAAATAAAATAAAAAAAATGGGCAGTGCGGGCCACCAGGGGAAATCTGCAAGAACACTTGTGAACAGCGGCCTCGAAGTGAGGCAAGACCCAGGCCGGCACCACTGACATCGGGTCTAGGTGCCGCTCCGCAATACACAAATAGCTTCTCTTTATCCAAACAAATCCAAAAATAGAGAACTTTCTTCATGTAGAGTAAGAATCTGCGTCCATATACACAGTAAGGCACGAGGCCAAGTTCAGAGATTGATGGGGACATCAAACATATCACAGACTCCTTCACTTTCATCCAAGTTGTAGACATAGTCGTGGTCACCGGGTGGTGGAGAAAGCCTGAGCAGAGGGGCGAACACTGAAAAGGGGGAGAGCCAGCATAAGATGGAGTAAGAGGAGGTCCCTGCCGTCACCAGAGGAGAACAGAAACACTCACCTTCAGAGGACATCAACTCTTCCAGAAGGTCAGATGCCATGCATTCTGGAGCACAGTGGAAAACAGTTACTGGAACGTCCTACACAAGGTCCTAGAGCTGGCAGGTCACCATGAATTCACTTACCTTTCGTGGCATCAAATAATTCTGAGAAGTCTGTGGGTAACTCCAGCACTGAAAGGAGAAGCAATGGATAGGACACACCAGAAGAGTGGGAATATGGTGAATATGATGCATTCTCCCATTACTTACTGTCAGATGGGTCAGAGCTGATTGGCTGGAACGAGGTAGAAACATTCGGCAGGTCCGGACTGTTGTCTAAGGAGGCTGAAGATTGGAGAGGGCAAGTGTCCACATATGGAAGACGACTTAGCCCTTTATCTTCTACTTCTGGGTCTAACACCAAAAAATACACATTACCGTTAATGCCGATCAGATCCAACGGCACAAACTAGTTTCTTCCATGACAAACAGCCTGCCCCTAACAGGAGCAGCCAGGGGACTACTAGTCCCAACCCCCCTGCTCTACAGTCCTAGGTCCCCCGCGAGTTGTCAGACACTGAGGGGACGTCTATGGGGGGAGTTACCGGAGTCTTTGTTGGATAAATTTCAGAAATGAGACGTCTTCAAATGACACTTTTGTCTAGATATGTTACTTTCGTTTCAGTAATTAACATAACTAACCACACCCACTTTTAAAAACTGGAGTAACGGGTATGAAAAAAATGTAAGTCACAGGTTTCTGCGCAAATAAGGCAAAGACACAAATGTTCTATTGTGCAACTTTTTGAAGCCAGAATTCTGAAACGCAGGACAAGATAATCTCCCCCCTAGGTTCTTTTTTTTTTAACATAACATTTTTGATTTTCATCATATTTTAAAGTTCTAGTAGGTAATAAAAACAAAAATGACTACATTAGTTCCGATATTTCTGATACAGGGTGGGTTCACACTGGCGTCATGCCATTCCGTTATAGGTTCCGTTCTGTTTGTTCTGTCCTAATAGAAGTCTATGGGCAGGATAATGGATCCGTCCGGTTTCAGTTACGCAGGACGGAAAAAAAGTCCTGTCCACAGGACCAGACGGATCCGGTATGCTGCCCATAGACTTCTATTAGGACGGAGCAAAACGGAAAGTCTCGGTTTTTAAACAATCTTTTTATTGTAATTTTCAGTTACAGTACATATAAATAAAAGGTATAACAAATTCAAGTCAATAAAAGTATATATCTTAACATGAATCTTAAGACACGTGCATCATAGACGCGCAGATTTTATAAATATTTCGCTTCCCGAGGGTGTTTTTACATTTTTCTACCATCCTGTGTGTTGGAATGGAGTCATCAGATTTTCTATTTTGCGAATTTTTTTAAGAAATGATGTTACTGAATGTATCTATTCTCTCGTCTGTAGCTGCGGGGCTTGTCTGGTGTATCCAGGGGCTCACGATACATCTTTTAGCTACTAATAGTACGGCATGGATTATTTGTGGATCTTTGTAGTTAAATATATATGATTTCGGGCCTAGTGGTCTCGGTATTTTCCAGTGAGCCTCTGTACCGCGCCATAGGTCTGTGTTTGAGGAGTTACATTCAGGATAGCTTGTTATTCTTTTTGGATTTTTATCATTTTTCGGGATGTTAAGGCCTCTTTCACACGGGCGTCACATTTGACACCCGGATAAGAGGCGGGTGCATTGCGGGAAAATGCGCGATTTTTCCGCGCGAGTGCAAAGCGCTTTAATGCGCGTGCGAAAAATCGGCATGTTTGGTACCCAGACCCGAACTTCATCACTGAAGTCCAGTTTCGGGTTGAGTATTCTGTAGATTTTATTATTTTCCCTTATAACATGGTTATAAGGGAGAATAATGGCTCTCAATACAGAATGCTTTGTAAAATGTGGATTAAGGGGTTAAAAATAAAAAAATTCACTCGCCTTATCCACTTGATCACGTAGTTGCCGATCTCTTCTGTCTTCTTCAAGCATTAGCTGTCGGCTAAAGGACCTGTGATGATGGACCATGTCATGAGCTCGGTGACGTCATCACAGGTCCTTTAGCCGACAGCTAATGCTTGAAGAAGACAGAAGAGATCGGCAACTACGTGATCAAGTGGATAAGGCGAGTGAATTTTTTTATTTTTAACCCCTTAATCCACATTTTACAAAGCATTCTGTATTGAGAGCCATTATTCTCCCTTATAACCATGTTATAGGGAAAATAATACAGATCGGGTCCCGTCTCTTAGCAACCATGCGGGAAAATCGCACTGCATCCGCACTTGCTTGCGATTTCCCCACAGCCCCATTCACTTCTATGGGGCCTGCGGTGCGTGAAAAACGCACAATATAGAGCATGCTGCGATTTTCACGCAACGCAGAAGTGATGTGTGAAAATCAGCGCTCATGTGCACAGCCCCATAGAAATGAGTGCGTCCTCCTCACATTGCACCCGCCTGAAAGGGGCCTAAATCCTAGATATGCTTTATGTATTATTTTGAAGAATGCTTCTTTCCATCTTTCGCTGCACGTACATTTTTTGACTTTTGACCATCCCAATAATTTTTTTGTATGCTTTCATCTGAAGGGCCCATGTCTTAAAACGTTTTTGGATATGGGCATGTGAATAGAGATTTTGTAAGTTTTTATATAGGTCTGAAATGAATGGATAATTTTGAGGTGTTTTCAGTAAAAGATGAAATGTTGTTTCTGTAGATTCTTAAATTTAGATTGGAGATATTTGTGCGCAGGTGAGGACCGGTTATTTCCCAGGTTATATGCCACTTGTATTCCTTTTGTCAGATTCATGCGTTAGTCGCCCGCTGTGTGGATTCCCTTTCCTTAAATATTGGGCTGTCAGGAGTAACTTCTATATGGCTCCGCAGTGTCTTTAGATAAGAGATACGGTAGTTAGAGGTTTTTTGGATCTTTCCATGTTACCAGGGTGTCTCTTAGGACTACTGATCTCTTTGCTATGGTCGGCCAGCAGAGACTTTAGATTTTCTGGAGCCATTAATGTTGGAGTAATGCTGGGCGCCCTGTAGCCAGTCTAGGGTGCGGCGGCTCAGACAGGCGGTATTGAGCTCTCGAATATTCGGGAGGTTTATTCCTCCTTCCGCTTTTGGTAACATTAGTTTTTCTAGTGCAATTTTTGTTTTTTTGCTTTGCCATAGAAATGTTGTGAACATTTTGTTTAAGTTTGTTATATCTGTGAGTGTTAATAATATAGGGACGGTTTGAAGTGGATGTAGTCATTTTGGAAAAGTTATCATTTTTAATAGTTGCCATCGTCCCATTAAGGATAGTTGGTAAATGTTCCCATTTTTGTAATCCTTCTGTTATTTTTTTGAATAAAGGGGGTAGTTTAATCCATATATTGTGTCAGGGGTAGGTCCAATATTTATCCCTGGTTTCAGATTTATGCCTCTCTGACACCAGAACGGTTCAGATTTGGGATTTTTTAGTTCTAATAATTCCCTTTTAGATATGTTAATATAGAATCCCGCTATTAACGTGCTGAACATGTGTCAGTACTTTCTGTAATTGTTTTGGGGTTGAGACGAAGCATATGAGGTCATCCTTGAGCATCGCTAGTTTTACCTCTTTTTTGTCAATATTGATTCCCTCGTGGAGTTCTCATTCTTCTAATGATCTTGCTAATGGTTCTATGGCCAAATCAAATGGACGTAGGGATAGGGGACATCCCTGTCTGTGCCTTTATAGACTGAACCCTGATGTATGTATTCTGACCATGGGGTTTAAATAGAGGCGGAAGGCCCCCGGCCGGGACCACCTTATATTGTCCAGTGCTTTCTCAGCATCTAAGGTTAGAAATGTTGGATGTTCCGCTTAGTTCTGTCTAATATAGTCGGTGACTGCTGCTCCTCCTTGGACCAATCCGACTTCTGCAGGTTTCTGAAGGCGAGCGGACATTATTTTATTATCTTGGTCTATTAGAGAAATCGGTCTGTAGGATCCAGGAATTGTTGGGTCTTTGCCTATTTTTTGGTAGTAATTTTATGTGAGAAATATTAGAATGTAGTGGTGATTTGCCTGTAAGTAGTATGTTGTTAAAGGGGTCCTCTCACTTCAGTAAGTGACATTTATCATGTAGATGCAGTTAATACCAAGCACTTGCTAATGTATTCTGATTCTCCATATTGCTTCCTTTGATGGCTGGATTTATTTTTCCATCACCTTATACACTGCTCGTTTCCATGGTTATGGCCACCCTGCAATCCATCAGCAGTGGTTGTGCATGCACACCACAGAAAAAACTGCTGTCTATGTGCGGTGCCACAGTACCTGCCACCAGAGAGGCCGGCATTATTTCCTATAGCGTGCAGGCACGTCTACCACTGATGGACTGTAGGGTGGTCGTAACCATGGAAACGAGCCGTGTATAATGGGATGGAGAATCACAATACATTAGTAAGTGGCTTTTATTAACTTCCACGACATGATAAATGCCACTTAGTGAAGTGAGAGGACCCCTTTTAAAAGCATAGTCAGTGTTGGTGCGACATCATCTTTTAGTGTTTTGTTAAAGGGGTTGTCAGAGTTTTTTTATGTTCTTTATATGTTTCTAACAGCTTTGCCATGCACTTACTGCATCTGTAGTTGCTCCTTTCTCAGATTGACCTGTGATGTCTGCTCCCCCCCGCTGTCTGCTCTCTCCCTGGATTCTTAACCCTAACCCTTAAATTCTCCTGTGTAACATTGAACTAAACAAGACCTAAAGCGGAGTGCCTCTTAAAGGCCTCCATTTTGCATTCCGTTATAACTAGAACCTATAATGGAAAGGCATAACGCTAGTGCGAATCCACCCTTAAACAGATTTGTTGTATATTAATAAAAAATTAAAAGAATAATTTGTCGGTCTAGTTATATTTTTGATTATTGTCTATTTTGATATATAAAATAATCAATAGCTATCGATGTATATATCATTTAAGGGAATATTGAAAACACGGATGCCAGCGGATTAAGCCCCTGTATGCCGCACTCACGCTGACCCGGCATACAGGGGGTTTGCAGCAGCTTGTACATCATCATCAGGTCCCCAATGGCAGGCATTGGGACTGTCAGCTACGGAAGCCCAGGAGGTCCAGCCCCAGGGATGGCTCCCCTAGGCAACTGTCAGCGTCTTACAGTTCAATACAGCATAATGCAAATGTATTGGGCTGTACTGAAACAGGGATCAGAACCTGAAATGTTGAAGTCCCATAGTGGGACAACAAAATAAAGCAAAAAAAGTTACAAAAATAAAGTCTTACAAAAAAAATTAAGGTTCCCAAAATAAAGTAAAAAAATAATAATTGTAAAACAGGGAAAAAATGAAAAGTAGACATACTAGGTATCGGCGCGTCCGTATCGACAGGCTCTATAAAAATATCACATGAACTAACCCCTCAGGTGAACACTGACAATAAAATGAAATAAAAACTGTGCTAAAAAACATTTATTGTCACCTTACATCACTAAAAGTGCAACAGCAAGCCATCAAAAAGGCGTATGCCCCCCAAAATAGTACCAATCTGTCTCCTCATCCCGCAAAAAATGAGCCCCTACCTAAGACAAGTGCCCGAAAAATAAAAAAACTATGGCTCTCAGACTATGGAGACACCAAAACATGATTTTTTTGGGTTTTCAAAATGATATCATTGCGTAAAACTTAAATAAAAAAGTATATATATTAGGCATTGCCACGTCCGTAACGACCTGCTCTATAAAAATACCACATGACCTAACAACTCAGGTGAACACCGTAAAAAATAAAAATAAAAAAGTGTGTCAAAAAAGACATTTTTTGTCACCTTACATCACAAAAAGTGTAATAGCAAGCGATCAAAAAGTCATACGCACCCCAAAATCATACCGATCAAACCTTCATCTCATACCGAAGAAAACGAGCCCCTACATAAGACAGTCGCCCATAAAATAAAAATATGGCTTTCAGGATATGGAGACACTAAAAAAAAAATAATTTTTTTCAAAAATATTTTGCATTGTCGCATCCGTAACAACCTGCTCTATAAATATTGAGTTTAGTTTGGCTGTTAACCCTTGCTTTGTTACTGGAAAAAATGGAAAATCTGCCAAAAAAGTGAAATTCTGAAACTTCATCTACATTCTTGTGGGACACCCAAAGGGTTGAGGGGTGTAGTTTCTAGAATGGGGTCATTTATGGGGGTCTCTTATGTAAGCCCCACAAAGTGACTTCAGACCTGAACTGGTCCCTAAAAAGTGGGTTTAAAAAGATTCGCTTCTAAACTTCTAACGTCGCAAAAAAGGTAAATGTCACTTACAAAATGATCCAAACGTGGAGTAGACACATGGGGAATGTAACGTAATAGCTATTTTAGGAGTATCACTATCTCTTTTAAAAACAGAGAAATTGAAATTTTGAAAATTGAGAATTTTCCCCAAATTGTTGGAAAATGTGGTATTTTTTTTATAAATAAAAATGAAACTGCACTGCGCCACCAATGAAGATAACTAACCTGTTATTACAAATCTAGGCCGCGGGTGCCGGTGGCAGAATAACCCTGCCTCTGTGATAGGATCTCAGCGCCTTGTCAGGGTATGCGACTGACTGGGTTGGTTATCTTCACTGGTGGCGCAGTGGCCACAGCCCTTCGCCTCTCTTCTCATTGGCGGCCTCATTCTCCGCTGTGCTGCTGAGGAGAACATGGTGCACGCTGAGAGCGCGCCTAGTTTTCTGATACTAGGCCACGCAGTAGTGCAGCCTAGTACCGGTAAGTGGCAAATCCCGGTATCGTATCGACTGGGTATCGATACCTGGTGCAACCTTACTGCAGACTGCTAGCAATTCATTAATAACTTCTAGCAGGAATAATAAAGGAATGGCAGTCATAAGAATAGAGGCTCCAGAGCTATTAAACCAGGCGTCAGGAGCGGGGACAGGTCCTCTTTAAACTTGGACAGGGAAAGTTGTCGTGTCAGTGACATTTTGGGGTTTATTAATGTTAATATTACATCCTCAGCATAAAGTGTCATTTGTGTTCTAGTGAACCCTACTTTTATACTCCTGCTAGGAGTTCCATTAGTAATGCAAAAATTAAAGGGGAGAGAGGGCATCCCGTTACTAATAGCGAAGGGTTCTGAGAGGAGCCGGAGAACAGACCCTTCCTGTGGGACCGGAGTATAGTGCCGTAATAGCAGTACCCAGATTTATGGAAAACAGATTCAAGGGAGCCCCAGGGTGCCCTGTCAGCATCTAATGGTTGATTATGGAGGGAAGAATATTATTTTTCCATATATTTTGTGTTTAATAGTGAAGTTAGGTGGTGTAGTAGGGTATTTTCCTGTTTTAGGTGGGCGATTATTGTAGCAGTCAGCAGTTCGTGTGGGGAGGATATGCTTTCTACAATCGGGGGGCAGTTCTTCTGCATGTATTTTCTAATATCTCTTGGCGAGGCCGTCTGGTCCCGGAGATTTTAGTAGCAGATACGATTTCCATCTTAGTGACTGGTGTGTTAATAAAGTTGAATTGATCAGAGGTTATTTTTCGTAAATTCGTTGTATAATGTCGGGGCCATTTTTGAGATAGTATAGAGAGAAGTAATATTCTTAGAATTTATCAGCTATAAGTTGTGGGTTTATTATTTTTGGTCAAGCTATTCTTTGTCTTGCAAGGAAGTTTCCTGGTTTATTATTATTATAGGCATAGAAATGAATGTGATATGTTTGATTAGTGAGAGTCCGTTGTGATTCTAGCCTAAGGTTCGATTTGGTTTGTTTCTATTTTCGATATTTGTTAGGTTCAGTGTGATTGGTGAAACTTCTGGTTTCTGTGTGTATTTCTCTGTGCCGATCACTGCTTTATGGAAAGGGGGTTGGAATTGGATTGGTTGTTGATGGTGAAGTGTTCTTTTGGGGAGGATCTGCGTCTAATTATATAATCTGGGTGATCAATAATGTAAGATATAAGGGGGTTGATGGAGCCAAGTATCTACCGATATTGGTGCTTGGTCTGACCAAGAAATATTTCCAATTGAATTGATTTGGCGTTATGCAGGTCTGATCTGCTTCTGAGGAACATATCTCTAGAACAGAAAATGTATGCTATGTTATAGAAGGAGTGACCTTTTTCAGTTCCAGGGTGGCACCCCCATACATCTAGGTAACCTTCTTGGATAACGGGGTTGTGTATATTAGAGTTATGTCTAGATTGGGCAGTTGAGTCCAAGTCTGGAAACATAGGGGTCTTTTATTATCCGGAAATACACCTATAGTAGGCATATGTCAGGCACAGACAGCTAGTTGCGACTTTTCCCAGCTCACGCCAGGTCTAAAAAAAAAAAAAAAAAGGTGGCATGGGCAGGGAAGGGCCGGCAGGACTGCCTCATTCTTCATTTTCTACGCCTGTTTTAGGTGTAAAAAAAAAAGGTCTAAATGTAAGACAGCGAGGAAGCTTCTTACAATTAGAACTGGCGGCGGATCCGTCAAAGTTATGTAGAGGCCTCTTCAGAACGTCTGTGGATCCACCGCCAGATATAGGGCTTATTAGGACCAGCGTCTATAATGCCAGTCTTTCATCTATAACACCGCCGATGATTAGAGGGCTCTCCCCACCATGTTCAGTCTCCATCTCCCACGACCTCTTGGGTCTACATGGGAGAGCAGCAGAAGGCTTGGCACTCACGTGCAGGAGAACTTGGCTCAGCAGGCGTCCGGCTTCTGCTTTCCGTCTCTTCCTGTTGACCAGGTGCTGAAGGGTCGGGCGTCCCCATCACTACAGGAGGCGGCTGGACAAGATCCTCTGGTGGAGGAACAGGCACAACGACAGGAGGGGAATTGGATGTGTCTTTATTAACTAGAAGAACCTCTATGGGCCCAGCGGAACTCTTCAAATGAATCTGAAACTTCTTCTGCCCTTTGACCCCCTGGTTCAGTGAAGAAGCAGATAATGAGACACAAGGAGCCAAGTGCAAAGTGAAGCCCACAGAGAAAGACACTTACCTCTGGAACTGGCACCTCTAGGCAGGTACCTGACGGAGCCTTGATGGCCAGCAAGGTATCTCCTGCAAAACAAAGCAGTACAGGGGTGTATGGACTGGAGGCCCCCTGCTGAGGGGACATTAACCCCTGCAGTGAGAATGCAAACCTTCCATCTGAGCGCACAAGTACCCAATAACCATATCCAGGGAGCCGATGTGCCTCATCTAGCTGCACAGCACCTCACTGCACACATCCACCCTGCTGGAAGGCCATCTTCTCCAGTCACATGACTAACCTCGGAAGCAGTGGCAGATGTCTTCATGGGTCAGGTATGCTAGCGTGTTCTTGTTAAGGAAGGACCTGTATAGGTGTTGTGGATCCTACCAATCATTTAACCCCCTTCCAAATAAAGAATGACCCCCAAACCTCAGGAGCCTCCACCTTCTGGACTTCTGTGGTCTGCGTCCACCCCTCTTACACTCTGAGCAGTCAGTCACTACTAGCTCTAGACACAGAAGGATATCCGCTGTTCTGCACATCGTCCGTCACGTTCTTGATGCTCTGCTGCACCCAGATGCGCTGCTGGTCGAGCTCCTGCTCCCGCTGCTCCAGGTCCGCCAGCTCTGCCTTCAGGTCAATCAGCTTGTCAGCAATCTCCCGAGTGTTACAGCCGGGACCAACCCCCCTGAAGCAAACATCCCAAGGATTAGGTACACAGCTCTGCACCCCACCCCAAGAGGGTCAAACACTCCACCCTCAGAACTCATCCCGAGAGAGAGGAGCAGACGCTCCGCCCTCACATCCCTCCACAAGAGACAATCAAGACTATTGAAAAGTAAGACGTAAGCCTTAAGGCCTCTCTCACATGAAGAGTTTTTTTTTGCAAGTGTACGGGCCGTTTTTTGCATTCCGTATACGGTCCTATTCATTTAAATGGGTCTGCAAAAAAAAAAACACGGAAGGTACTCTGTATGCATTCCGTTTCCGTATTTCCATTTCGTTCAAACATAGAACATGTCCTATTATTGCCCGCATCACGGACAAGGATAGGACTGCTCTATTAGGGGCCAGATCGGACTGCAAAACCATACGGTCGTGTGCAATAGGCCTAAAGGAGTTGTGTCATCTCATACATCCGGTGTCCGGTGCGCAGCAAAATTTGTGCGGCCAATTCTCGCCATACTTGCTGGGTGGCTGCCGGATCTCCGCTGGACCACATAACAGTTAATGGGCGGGCATTCAGGCAGCGTCTGGGACAGCCTGGCGGAGGGGGGAGGGGAATGGGACTGTGCAACACACATGGAGTCTTACCCCATAGATGACCCCAGATCACTGCATGTGTGGCACAGATGGGCATAGGCCCTGCCAAGAGCTCCCCTCCCTTGCTATATCCCTGAGCTCCTCCTTACTTCCACTGGATGCTGTTCTTGGACTTCTTCTCAATCAGCCCGATGCCCTCAAGGACGTTGGTGATGTCATAAATCCGGCGCTTCTGTCTGACGGCGAGTGTGTCCGCGGCCTGGAGGTATAAACAAAAGGGGAGGTTAGGATCTGCGCCATCCATCAAACACTAAGGCACCGGGCATCACACCAAGTCTACGTCCTCTCAGCCCTGATACAACGGCACAGCGAGACATAACTGGTCACTGCAGACGGATATAGACCATTGGGGGGGGCACACGGAGGAACCGTACCGCAGAGAGGAGAAGGGGCACACGGAGGAACCGTACCGCAGAGTGGAGAAGGGGCACACGGAGGAACCTTACCGCAGAGTGGAGAAGGGGCACACGGAGGAACCGTACCGCAGAGTGGAGAAGGGGCACACGGAGGAACCGTACCGCAGAGTGGAGAAGGGGCACACGGAGGAACCGTACCGCAGAGAGGAGAAGGGGCACACGGAGGAACCGTACCGCAGAGTGGAGAAGGGGCACACGGAGGAACCTTACCGCAGAGTGGAGAAGGGGCACACGGAGGAACCTTACACGCAGAGTGGAGAAAGGGGCACACGGAGGAACCGTACCGCAGAGTGGGAGAAGGGGCACACGGAGGAACCGTACCGCAGAGTGGAGAAGGGGCACACGGAGGAACCGTACCGCAGAGTGGAGAAGGGGCACACGGAGGAACCGTACCGCAGAGTGGAGAAGGGGCACACGGAGGAACCGTACCGCAGAGTGGAGAAGGGGCACACGGAGGAACCGTATCGCAGAGTGGAGAAGGGGCACACGGAGGAACCGTACCGCAGAGTGGAGAAGGGGCACACGGAGGAACCGTACCGCAGAGTGGAGAAGGGGCACACGGAGGAACCGTACCGCAGAGTGGAGAAGGGGCACACGGAGGAACCGTACCGCAGAGTGGAGAAGGGCACACGGAGGAACCGTACCGCAGAGTGGAGAAGGGGCACACGGAGGAACCGTACCGCAGAGTGGAGAAGGGGCACACGGAGGAACCGTACCGCAGAGTGGAGAAGGGGCACACGGAGGAACCGTACCGCAGAGTGGAGAAGGGGCACACGGAGGAACCGTACCGCAGAGTGGAGAAGGGGCACACGGAGGAACCGTACCGCAGAGTGGAGAAGGGGCACACGGAGGAACCGTACCGCAGAGTGGAGAAGGGGCACACGGAGGAACCGTACCGCAGAGTGGAGAAGGGGCACACGGAGGAACCGTACCGCAGAGTGGAGAAGGGGCACACGGAGGAACCGTACCGCAGAGTGGAGAAGGGGCACACGGAGGAACCGTACCGCAGAGTGGAGAAGGGGCACACGGAGGAACCGTACCGCAGAGTGGAGAAGGGGCACACGGAGGAACCGTACCGCAGAGTGGAGAAGGGGCACACGGAGGAACCGTACCGCAGAGTGGAGAAGGGGCACACGGAGGAACCGTACCGCAGAGTGGAGAAGGGGCACACGGAGGAACCGTACCGCAGAGTGGAGAAGGGGCACACGGAGGAACCGTACCGCAGAGTGGGAGAAGGGGCACACGGAGGAACCGTACCGCAGAGTGGAGAAGGGGCACACGGAGGAACCGTACCGCAGAGTGGAGAAGGGGCACACGGAGGAACCGTACCGCAGAGTGGAGAAGGGGCACACGGAGGAACCGTACCGCAGAGTGGAGAAGGGGCACACGGAGGAACCGTACCGCAGAGTGGAGAAGGGGCACACGGAGGAACCGTACCGCAGAGTGGAGAAGGGGCACACGGAGGAACCGTACCGCAGAGTGGAGAAGGGGCACACGGAGGAACCGTACCGCAGAGTGGAGAAGGGGCACACGGAGGAACCGTACCGCAGAGTGGAGAAGGGGCACACGGAGGAACCGTACCGCAGAGTGGAGAAGGGGCACACGGAGGAACCGTACCGCAGAGTGGAGAAGGGGCACACGGAGGAACCGTACCGCAGAGTGGAGAAGGGGCACACGGAGGAACCGTACCGCAGAGTGGAGAAGGGGCACACGGAGGAACCGTACCGCAGAGTGGAGAAGGGGCACACGGAGGAACCGTGCATCGCAGAGTGGAGAAGGGCACACGGAGGAACCGTACCGCAGAGTGGAGAAGGGGCACACGGAGGAACCGTACCGCAGAGTGGAGAAGGGGCACACGGAGGAACCGTACCGCAGAGTGGAGAAGGGGCACACGGAGGAACCGTACCGCAGAGTGGAGAAGGGGCACACGGAGGAACCGTACCGCAGAGTGGAGAAGGGGCACACGGAGGAACCGTACCGCAGAGTGGAGAAGGGGCACACGGAGGAACCGTACCGCAGAGTGGAGAAGGGGCACACGGAGGAACCGTACCGCAGAGTGGAGAAGGGGCACACGGAGGAACCGTACCGCAGAGTGGAGAAGGGCACACGGAGGAACCGTACCGCAGAGTGGAGAAGGGGCACACGGAGGAACCTGCATCGCAGAGTGGAGAAGGGGCACACGGAGGAACCGTACCGCAGAGTGGAGAAGGGGCACACGGAGGAACCGTACCGCAGAGTGGAGAAGGGGCACACGGAGGAACCGTACCGCAGAGTGGAGAAGGGGCACACGGAGGAACCGTACCGCAGAGTGGAGAAGGGGCACACGGAGGAACCGTACCGCAGAGTGGAGAAGGGGCACACGGAGGAACCGTACCGCAGAGTGGAGAAGGGGCACACGGAGGAACCGTACCGCAGAGTGGAGAAGGGGCACACGGAGGAACCGTGCACGCAGAGTGGAGAAGGGGCACACGGAGGAACCGTACCGCAGAGTGGAGAAGGGGCACACGGAGGAACCGTACCGCAGAGTGGAGAAGGGGCACACGGAGGAACCGTGCCGCAGAGTGGAGAAGGGGCACACGGAGGAACCGTACCGCAGAGTGGAGAAGGGGCACACGGAGGAACCGTACCGCAGAGTGGAGAAGGGGCACACGGAGGAACCGTACCGCAGAGTGGGAGAAGGGGCACACGGAGGAACCGCACCGCAGAGTGGAGAGAAGGGGCACACGGAGGAACCGTACCGCAGAGTGGAGAAGGGGCACACGGAGGAACCGTACCGCAGAGTGGAGAAGGGGCACACGGAGGAAACGTACCGCAGAGTGGAGAAGGGGCACACGGAGGAACGGTACTGCAGAGTGGAGAAGGGGCACACGGAGGAACCGTACTGCAGAGTGGAGAAGGGGCACACGGAGGAAACGTACCGCAGAGTGGAGAAGGGGCACACGGAGAAACCGTACCGCAGAGTGGAGAAGGGGCACACGGAGGAAACGTACCGCAGAGTGGAGAAGGGGCACACGGAGGAACCGTACCGCAGAGTGGAGAAGGGGCACACAGAGGAACCGTACCGCAGAGTGGAGAAGGGGCACACGGAGGAACCGTACCGCAGAGTGGAGAAGGGGCACACGGAGGAACCGTACCGCAGAGTGGAGAAGGGGCACACGGAGGAATCTGACCGACTGCCATGTGCAATAGTTTGACTACATGACACCCCCACACCCCAAATAAGTTCTGGATGCTACAAATCGTAGATATTACCAACGGGACAGTTACCCTGGATGAGGGCAGTTACCCCGGATAAGGGCAGTTATGAGGGGGCGGTTACAACGGGTGAGGGCAGTTATGAGGTGGTGGTTACAATGGGTGAGGGGCAGTTCCCCCGGGTGAGGACAGTTATGAGGGGGGCGGTTACCCCGGTGAGGGCAGTTATGAGGGGGGGGTTACCCCGGTGAGGGCAGTTATGAGGGGGGCGGTTACCCCGAATAAGGGCAGTTACGAGGGGGGCAGTTATGAGGGGGGCGGTTACGCCAGGTGAGGGCAGTTATGAGGGGGGCGGTTACGCCCGGTGAGGGCAGTTATGAGGGGGTGGTTACCCCGGGTGAGGGCAGTTATGAGGGGAGCGGTTACCCTGGGTGAGGACAGTTATGAGGGGAGCAGTAGCGGTTACCCTGGGTGAGGGCAGTTATGAGGGGGGCGGTTACCCCGGTGAGGGCAGTTATGAGGGGAGCGGTTACGCCCGGTGAGGGCAGTTATGAGGGGGTGGTTACCCCGGGTGAGGGCAGTTATGAGGGGAGCGGTTACCCTGGGTGAGGACAGTTATGAGGGGAGCAGTAGCGGTTACCCTGGGTGAGGGCAGTTATGAGGGGAGCGGTTACCCTGGGTGAGGACAGTTATGAGGGGAGCAGTAGCGGTTACCCTGGGTGAGGGCAGTTATGAGGGGAGCGGTTACCCTGGGTGAGGGCAGTTATGAGGGGGGCGGAACACTCACCGCCTTCAGGTCCAGCACGCCATCCTCCGCTTCCTGCAGCAGGGACACGAACTTGCTGGTCAGAAGCCCCAGGCTCTTCTCATGGCGACTCGGTGTCACCGGCAGCTGAGCGGGATCCGCCATGACAGCACCGCGAGGCGGGGGCGGGGCCACCGGTCACCTGCTCCAACCGCGAGCACCAGCCGTTACTTTCGCAAAGCACGCCGGGAATTAGTGGGCGCGACCGAGTGCTAGGGACCATCATCAAGTACGAGCAGAGAAGGATGTAGTGCTGTGAGGGAGTGAGGACAAACTGCGCACCCGGTCAAAGAGCGAAGGCTGAAGATGAGGTGCTGGAGAAGGAATGGCTGGGGTAATAAGGAGGGGCAGGAGAAGGAATGGCTGGGGTAATGAGGAGGGGCAGGAGAATGAATGGCTGGGGTAATAAGGAGGGGCAGGAGAAGGAATGGCTGGGGTAATAAGGAGGGGCAGGAGAAGGAATGGCGGGGGTAATAAGGAGGGGCAGGAGAAGGAATGGCGGGGTAATAAGGAGGGGCAGGAGAAGGAATGGCTGGGGTAATAAGGAGGGCAGGAGAAGGAATGGCTGGGGTAATAAGGAGGGGCAGGAGAAGGAATGGCTGGGAGTAATAAGGAGGGCAGGAGAAGGAATGGCTGGGAGTAATAAGGAGGGGCAGGAGAAGGAATGGCTGGGGTAGTAAGGAGGGGCAGGAGAAGGAATGGCTGGGGGTAATAAGGAGGGGCAGGAGAAGGAATGGCTGGGGTAATAAGGAGGGGCAGGAGAAGGAATGGCTGGGAGTAATAAGGAGGGGCAGGAGAAGGAATGGCTGGGGTAATAAGGAGGGGCAGGAGAAGGAATGGCTGGGGTAATAAGGAGGGGCAGGAGAAGGAATGGCTGGGGTAATAAGGAGGGGCAGGAGAAGGAATGGCTGGGGTAATAAGGAGGGGCAGGAGAAGGAATGGCTGGGGTAATAAGGAGGGCAGGAGAAGGAATGGCTGGGGTAATAAGGAGGGCAGGAGAAGGAATGGCTGGGGTAATAAGGAGGGGCAGGAGAAGGAATGGCTGGGGGTAATAAGGAGGGGCAGGAGAAGGAATGGCTGGGGTAATAAGGAGGGGCAGGAGAAGGAATGGCTGGGGTAATAAGGAGGAGCAGGAGAAGGAATGGCTGGGGTAATAAGGAGGGGCAGGAGAAGGAATGGCTGGGGTAATGAGGAGGGCAGGAGAAGGAATGGCTGGGGTAATAAGGAGGGGCAGGAGAAGGAATGGCTGGGGTAATAAGGAGGGGCAGGAGAAGGAATGGCTGGGGTAATAAGGAGGGGCAGGAGAAAGGAATGGCTGGGGTAATAAGGAGGGGCAGGAGAAGGAATGGCTGGGGTAATAAGGAGGGGCAGGAGAAGGAATGGCTGGGGTAATAAGGAGGGGCAGGAGAAGGAATGGCTGGGGTAATAAGGAGGGGCAGGAGAAGGAATGGCTGGGGTAATAAGGAGGGGCAGGAGAAGGAATGGCTGGGGTAATAAGGAGGGGCAGGAGAAGGAATGGCTGGGGTAATAAGGAGGGGCAGGAGAAGGAATGGCTGGGGGTAATAAGGAGGGCAGGAGAAGGAATGGCTGGGGTAATAAGGAGGGGCAGGAGAAGGAATGGCTGGGAGTAATAAGGAGGGGCAGGAGAAGGAATGGCTGGGGTAATAAGGAGGGGCAGGAGAAGGAATGGCTGGGAGTAATAAGGAGGGGCAGGAGAAGGAATGGCTGGGGTAATAAGGAGGGGCAGGAGAAGGAATGGCTGGGGTAATAAGGAGGGGCAGGAGAAGGAATGGCTGGGGTAATAAGGAGGGGCAGGAGAATGAATGGCTGGGGTAATAAGGAGGGGCAGGAGAAGGAATGGCTGGGGTAATGAGGAGGGGCAGGAGAAGGAATGGCTGGGGTAATAAGGAGGGGCAGGAGAAGGAATGGCTGGGGTAATAAGGAGGGCAGGAGAAGGAATGGCTGGGGTAATAAGGAGGGCAGGAGAAGGAATGGCTGGGGTAATAAGGAGGGGCAGGAGAAGGAATGGCTGGGGTAATAAGGAGGGGCAGGAGAATGAATGGCTGGGAGTAATAAGGAGGGGCAGGAGAAGGAATGGCTGGGGGTAATAAGGAGGGGCAGGAGAAGGAATGGCTGGGGTAATAAGGAGGGGCAGGAGAAGGAATGGCTGGGGTAATAAGGAGGGGCAGGAGAAGGAATGGCTGGGGTAATAAGGAGGGGCAGGAGAATGAATGGCTGGGGTAATAAGGAGGAGCAGGAGAAGGAATGGCTGGGGTAATAAGGAGGGGCAGGAGAATGAATGGCTGGGGTAATAAGGAGGGGCAGGAGAATGAATGGCTGGGGTAATAAGGAGGGGCAGGAGAATGAATGGCTGGGGTAATAAGGAGGGGCAGGAGAATGAATGGCTGGGGTAATGAGGAGGGGTAGGAGAAGGAATGGCTGGGGTAATAAGGAGGGGCAGGAGAAGGAATGGCTGGGGTAATAAGGAGGGGCAGGAGAAGGAATGGCTGGGGTAGTAAAGAGGGGCAGGAGAAGGAATGACGGGGGTAGTAAAGAGGGGTAGGAGAAGGAATGGCTGGGGTAATAAGGAGGGGCAGGAGAAGGAATGGCTGGGGTAATAAGGAGGGGCAGGAGAAGGAATGGCTGGGGTAATAAGGAGGGGCAGGAGATGGAATGGCTGGGGTAATGAGGAGGGGTAGGAGAAGGAATGGCTGGGGTAATAAGGAGGGCCAGGAGAAGGAATGGCTGGGGTAATGAGGAGGGCCAGGAGAAGGAATGGCTGGGGTAATAAGGAGGGGCAGGAGAAGGAATGGCTGGGGTAATAAGGAGGGGCAGGAGAATGAATGGCTGGGGTAATGAGGAGGGGTAGGAGAAGGAATGGCTGGGGTAATAAGGAGGGGCAGGAGAAGGAATGGCGGGGGTAATAAGGAGGGGCAGGAGAAGGAATGGCTGGGGTAGTAAAGAGGGGTAGGAGAAGGAATGGCTGGGGTAATAAGGAGGGGCAGGAGAATGAACAATCGGGTTTAGATGCAGATGTTGCGCCCACAGCTTGTGGTATAGTAAGCACAGGTTCCAGCTCGGATTGTGGGATGGGAGGCCGTCTAGTTTCCCAGTAACCAGAAAAATAAAGATAAAAAAAAATCTATATCATTTATTCACCCGGGAAAAACTTTTCATATTGGGCGTCATTTTATGCCAGATTTCCAGTAGAAATCAGATCTCCAGCAGCTGTGAGTTGGCGTACTTCTCATTCTAGTCACACGAACTGCGCACATTGTCATAAATAAAGCTCCTCCTCCGCGATGCAGGGGATATGACAAACATATCCAAAATGGCACCAATCAAATTCACAGGCTGCCCTGGACGGTCTTCACACGGTTCTCCTAACAGAAAAATAAAAAGTTGCAGCTCTTGGGAGGAAGATGGCGGACTTGTGGGACAAGTTTTACGCTCCTTGCAGACGAGTGAGTCTTCCGTCCACACTGAATCCGGACCCATTCATTTTAAAGGGTCTGTTTACATGAGCATTATTTTTCACGCATCATTTCTACATTGTGTGAAAAGCGCAGCATGTTCCGTTTTTCACGCAGAATCCGCATTACTTTTTAATGGCACCATTTTACATTGCATAGATATAGTGGAAAGTTGAAAAAAATTCAAAATAGGGTGGAATTGGAAAAAACAACAAAATTCCGCCACAGTTTTATGGGTTTTGTTTTCACAGCGTTCCCTATGAGATAAAACTGACCTGTTCTCTTCATTCTCCGGTCAGTACGATTACAGTGATACCACATTTATATAGTTTTATGGGTTTTGTATTTACAGCGTTCTCTATGAGATAAAACTGACCTGTTCTCTTCATTCTCCGGGTCAGTACGATTACAGAGATACCACATTTATATAGTTTATGGGTTTTGTATTTACAGCATTCCCTATGAGATAAAGCTGACCTGTTCTCTTCATTCTCCGGGTCAGTACGATTACAGTGATAACACATTTATATAGTTTTATAGGTTTTGTATTTACAGCATTCCCTATGAGATAAAACTGACCTGTTCCCTTCATTCTCCAGGTCAGTACGATTACAGTGATACCACATTTATATAGTTTATGGGTTTGTATTTACAGTGTTCCCTATGAGATAAAACTGACCTATTCCCTTCATTCTCCGGGTCAGTACGATTACAGTGATACCACATTTATATAGTTTATGGGTTTGTTTTTACAGCGTTCCCTATGAGATAAAACTGACCTGTTCCCTTCATTCTCCGGGTCAGTACGATTACAGTGATACCACATTTATATAGTTTTATGGGGTTTGTTTTTACAGCGTTCCCTATGAGATAAAACTGACCTGTTCTCTTCATTCTCCGGGTCAGTACGATTACAGTGACACCACATTTATATAGTTTTATGGGGTTTTGTTTTTACAGCGTTCCCTATGAGATAAAACTGATCTGTTCCCTTCATTCTCCGGGTCAGTACGATTACAGTGATATCACATTTATAAAGTTTATGGGGTTTGTATTTACAGCGTTCTCTATGAGATGAAGCTGACCTGTTCTCTTCATTCTCCGGGTCAGTACGATTACAGTGACACCACATTTATATAGTTTATGGGGTTTGTATTTACAGCGTTCCCTATGAGATAAAACTGACCTGTTCTCTTCATTCTCCAGGTCAGTACGATTACAGTGACACCACATTTATATAGTTTATGGGTTTGTATTTACAGCGTTCCCTATGAGATAAAACTGATCTGTTCCCTTCATTCTCCGGGTCAGTACGATTACAGTGACACCACATTTATATAGTTTTATGGGTTTGTTTTTACAGCGTTCCCTATGAGATAAAACTGACCTGTTCTCTTCATTCTCCGGGTCAGTACGATTACAGTGACACCACATTTATATAGTTTTATGGGTTTGTTTTTACAGCGTTCCCTATGAGATAAAACTGACCTGTTCTCTTCATTCTCCGGGTCAGTACGATTACAGAGATACCACATTTATATAGTTTTATGGGTTTTGTTTTTACAGCGTTCCCTATAAGATAAAACTGACCTGTTCCCTTCATTCTCCAGGTCAGTACGATTACAGTGATACCACATTTATATAGTTTTATGGGTTTGTATTTACAGCGTTCCCTATGAGATAAAACTGACCTGTTCCCTTTATTATCGCGTCAGTACGATTACAGTGATACCACATTTATATAGTTTTATGGGTCTTGTTTTTACAACGTTCCCTATGAGATAAAACTGACCCGTTTCCTTCATTCTCCGGGTCAGTACGATTACAGAGATACCACATTTATATAGTTTATGGGTTTTGTATTTACAGTGTTCCCTATGAGATAAAACTGACCTGTTCCCTTCATTCTCCGCATCAGTACGATTACAGTGATACCACATTTATATAGTTTTATGGGTTTTGTATTTACAGCGTTCCCTATGAGATAAAACTGACCTGTTCCCTTCATTCTCTGGTCAGTACGATTACAGTGATACCACATTTATATAGTTTATGGGTTTTGTATTTACAGCGTTCCCTATGAGATAAAACTGATCTGTTCCCTTCATTCTCCGGGTCAGTATGATTACAGTGATACCACATTTATATAGTTTATAGGTTTTGTATTTACAGCATTCCCTATGAGATAAAGCTGACCTGTTCCCTTCATTCTCAGGGTCAGTACGATTACAGCGATACCACATTTATATAGTTTTATGGGGTTGTTTTTACAGCGTTCCCTATGAGATAAAACTGACCTGTTCCCTTCATTCCCCGGGTCAGTACGATTACAGTGATATCACATTTATATAGTTTTATGGGTTTTGTTTTTACAGCGTTCCCTATGAGATAAAACTGATCTGTTCCCTTCATTCTCCGGGTCAGTACGATTACAGTGACACCACATTTATATAGTTTATGGGTTTTGTTTTTACAGCGTTCCCTATGAGATAAAACTGACCTGTTCCCTTCATTCTCCGGGTCAGTACGGTTACAGAGATACCACATTTATATAGTTTTATGGGTTTTGTTTTTACAGTGTTCCCTATGAGATAAAACTGACCTGTTCTCTTCATTCTCCGGGTCAGTACGATTACAGTGATACCACATTTATATAGTTTTATGGGTTTGTTTTTACAGCGTTCCCTATGAGATAAAACTGACCTGTTCCCTTCATTCTCAGGGTCAGTACGATTACAGTGACACCACATTTATATAGTTTTATGGGTTTTGTTTTCACAGCTTTCCCTATGAGATAAAACTGACCTGTTCTCTTCATTCTCCGGGTCAGTACGATTACAGTAATCCCACATTTATATAGTTTTATGGGTTTTGTATTTACAGTGTTCCCTATGAGATAAAGCTGACCTGTTCTCTTCATTCTCCAGGTCAGTACGATTACAGTGACACCACATTTATATAGTTTTATGGGTTTGTATTTACAGTGTTCCCTATGAGATAAAACTGACCTGTTCTCTACATTCTCCGGGTCAGTACGATTACAGTGATACCACATTTATATAGTTTTATGGGGTTTGTATTTACAGCATTCCCTATGAGATAAAACTGACCTGTTCTCTTCATTCTCCGGGTCAGTACGATTACAGGGATACCACATTTATATAGTTTTATGGGTTTTGTATTTACAGCGTTCCCTATGAGATAAAATGGACCTGTTCTCCTCATTCTCCGGGTCAGTACGATTACAGTGATACCACATTTATATAGTTTTATGGGTTTTGTGTTTACAGTGTTCCCTATGAGATAAAACTGACCTGTTCTCTTCATTCTCCGGGTCAGTACGATTACATAGATACCACATTTATATAGTTTTATGGGTTTTGTATTTACAGCGTTCCCTATGAGATAAAACTGACCTGTTCCCTTCATTCTCTGGGTCAGTACGATTACAGTGATACCACATTTATATAGTTTTATGGGTTTTGTTTATTACAGCGTTCCCTATGAGATAAAACTGACCTGTTCTCCTCATTCTCCAGGTCAGTACAATTACAGTGATACCACATTTATATAGTTTTATGGGTTTTGTATTTACAGCGTTCCCTATGAGATAAAACTGACCTGTTCTCCTCATTCTCCGGGTCAGTACGATTACAGAGATACCACATTTATATAGTTTTATGGGTTTTGTATTTACAGCGTTCCCTATGAGATAAAACTGACCTGTTCCCTTCATTCTCTGGGTCAGTACGATTACAGTGATACCACATTTATATAGTTTTATGGGTTTTGTTATTACAGCGTTCCCTATGAGATAAATCTGACCTGTTCTCTTCATTCTCCAGGTCAGTACGATTACAGTGATACCACATTTATATAGTTTTATGAGGTTTGTTTTTACAGCGTTCCCTATGAGATAAAACTGACCTGTTCTCTTCATTCTCCGGGTCAGTACGATTACAGTGATACCACATTTATATAGTTTTATGGGTTTGTATTTACAGCGTTCCCTATGAGATAAAACTGACCCATGGAGTCCCATGCAAAGGGGAGTACCTGTTCGGCCCTACTATTGATGACTTGTTGGATAAGGCGGCAGATGAAAAGAATACGTTTCCTGGATTTCAGCTTTTTCTTCTAAGAATAGATTCAGCCGTTCCTTTCGGTCCTTCAGAGGAAATCCAGAATATGAAGGAAAGCCCCGGGAAGATAGATTTAGAGGTCAGAGGAAAGGTAGAAGCTACTTTTTCAGCCAGTCCTCGGCAGACAAAAAGAAATCAGACCAACAGTGACGCCAGAGGTCCAGTGGGGGCAGGCTAGTGAGATTCTTGGAAGAATGGAGGAAAATTTCGCCAAGCCCCTGGATTCTAGATACCATCTGCAGAGGCTTGAGGTTAGAATTCGTCTGTCCCCTCCAGCAAGATTCTTGTCTACAAAAGATCCTGTGTCCGTTCTAGGAAAATCATGGGAGAAGAGGTACTAAAATTAGTAGAAAATAGGGATCGACCGATATTGATTTTTTAGAGCCGATACCGATATCCGTGAACTTTCAGGCCGATAGCCGATATTTTATACCGATATTTTGCGCATTTTAATTTTTTGATTTTTTTTTTTCTGTTACAGCGTTCAACGCTTTTAAAAAAAAAATAGTTTGGACTTTTTGAGCACAGCAATATGTTTTTTTTATTAATTGTTTATATATTTTATATGTAAAATTGGAAAAGGGTTAATTTATACTTAATATTTTGGTGTGTTTTTTTTACTATTTTATTTTTTTTTTTACTTTTTATTTAATTGAATTACTATTTCCACCCCTAGGGGTAGAACCTGAGATCATTTTCATCCTATTCACCCTGAATAGTGCACACAGCAGCAGGGAGCTGACCATGGCAGCCAGGACTTCAGTAGCGTCCTGGTTGCCATGGTAACCGATCGGATCCCCAGCATTACACTGCTGGGGCTCCGATCAGAAGAGAGGAGGTGAGGGGGACCCTGTGGCCACTGCCACCAATGATATTAATACTGAAGGGATGGGGGTAGGAGAGAGGAGGGGGGAGGGCGCACTGCTGACCACCAATGTTTTTTACACTATGGACAGTGGCCACAATGGACAGAGAGAAGAGGAGGAGGAGGAGTGGCTGAGGGCGCACTGGACACCAATGAGAGAAGAGGAGGAGGGGCTGAGGGCGCACTGGACACCAATGGACAGAGAGAAGAGGAGGAGGAGGAGGGGCTGAGGGCGCACTGGAAACCAATGAGAGAAGAGGAGGAGGGGCTGAGGGCGCACTGGACACCAATGGACAGAGAGAAGAGGAGGAGGAGGAGTGGCTGAGGGCGCACTGGACACCAATGAGAGAAGAGGAGGAGGGGCTGAGGCGCACTGGACACCAATGGACAGAGAGAAGAGGAGGAGGAGGAGGGGCTGAGGCGCACTGGACACCAATGAGAGAAGAGAGGAGGAGGCTGAGGCGCACTGGACACCAATGGACAGAGAGAAGAGGAGGAGGAGGAGGGGCTGAGGCGCACTGGCCACCAATGGACAGAGAGAGAGGAGGAGGGGCTGAGGCGCACTGGCCACCAATGGACAGAGAGAGGAGAGGGCTGAGGGCGCACTGGCACCAATGGACAGAGAGAGAGAGGGCTGAGCGCACTGGCCACCAATGGACAGAGAGAAGAGGAGGGGGCTGAGGGCGCACTGGCCACCAATGGACAGAGAGAGAAGAGGAGGGGGCTGAGGCGCACTGGCCACCAATGGACAGAGAGAGAGGTGAGCGCACTGGCCATATGGACAGAGAGAAGAGGGGGCTGAGGCGCACTGGCCATCAATGGACAGAGAGAAGAGGAGGGGGCTCAGGGCGCACTGGCCACTAATGGACAGAGAGAAGAGGAGGAGGAGTGCGCCCTCAGCCACTCCTCCTCTCTCTCTGTCCATTGGTGGCCAGTGCGCCTCAGCCCCTCCTCCTCTCTCTCTGTCCATTGGTGGCCAGTGCGCCTCAGCCCCTCCTCCTCTTCTCTCTGTCCATTGGTGGCCAGTGCGCCCTCAGCCCCTCCTCCTCTTCTCTCTGTCCATTGGTGGCCAGTGCGCCCTCAGCCCCTCCTCCTCTTCTCTCTGTCCATTGGTGGCCAGTGCGCCCTCAGCCCCTCCTCCTCTTCTCTCTGTCCATTGGTGGCCAGTGCGCCTCAGCCCCTCCTCCTCTTCTCTCTGTCCATTGGTGGCCAGTGCGCCCTCAGCCCCTCCTCCTCTTCTCTCTGTCCATTGGTGGCCAGTGCGCCCTCAGCCACTCCTCCTCTTCTCTCTGTCCATTGGTGGCCAGTGTGCCCTTAGCCACTCTTCCTCTTCTCTCTGTCCATTGGTGGCCATTGCGCCGCAGCCCCTCCTCCTCCTCCTCTTCTCTCTGTCCATTGGTGGCCATTGCGCCGCAGCCCCTCCTCCTCCTCTTCTCTCTGTCCATTGGTGGCCAGTGCGCCCTCAGCCCCTCCTCCTCCTCCTCCTCTTCTCTCTGTCCATTGGTAGTCAGTGCGCCCTCAGCCCCTCCTCCTCCTCCTCTTCTCTCATTGGTGGCCAGTGCACCCTCAGCCCCGCCTCCTCTTCTCTCATTGGTGGCCAGTGTGCCCTCAGCCCGTCCTCTTCTCTCCTCATTGGCAGCGCGGCACAGGGGGAGGGAGAGACATTGCCTCCTTCTGCTGCTGGGGGAACATGGCTGCGCTGAGAGCGGCGCGCTCATGTTCTGTGATAGCACAGTTATCGGTATATCGGCCTGGTTAGGTGCCGATACCGATAACTGTGCAAATCCTGAATATCGGCCGATAATATCGGCCAAACCGATAATCGGTCGACCCCTAGTAGAAAAGTCAGTTTTAATCCCAGTAAAAGAAGAAGAAAGAGGAGAGGGGTTCTATTCTCCCCTATCCTTAGTAAAGAAGCCGGCTCCTTCAGAACTATCATAAACTTAAGAAGACTAAATCACTTTCTTCAGCCCAAAAAATTCAGGATGGAGACTATAAAATCAGCCATCAACCTCCTCTCTCCCCAGTGCTTCATGGCGGTGCTCGACCTCAAAGACGTCCCAAATTGTGCAGAACATCAAAAATTCTTAACGGCGCGTGTCAGCCTAGGAAATCAACTAGAGCATTTTCAGTTCCACGCTCTCCCGTTTGGCCTTTCTATGGCCCTGAGAGTTTTTACAAAACTAGTTGCGGAGATGGCGGCCCACATCAGGGAAAGGGATATTCGTTTTATCCCTTACCTCAGGCATGTCCAAACTCTGGCCCTCCAGATGTTGCAGAACTACAACTCCCATCATGCTCTTCTGTAGGTTAATAGCTGTAGGTTGTCCAGGAATGATGGGAGTTGTAGTTTTGCAACATCTGGAGGGCTGGAGTTTGGACATGCCTGCCTTACCTGGACGACTTCCTGACTGTGGGAAGTACAGAGGAGGTGCCGTGGCAGAGGTCTTGAAGATCCTGAAGGAGTTAGGCTGGATTATACATCAGGAAAAATCAAGACCCTATCCAGCAAAGAGGCAGATCTTCCTGGGTCTAATTCTAGATTCCTCTCTCCAGAAATGTTTTTTTACCAGTAGAGAAGGTGGACATCATTCAAGGAAAAATCAGGAACCTAATCCAAAAACCGGTTATCTCCATAAGAAGGGCAATGTCAATGCTGGGGTCCCTCACGTCCTGCATCCCGGCAGTGAGGTGGGCACAGCTGCACTCGAGGGCCTTACAGTGGGAGATCCCGTTTGAATGGGAAAAAAGCAGTTCCCTTGGGTCAAAGTTGAAAATCTCAAATCGGAGCCTATCCTGGTGGCTAGACAAGGGAAGTCTTGTCCAGGGCATCCCTTGGAAAGCAGAGAGTCTAGTCTGTCTAACCACCGACGCAAGCCCTTAGGGTTGGGGGGCCCATATTCAAGAGATCTCCCTTCAGGGACGCTGGGATTAGTTTCAGAAGGAGGAATCCTCCAATCTGAAGGAACTAATGGCGGTTGACATAGCGATGAGGGTACTTTCACACTTGCGTTGGTGCGGATCCGTCTGTTTATTTGCACAGACGGATCCGCACCTATAATGCAAACGTTTGTATCCGTTCAGAACGGATCCGTTTGCATTAGGTTTAAAGAAAAATGACAAAGTCCAAAACGGATCCGTCCCCATTGACTTACATTGCAATTAAAAACGGATCCATTAGGCTCCGCCTCTTCAGACGGACACCAAAATGCTGCAAGCTGCGCTTTGGTGTCCGCCTTCAAAACGGAATAGAAGCGGAACGGAGCCGAACTGATGCATTCTGAGCGGATCCTTATCCATTCAGAATGCACTGGGGCTGAACTGATCCGTTTGGACCGTTTGTGAGAGCTCGGAAACGGATCTCACAAACAGAATCCAAATCGCCAGTGTGAAAGTAGCCTAAGAATTTTATCAGACAACAAGACAGTAGTCTCATACTTGAACAACCGGGGGGACAAAGTGCAGGACTCTCATGCAGGAGGCCTACTGCATTCTACGCTTGGCAGAGAAAGTATGTGCATCGATTTCAGCAGTACACATCAGGGGACTCGAGAACAAACAGGCGGATTTCCTAAGTCATCATGCCCTTTCCCAGGGGAAATGGTCTCTAGACCCTTCCATTTTCAGGAAGATAGTGGATCTCTGGGGTGTGCCAGAGATTGACTTTTTTGCTACCCATTTAAACAAGAAGGTTGAGAGTTTCTATTCCCTGAGTCAGGCCGGATCCCCCTGTAGAATAGATGCTCTGGTTCAGAGATGGAATTTTCATCTAGCCTACGGCTTCCCCCTCTTCCCTTGATTCCCCCGGTGTTACGGAAGAGCAGAGAAGAAAGGGCAAGGGTGATCCTCATCGCCACCTTCTGGCCGAGGAGGTCCTGGTTCATGGGGCTCCAGACCATGTCGATCTCAGACCCATGGGTACTTCCGGAGGTCCGGGGCCTTCTGAGCCAGGGACCAGTGGTACATCCAGCCATAAAAAAACGTACACATAACGGCCTGGAATTTGAAAGGTGGATGTTGAGAAAGAAAGGTTTTTCTGAGGCTTTAATTTCTACCCTCCTTAAGAGTAAGAAAGAGGTTACGGTAGGGATCTATACCAGAGTTTGGCAAAAATTTCTGGATTTCGCCCATATTCAGTGTCGAGACATTCCAGCCTCTGCCCCTCTTCATCTAGTCCTCGAATTTCTTCAGAAGGGTTTAGAGCTAGGTCTAGCAGCTAGTACCCTAAAAGTTCAGGTCTCTGCCCTGTCAGCGCTTTTTAATCGGAACATTGCAGGGTGTCCAGATTCTTTAAGGCTGTTGAGAGATCCTCCTTAGTATCCTCTCCCAGATCTCCCCCCTGGGACTTGGAGATTGTCCTTAAAGCATTAACTGGGCCTCTGAACCAATTGATTCAACATCGATTAAACATCTCACGTTAAAGTTAGGCATTTGGGTAGCTTTCACTTCTGCCCGCAGGGTTAGTGAGATCCAGGCTATCTCTATTAACGCTCCATACACTTTGATTTTAGAGGACAAAGTCATCATTCGTCCTGACCCGGCTTTTCTTCCAAAAGTCGCCTCCAAATTCCATCGTTCCCGGGAGATGATTCTCCCCACTCTCTTCAAAAATCCATCTACTGAGGGGGAAAGAATATTGCATTGCCTAGATGTCAGGAGAGCCTTGGTTACTTATATATCTCGTACCAGTGAATGGCGGAAGTCTTCTTCACTCTTTATCCAGTTTCAAGGAGTGAATAAGGGTTCTGCAGCCTCTAAGTGTTCCATCGCAAGGTGGATAGTTTCTGCTCTTTCCTTACCCTACCTATCCTCCGGATTGTCTCCTCCTGTTGGTCTCAGGGCTCACTCGACCAGAGCGGTAGCTGCCTCCTGAGCAGAAAGGTCCTCTGTCCCAATTGAGGAGATTTGCAAAGCGACCACTTGGTCTTCACCTTCTACTTTCTTTGAACACTAGAGGCTGGATTTAAATTTCTCTGGAGATACTTCCTTTGGTGAAAGGGTACTTCTCTCTACTTTTCCACCCTAATGGTTTCCTCTGGTAAGTCTCTGGTGGTGCTGTCATGGGCGATGGGAAAAAAAGGTGATTACTTACCTGTACTTTGATTTTACAGAGCCCATGACAGCAACCTGGTTTTCCCTCCCTTAGTTCTTGTTCTACAGTTGTGTTCAAAATGATTCCACCCCCACTGAAATTGAGTGTTTTGGGCAGTTTGACACTGATTTTGATCATTTCCGTCGTCTTGGTTACAATAAATCACAGAGGCCCTTGTAAGTCAGACAAATATAACATAACATTTATAATGAAATAACCACAAATGTCTTTTCTGTGCTCACATCATTATCAGTTTTATTCACCCCCCAAGTGACATTCACTCTTAGTACTTAGTACAACCTCCTTCTCCCGGTATAACAGCTTTTACACGTGAAGCATAGCCTGACACAAGTGTCTTGCAGCGATCTACGGGTATCTTCGCCCATTCTTCATGGTAAAAGCCTCCAGTTCAGTCTCATTCTTAGGCCGCGCGCTGCAGCTGCTTTCTGTAAGTCCCACCAGAGGTTCTCAATCGGATGTAAGTCTGGTGACTGCGATGGCCACTTCACAATGTTCCAGCCTTTAATCTGCAGCCATGCTCTAGTGGACTTGGAGGTATGCTTGGGATCATTGTCCTGGTGAAAGGTCCAACGTCTCCCAAGCCTCAGGTTTGTGACGGACTGCATCACATCTTCATCCAATATCTCCTGGTACTGAAGAGAATCCATGGTACCTTGCACACGCTGAAGCTTCCCTGTACCTGTAGAAGCAGAACAGCCCCAAAGCATGATTGACCCCCGCCATGCTTCACAGTAGGCAAGGTGTTCTTTTCTTCATCCTCCTCCAAACATAGCGTTGATCCATGGGCCCAAACAGTTCTAATTCTGTTTCATCAGTCCACAGAACACTTTTGTGGTTTGTCCACATGACTTTTGGCATACTGCAGTCGACTCTTCTTATTCTTTGGAGACAGCAGGGGGTGCGCCTGGGAGTTCTGGCATGGAGGCCTTCATTACGCAGTGTGCGCCTTATTGTCTGAGCTGAAACTTCAGGACCCGCATCTGACAAATCTTCTTTCAGTTCCTCAGCAGTCACACGGGGACTTTTCTCCACTTTACGCTTCAGGTAGCGCACAGCAGTCGCAGTCAGCATCTTCTTTCTGCCACGACCGGGTAGCGTTTCAGCAGTGCCCTTTGCCTTGAATCTGCGAATGATGCTTCCTATGGAGTCTCTTGGTCTGTGTAACATCCCTGCAATCTTCTTATAGCCATTGCCCTTCCTGTGAAGAGAAATCACCTCTTCTCTTGTCTTCCCGGACCATTCTCCTGACTTCACCATGTCTGTAAACACCAGTAAATGTCTAGAAGGAGCCGAGTATCACAGTCACTTTACATCTGCCTAATTGGGGCTTATTCTGCTTGATTGCTGCTCCTTGACATCCACAGGGGTTTTCAATACCTGATGGAAAACACTTGAATGAACCTCTGTTCTTAAGAGCGGTCGTCTTTAAGGGGTTGAATAATTGTGTCAATGAAGAAATCACAAAAAAAACATTTAATACTGTATTACAAAAACAATTGGTGTCATTTTAGTTGCATTTGGTTCTTTAAAAAAAAAAAAAAAAAAGAATATATGGTGTTTTTGGCTATAGATGTATCTAATATACGTTGGCGGCCTTCCTCCGATACTTGGATAACTCACTGAATCGGGAGGAGGGTGTCCGCCCATTTTATTTTTGCAGGTTTCCTGTCTCTGGGGGCAGATCCTCCTCTCTCCGATGGTGCTGTCATCAAATTACCGGTAAGTAATCACCTTTTTTGATTTTTTTTTTTTTCATTTCGCCATTTGCTATATGGGATAAATACTTTCATATTTTAATAGCAGAAGCATTTTTGCACGTGGTGATGTCTATGATGTTTATTTTGATTTTAGGTAAAGGGGGTGATTTTAACCCCTTGCTGACACATGATGTACATCATGGCGGCAGATGACCCTGCTGTATCTGCCAGCATCGATGTAAAAGCCGATGCCTACGGATTAACCCCTCCTATGCCGCGGTCAGCACTGACCGCGCATATAATGGGTTCGCGGTCCGTAAGGGATCCCATTGGGTCACCCCTGTGCGGTGACGGGGACCCGATGGGTGAGAAGGCAGCCCTACTGAAGCATAGGCCTGTGATGGCTAACCTCCGGCACTCCAGCTGTGGTGAAACTACAACTCCCACGATGCACACTTGCTTAGCTGTCCTCAGAACTCCACAGAAATGAATGGAGCATGCTGGGAGTTTCACCACAGCTGGAGTGCTAGAGGTTAGCCATCACTGGCCTAGGAGATCCAGCCCCAGGCTTGGTCTTCTAGGCAACCGGTTAGTGTAGGCAATACAGGTGTATTGTAAGGCATTGCAGAGGGGATTACATGGTAACATAGTATATAAGGCCGAAAAAAAGCCCTCCGTCCATCCAGTTTGGTTTGCTATCCTGCAAGTTGATCCAGAGGAAGCGAAAAAAAATCCTGTGAGGTAGAAGCCAATTTTCCCCACTTCTCTAGTAGCTATAACCTGTAATATTATTACACTCCAGAAATACATCCAGACCGCTTCTGATCTCTTATAGTGAACTCACCATCACCACCTCCTCAGGCAAAGAGTCGCACAGTCTCACTGCTCTTACCGTAAAGAGTCCATAGTCTCACTGCTCTTACCGTAAAGAGTCCATAGTCTCACTGCTCTTACAGTATAGAGTCCATAGTCTCACTGCTCTTACCGTAAAGAGTCCATAGTCTCACTGCTCTTACAGTATAGAGTCCATAGTCTCACTGCTCTTACAGTAAAGAGTCCATAGTCTCACTGCTCTTACAGTATAGAGTGCATAGTCTCACTGCTCTTACAGTAAAGAGTCCATAGTCTCACTGCTCTTACAGTAAAGAGTCCATAGTCTCACTGCTCTTACCGTAAAGAGTCCATAGTCTCACTGCTCTTACAGTATAGAGTCCATAGTCTCACTGCTCTTACCGTATATAGTCCATAGTCTCACTGCTCTTACCGTATATAGTCCATAGTCTCACTGCTCTTACAGTAAAGAGTCCATAGTCTCCGTGCTCTTACAGTAAAGAGTCCATAGTCTCACTGCTCTTACAGTATAGATTCCATAGTCTCACTGCTCTTACCGTATAGAGTCCCATAATCTCACTGCTCTTACAGTAAAGAGTCCATAGTCTCACTGCTCTTACAGTAAAGAGTCCATAGTCTCACTGCTCTTACAGTATAGAGTCCATAGTCTCACTGCTCTTACAGTAAAGAGTCCACAGTCTCACTGCTCTTACAGTATAGAGTCCACAGTCTCACTGCTCTTACAGTAAAGAGTCCATAGTCTCACTGCTCTTACAGTAAAGAGTCCATAGTCTCACTGCTCTTACAGTAAAGAGTCCATAGTCTCACTGCTCTTACAGTATAGAGTCCATAGTCTCACTGCTCTTACAGTAAAGAGTTCATAGTCTCACTGCTCTTACAGTATAGAGTCCATAGTCTCACTGCTCTTACAGTATAGAGTCCATAGTCTCACTGCTCTTACAGTAAAGAGTTCATAGTCTCACTGCTCTTACAGTATAGAGTCCATAGTCTCACTGCTCTTACAGTATAGAGTCCATAGTCTCACTCCTCTTACAGTATAGAGTCCATAGTCTCACTGCTCTTACAGTAAAGAGTCCATAGTCTCACTGCTCTTACAGTAGAGAGTCCATAGTCTCACTGCTCTTACAGAAGAGTCCATAGTCTCACTGCTCTTACAGTAAAGAGTCCATAGTCTCACTGCTCTTACAGTATAGAGTCCATAGTCTCACAGCTCTTACAGTATAGAGTTCATAGTCTCACTGCTCTTACAGTATAGAGTCCATAGTCTCACTGCTCTTACAGTATAGAGTCCATAGTCTCACTCCTCTTACAGTATAGAGTCCATAGTCTCACTGCTCTTACAGTAAAGAGTCCATAGTCTCACTGCTCTTACAGTAGAGAGTCCATAGTCTCACTGCTCTTACAGTAAAGAGTCCATAGTCTCACTGCTCTTACAGTATAGAGTCCATAGTCTCACTGCTCTTACAGTAAAGAGTTCATAGTCTCACTGCTCTTACAGTATAGAGTCCATAGTCTCACTGCTCTTACAGTATAGAGTCCATAGTCTCACTCCTCTTACAGTATAGAGTCCATAGTCTCACTGCTCTTACAGTAAAGAGTCCATAGTCTCACTGCTCTTACAGTAGAGAGTCCATAGTCTCACTGCTCTTACAGTAAAGAGTCCATAGTCTCACTGCTCTTACAGTATAGAGTCCATAGTCTCACTGCTCTTACAGTAGAGTCCATAGTCTCACTGCTCTTACAGTATAGAGTCCACAGTATCACTGCTCTTACAGTATAGAGTCCATAGTCTCACTGCTCTTACAGTATAGTCCATAGTCTCACTGCTCTTACAGTAAAGAGTCCATAGTCTCACTGCTCTTACAGTATATAGTCCATAGTATCACTGCTCTTACAGTAAAGAGTCCATAGTCTCACTGCTCTTACAGTATAGAGTACACAGTATCACTGCTCTTACAGTATAGAGTCCATAGTCTCACTGCTCTTACAGTATAGTCCATAGTCTCACTGCTCTTACAGTAAAGAGTCCATAGTCTCACTGCTCTTACAGTATATAGTCCATAGTATCACTGCTCTTACAGTAAAGAGTCCATAGTCTCACTGCTCTTACAGTATAGAGTCCACAGTATCACTGCTCTTACAGTATAGAGTCCATAGTCTCACTGCTCTTACAGTATAGTCCATAGTCTCACTGCTCTTACAGTATAGAGTCCATAGTCTCACTGCTCTTACAGTATATAGTCCATAGTCTCACTGCTCTTACAGTAAAGAGTCCATAGTCTCACTGCTCTTACAGTATAGAGTCCATAGTATCACTGCTCTTACAGTAAAGAGTCCATAGTCTCACTGCTCTTACAGTATAGAGTCCATAGTCTCACTGCTCTTACAGTACAGAGTCCATAGTCTCACTGCTCTTACAGTAAAGAGTCCATAGTCTCACTGCTCTTACAGTATAGAGTCCATAGTCTCACTGCTCTTACAGTAAAGAGTCCATAGTCTCACTGCTCTTACAGTATAGAGTCCATAGTCTCACTGCTCTTACAGTAAAGAGTCCATAGTCTCACTGCTCTTACAGTATAGAGTCCATAGTCTCACTGCTCTTACAGTATAGAGTCCATAGTCTCACTGCTCTTACAGTATAGAGTCCATAGTCTCACTGCTCTTACAGTATAGAGTCCATAGTCTCACTGCTCTTACAGTATAGAGTCCATAGTCTCACTGCTCTTACATGTACGTAAGAGTCCATAGTCTCACTGCTCTTACAGTAAAGAGTCCATAGTCTCACTGCTCTTACAGTATAGAGTCCATAGTCTCACTGCTCTTACAGTAAAGAGTCCATAGTCTCACTGCTCTTACAGTACAGAGCCCATAGTCTCACTGCTCTTACAGTATAGAGTCCATAGTCTCACTGCTCTTACAGTATATAGTCCATAGTCTCACTGCTCTTACAGTACAGAGCCCATAGTCTCACTGCTCTTACAGTAAAGAGTCCATAGTCTCACTGCTCTTACAGTAAAGAGTCCATAGTCTCACTGCTCTTACAGTATAGAGTCCACAGTATCACTGCTCTTACAGTATAGAGTCCATAGTCTCACTGCTCTTACAGTAGAGAGTCCATAGTCTCACTGCTCTTACAGTATAGAGTCCATAGTCTCACTGCTCTTCCAGTATAGAGTCCATAGTCTCACTGCTCTTACAGTAAAGAGTCCATAGTCTCACTGCTCTTACAGTAAAGAGTCCATAGTCTCACTGCTCTTACAGTAAAGAGTCCATAGTCTCACTGCTCTTACAAAAAAGAGTCCATCTGTAGCAGTATACTGTCCTCTGTAGTATATATACAGTGTACTGTCCTCTGTAGTGTATATATATATATATATATATATATATATATATAGACAATGGTGAAGGACCGCACAGCTCACGTAATGCGATGTACAATGGAGTGCCAGTGGCTGTAGAAGTATCCCGCTTACTTCCAAAAATGTAGAAAGAAGTGAATCCACGGCACATCCAAAATGGTGAAAAAAAGTAGTTTATTCACCGAGTGATAGCGACGTTTCAGTGCTCTCTATGGCACCACACTGCTTGAAAAATGTGCCATAGAGAGCACTGAAACGTCGCTATCACTCGGTGAATAAACTACCTCTTTTTTTCACCATTTTGGATGTGCCGTGGATTCACTTCTTTCTATATATATATATATATATATATATATATATATATACAGTATAATGTCCTCTGTAGTGTGTGTATATATATATATATATATACAGCATACTGTCCTCTGTAGTATAGATATATACAGTATACTGTCCTCTGTAGTATGTATATACATTATACTGTCCTATACTAGTATATATACAGTATATTGCTGCAACATATACTGCTTTACAAAATCATGTCAGCAGCACATGGGTGGTAGCACCAGCTGCTTTTTGAATTTAGCGGCATGGACCTCGGCTGTGCCATGGCCGTTATCCGTGCCGCCCCCTCGGGGGGGGGGGATGTTTAGGGGGTGAATATGTCATTAGTTTGTCTGTATGTCTTTCATGTCTGCTTTCACTTCCCTGCTCGCCAGCAAACCCCTCTCTCTCTATCCGCTATTATTTCTGCAGACAGACTAAGGCCTCGTTCAAACTCACATCCAGCATTATCCCCTTACTTGCATTATAGAGTGTGAGATGCAGGCAGCTGATTAATCCAGGTGAGGCAGAGCTGCTGTTATCAGAGTGTTATTGTTTCTTTAGTATAAATGCTATTTTGCGATATGTATATTAAGTAGACGGTAAGCTCCTGTGTTGAAGTATCTTTCATTTGTCTTGTTTCATTTGTTTTGAAAATATAAAATGTGTGTGTGTCACTTTAAGGTTGTGAACCTGAGTTTGTGTACTTAAAAAGAGCCTGTGCAGGTGCTGGGGATCCATCTTCAGTTCAGAGTCTTAGCTGGACACGGGGGGAACTCTTTGCTACATAGGTGATTGCAGAGACCCATGAGGACCATTTATTTTGTTATTTTGCCTCGTTTTATTGCTTTATTTATGCTCAAAATAGATCTGAGCGTGGCTTTTGCCAAGAACTGAGTTTAGATTGTTTTATCGGCATATACACCCACATCTCTTCTGGGCGTATGTGCTGATGGTGGCAACGTTTGTATGTACTCATCTATAGCAGCGTGGTGTGTTGTAGGTGGTTTATATTACTGCATGCCTCATGTCAGTGTCCTCATACTACCACAGCCAGGAGCATCATTGCACGTAATTTCTGCTTTTCAGGTCCTGTCACAGCTCGCCATTCTCAGTCGGTGCGGTCAATTACATCTTTTGCTAAGGTAGTAGGACGGGAAAAAAAAGAAAGGAAAAAAAAGGGGATTTGAATAAAAGAAAAAAAGTCACATTACGGGTGGATTTCCCATTAGGTTACAGGCTTTTCTACTTGACGTTTTATTTTAGATTGTTATAGATTCAGGGTGTTGGGTAAGTCACATTTTCATCAGGTTGCGGTATCACAACATCAAACCGGACACGTCACTCAGGACACGGCGGTGTCAACCATTTTGTTCGTTTCTGATGCCTCGTGTCAGTGTCAGCATACTACCACGGCCAGGATCATCATTTTTGCTGTTCAGGTCCTGTCACAGCTCTCCGTTCTCAGTTGGTGTGCTCAATTACATCTTTTGCTCAGGTATTAGGATAAAGGAAAAAAATAGAAATATAACTTTATTAGCTTATAACTCGCTACTTGACGTTTCTTCAGAGGTTGCTATAGGTTCAGAGTGTTGGGTAAGTCACTTTTTCATCAGGTTGCGGTATCACAACATCAAACCGGACACGTCACTCAGGACACGGCGGTGTCAACCATTTGGTTTTTCTGATGCTTCCGCTGGCACTGGTTTTGTTGCCATCTCTTGGCCCCCCAATATAATTATTTTCTTTCCGACATTCCATTCAGGGGGCCCGGTTTGTGTGGTTCCCACAGCACCACTCACCACCTCCTAGTTGTGCGGCATGTCCGTATGCTGATATCCAATTTAGGTTTTAAACCGACAGCTATCGGGCCTTTCCTTCATGTTAGGTGCAGCATATGCTGCCTCTAGGAACAAAAGTTTTGGCCCATATTATCCGGAAGTTAGGTTGATGGCGCTCCGCATGTTCAATAGGTTCATGCCTCAATCTAGTCTAGAGATGTTCTTGCATTCCAGAGGTTGGTGATGTTAGTGTTGTTGCTATGCACTATTGTGTATCATTTAGTTGTGGGGTTTTGCCCCCTTTTAGGAATTCCTCCTAGGCAGTAGGTTATGGCACAACTCAAGCTGCTTAGTTTAGTTAGGCAGGTAGACAGTTATGTGTCATGTAGCCCCGACCATATATATACACTACACTGCCAAATATTTTATGAGGGATCAATTTCAGTTTTAAACGCAGAGAAATAGAAATTTTGAAAATTGCGAACTTTTCAAAATTTTTGGTAAATTTAGAATTTTTTTCATGAATAAAG
>CM065598.1:106261535-106271535 GCA_033119425.1 Bufotes viridis
TGCTAATTATATAAAAGCTGTGCATGGGTCCCTTCCTCCCAAATCTTTGAATGCTCCATAAGACCACTTCGCATAGGAGAGGTTGGCTAGCCTAGGCCAGCCAATGGATGCGCCCACCCGTTTATATACCTCTGTATTAAAGGGACACTGAAGCAGGAAGTGCTCCATACTTTCCAGTATGTCGCAACACTCCTCCTGGAGTGCCTTTCATCAGAGTTCCTATACCTCAAGTTGCCCCTTACATACAGCTTCCTGTGAAAGCAGTGCCAAGCCAAGTCCCAAAACTTCAAGGGGATCCTTGCCGAATTTAACAACTGTAACCCCTTGTCTAGATCCCGGCTTGGGCAATCCTTAAGGGCCGGGGGCTTTTGGAAGTGGGTCAACAAGACCCTCTCGTGAAGGGATCTCCTTGACTGGGTCCTGATCTCCCTCACTCCCAAACCCCACCGGCGGATCACCTTCAGAATCAGGGTGACATAAGCCGGAAGATATCCGTGAGGTGTACGCAAATTCTTCACTTGCCCTCCTGTCTCCCACTCCTGGAAGAAAGGCCGAAACCAGAAGTTTCCAGAAGTTTGCCAGGTTGACCTTAACAAAGGTGTCCACAAGAAACACCACGGGGTTGACCATACCAACCCCCCTAGTCTCATCGTAAGATATGTCACCTCTCTCTTGACTAGGTTCAGCCTATTGTCACTACCAGAGCTTTGAGACGTTCTCACAGCTCTGTTTCTCCACCCCTGTGATGATGTCACTACTAGAGCTTGGAGGAGTTCTCTCTGCTCTGTTTCTCCGCCCCTGTGATGAGGTCTTTACTTTCTGTTTCCTTCCTCCCAGCTGTCCCTCCTGTGTTTGATTGCTCTGCCTTTAAATCGCCCCTCCTCCTTTGTAGGGTGCGGATTATACTTTTCATTTGAGCTGTATCTCTCGCTTGAGTATCTTCACTTGTGTGATATCTTTTCACTGGACCTGTGTTCTGCTGAAGCAAGTACTTCGAATATTGTCTGCTGACTTTGGATCTGTTTTCACTGCTGCTGCAGCTCCTTCAGTTAAGTGTGCAGACATTGTGTGTTTCTGTTTGTTTGCTGACTGGATCCGAGGCGACCCCAGTTCCGTCGATATACTGAGCAGGGCACCGGTGGCCGTGCCCCTTCCACTATTGTAGGGGTTACAGTGGTCATCAGCCTTAGGTACGCGGGCATGTCTCGATCCACCATCTGGATCTGGACATGGGCTTAGCAGCATAGGGAGAGCTTTTAGGGTCTGACAGGGGTCACCCTTTATGTTCCCTAGTTTGGGTCCGGTCAGTAGCTAATTCACTGTGTATGCTCTTGTTGCTCACATACAGTCAAGACACCTATTCCCCCAAAACAGTTGGAAGAACAGACTGTAAACCACAGTCCAGAGAGGTTCTGGCAAGACACATACACTGGCCTAATAGATAAGCAAAGGGAGAAGGTAAGTCTTGATCAGGCTCACCCTTTCCCTGAGGGTCAAAGACCAACCCTTCCACTGGTCAACCTTCTGAGCGGCGATCTTGAGCCTGCTATCCCAATTTTGAACGCCTAGGACTTTGGCTGACGACTGGGGCTCTGGCAGGGTGTCCGGGAGACCGAAAGATGGCTCATCCCCTCCCAGCCAGAGATTCTCACACTTATCCCAGTTAATCACAGACCCAGAGACTTCCGAGTAGCGTTCAACCTCTGACATCATGTATTCTGCCTCCCCTCCCGAGGACACGAAAACAGTGACGTCATCGGCATATGCCACCACCCTCGGAGTGGCTTCTGGCTCCTCCAGACTCATCCTGACTCCCACTAACGGCCCATGATCAATCCTCCTAATAAAAGGATCAATCGCAAACACGTATAAGAGCAGGCTCAATGGACAACCCTGGCGGACTCCAGACCCGACCTCAAAAGGGCTGCTAGACCAACCGTTCACCAGCGGGAAACTCTCTGCCCCTGCATACAGGATCTTTAACCAATCGATAAACCCCCGTGGCAGGCCATATTTCAGAAGAAATGACCAGAGGTACTCGTGGTTAACCCGATCAAAAGCCTTTGCCTGATCTAAGCGCAGCATGTACCCCTTCCAGTTACCCTCCCTACCCTGCTCCACTGCCTCTCGGACACCGAGCACAGCACTAAACATGCTTCTGCCTGGAACTGAGCAAAGTTGGGTCTCCGAAAGGAGCCGGGGTGCAAACTGCACCAACCGATTAAACAGTATCTTGGCCAGGATCTTTCTGTCCGTACTGAGAAGCGCTATGGGACGCCAATTCTCAATATGGCTCGGATCTTTACCCTTTGATATAAGGATCAGAGCTGACCTCCTCATTGACCTCGGCAGAGCACCCGAGGATAGGCACTCATTGAATACCTTAGTACTGTGGAGGAGAAATCTCGTCCTGTAGCGCCGCATACACCGACTTCACGTGTCGTCTGACAGCAGCGCAATGCTTCTCTCAGAATGCACATCAGTGCTGCAGCGTTTTCTTCGGTTGGTGCAGCTGGAAAATAAAGGGTGGTTAGCAAAAAGAAGAAAAAACAAGAGCAGGCTCATAAATTTGAACATTACGAACTTTATAAACTTGAACATCATAAAACTTTGAGAACCTAAACTAACTCAAGATTTCTTTTTCTTGCTACCTGTTTAATGTTTTCTTTTTTTTTTCTTTTCACTCTTTATTTTCCTTGCAGAAACCTCTCCTCTCCCATAGGACAATGTGTAAAGTGTAAATCGCACAGAGATGGTGCGAAGTACATTATGCACTTTATCCAAAGTGAATGGAGACGTTTTTACCGTTTCACATAGCTGCAGTAGCACAATAGCACCCCTGTGTGTTAGGGTCTCTCAAAACCTAGGATCCTGATTGTAAAAACTACCTGTGTCCTGCGGTCCCTACGTCCCTAAGTGTACCTGAGTGTGGTACTTCCGGAAACACTCCCCTAGGCATAGGGCAGGGTGGTCAGGACAGTCAGAACAGAAATTGCGGGTGTCACGCCTTATTCCACTCCTGCTACAGACACATCATCTTTTTCTGGGTGGCGGTTGGGTTGAGGTACCAGCAACAACACTGGGGAAGTGTCGCTCGTGTAGACGGCTCACTACACTGGGGTTTGGGGCCACGGAACCTCCTGGATACAGGAGGTTCTCGATGATCTCTTCCTGAAATTTGAGGAAGGATCCTTTTCTCCCAGCCTTACTGTAGAGAACAAAACTATTGTACATAGCCAATTGAATTAGATATACAGACACCTTCTTATACCAGCGTCTGGTCTTTCGGGTAAGCAAAATGGGGCCAACATCTGGTCATTGAAGTCCACCCCTCCCATGAGCAAATTATAGTCGTGGACCGAGAGGGGCTTTTCAATGACACTGGTTGCCCGTTCAACTTGGACTTTCATGTCTGCGTGAATGGAGGAGAGCATGTAAACATCACGCTTGTCTCTCCATTTTACTGCGAGCAGTTCTTCGTTACACAAGGCAGCCCTCTCCCCCCTTGCAAGACGGGTGGTAACGAGCCGTTGGGGGAAGCCCCGGCGACTAGGTCGCGCGGTGCCACAGCAGCCAATCTGTTCTAGGAACAAATGCCTGAAGAGGGGCACACTTGTGTAGAAATTGTCCACATAAAGATGGTACCCTTGCAGAATAAGGGTGACACCAAGTCCCAGACTGTCTTCCCACTGCTCCCCAGGTAGTCAGGGCAACCGACCGGCTCCAGGGTCTGATATTTACCTTCATAGACATTAAATTTGTGGGTATAGCCTGTGGCCCTTTCACAGAGTTTAAACAATTTGACCCCATACCGGGCACGCTTGCTTGGGATGTATTGTTTGAAGCCAAGGCGCCCGGTAAAATGTATCAGGGACTCGTCTATGCAGATGTTTTGTGCAGGGGTATACAAATCTGCAAATTTTTGGTTGAAGTGGTCTATGAGGGGCCGAATTTTGTGGAGCCGGTCAAAAGCTGGGTGGCCTCTGGGACTCTTGTCACAAAAGTGCAGGAAACGCAGGATGGTCTCAAATCGTGTCCTGGACATGGCAGCAGAGTACATGGGCATGTGATGAATTGGGTTCGTGGACCAATATGACCGCAATTCATGCTTTTTTGTTAGGCCCATGTTGAGGAGAAGGCCCAGAAAAGTTTTAAATTAGGAAACTTGGACTGGTTTCCACCGGAAAGGCTGGGCATAGAAGCTTCCCGTGTTGGCGGTTATAAATTGAGTGGCATAAAGGTTTGTTTCTGCCACGACTAGGTCAAAAAGCTCCACAGTGAAGAACAGCTCAAAAAACCCCAGCACCGATCCTATCTGAGCTGTCTCCACCCGAACTCCTGACTGGGCGGTGAAAGGGGGAACTAATGGTGTGGCTGAAGATGGGGGCTGCCAATCAGGGTTTGCCAGCACCTCAGAGATTCTAGGGGCTCTACGAGCCTGTCTGCGCGGTGGCTGCGATGGGGGAACTATTGCACGTGCCACCGTACCAGCTTCAACTGACCTTCTGGTGCTCACCACTTCACCATGTTTTATGGCAGTGCTGGTAGTAGGTCCAGGATGGGCTGCGCTGCTGGTGTATGCCTCACCACGTAATCCGACAACGCCAGCCCCACTCTGCTGCCCTTGAAACGGATCCTGCGCAACCTGTGGTCTAGCGACACGGGGCGGGTACACCTGGTGGTATCAGGGACCTCAACCTCCTCGTCCCTACTTTGGGTCAGACTGCCACTGCTTTCTACAGGTTCATATTCTGACTCGCTAGATTCGTCAGATGAGGGTTCCCATTCCTCATCCGACTGGGTCAGAATCCTGTTGGCCTCTTCAGACGAATACCCCTTATTTGACATTTGGAAAACTAAATTTAGGGGGTATTTCCTCAGACTACCCAAGAAAAAAAGCAAGCCTGTCTTACAAATGGGAGGCTAGCGAAGTACAGGAAGCCGCTGCGATTGATAAAAAAAAGATCAAAACAGATTTTTTTTATCGCCGCAGTGCTTGTGAAGTGATTGTGCAGTGATAAAGAAAAAATTTTTTGTCACTGCGGCGGGGCAGGCGTGGGTGAACGCACGTGTGGGCGACCGATCAGGCAAACACTGCGTTTTGGGTGGCGGGCGAACTATGGTGACACTAATACTATTATAGATCTGACTGTGATCAGTTCTGATCACTTACAGATACTATAAAAGTACAAATGCTGATTAGCGCTACGCTAATCAAGGAATCTGTGACTGCGGTGGGCTGGGCGCTAACAGAAGCTAACTACCTACCAAAGGGGCCTAAACTAACATAAACCTAGCAGTCAATTCTGGTGGGGGAAAAAAAGGACAGTTTACGCTGATCTCTTTTTTTCTTTTCACTAGTGATTGACAGGTGATTGAAAGGGGTGATCAAGGGGTTAATTGGGGTGATGGGGGGTGATCTGGGGCTAAATATGTAGTGCTTGGTGTACTCACTGTGACATGTGCTCTGTGCTGGGTCCAACCGATGAAAAGGACCCAGCACAGAGCACAGAAGCCATTTAATGCATTATATTTATAAATATAATGCATTATATGGCTTGTGATTCGTTTTTTTAAAAGTCACCAGCCTGCCAGTGACGATCATTGGCTGGCAGGCTGGTGACGAACTTCTTCTGAGCCTGCCCCGATCTTCTGTGCACCTGTTCAGGGGCACAGATCGCGAAATCTCGCCTCTCACGAGATGACGCGCCCGTGTGTCAACGAGGAGTAACTGGGCTGCCGAGATCACGCGATCCTGCGTGTGTCGGTCCAGAGAAGGTTATCTCCTGGGTGTCTGATGCGTAAACTGTAAGTGGAGAATGATTCAACAAATCACCTCACAGATGCATGATTGTATAAAGCTGACATTTCGAAACGCCACAGTAAAAGAATTGTCTTAGTACACTCCTTCTCCTCCTCCAAGTAATAATATTCTCCTCCTCCAAGTAATAGCTATCATCAATTGTCTCCTGTTAAGTGGAGGGTAATATCTTATAGTGCCCAGTACTGCATTCACTAGGATCGCAGAAGCTTCTAGCAATTTCAGTTTCATACAGGCTAGGAGCTGTATTCAGTCTGTTTTCTATTAAAAGACTAAACCACCACTATAGGTCGCTGTTGTGTTACAGATTGAAATGCAGGACACAGCTAAAAGGATTTCTAAGCCCTCATTAAAAATGAAAGAGGCCCTTCTCACCGACAAAATGGAGGTATTCAATAATTTATCTATTTTGTGGGAAAAGACTGAACAATGTATGGATGCAGCACATGGATCAGGCTATAATATAGATAGATTAAAGGCCATGTGTACAAAATTGAATAAGACCTACGATTGTTATAAGAGACTGTCTGAAAAATATTCTTCTCTGTTATAAAGTCAATGCTAGATGACAAGATATCACAACAATATGAAACTACGTCCCGCCATTCTAACCTTTCAAGGCACTCCAAGGCTTCATCCCATTCCTCGAAATCTATTGCTCAGTCCTCATCGCTAAGGTCTCGCTCACAGCATTCTTTGCTGAGTACCTCATTGGTGTTGGGACATACAAAAGCGGAAGCAGCAAAGGTACAAGCTCACTGCATTAGAAAGGAAGCCTTTAAGGCACAAGTCGCAGACGCACAAGCCCAATCTCAAGCTAATCAAGCAGCTATACAAGCCCAATCTCAAGCTAATCAAGCAGCTATACAGGAGCAAGCGACCAAAGCCAAGGCCAATGCTGAGTTGGAGGTCCTTCAGAAGGAAAGGGAAGAAGCAGCAGCCATGGCTGAACTCAGAGTTCTTGAAGAAGCTTATCATCCTATGTCCAAGATATCTAATTACTCAGAAGGCCGTACCCTGCAATTTGTCCTAGACCAAAGCAAATTCAATGCATTTGCACCAGAAGATTTGGGCTCTGCATGCCAGCCTGCTGAACTCATGCGAGTAGAAAAAGAGGCAGCTGATAACTATACAGTTGACCCCAGTCCAGTGGACATTTCTCTTTCTTTCAAACCTCTGGCACCTTACACAGTATTTCAGGCACCATTAGAGACCAAGCCGCTTTAAGCTTATCAAATCACATTAAAACCTCCGATACTAGTTACATAGCAACCAAGCACTGGCACCAACATTACCAGATGTGAAGCCTTCACTTACACTCAACCCAGCTGCCACTCCATTACATCTTCCAACTCCCAAACATAGGGCATCAGATTGTGCCAACAACACCAGCGAGGGAGAAGTTCCCATCGCCATGATGCAGGAAAGAAATAACGCATCGGAAATTGCTAAGTACCTCACTCTTAGGGACCTCATCAGTACTAGCCTTACGAACTTTGATCGCCCAGAGAACTATAGAAGTTGGAAGGCCACCTTCAAGACAACAGTTCAAACCCTTGGTGTACCGCCTATGCAAGAACTTGATTTACTAATTAGATGGCTAGGTCCATGGTCATCAACTGTGTTAAGAGACTCAAAACCGTTCATATCTACGGACCAGTCAAAGGCCTTTGTCTTGCATGGGAAAGATTAGAGCAGACATACGGTGACTCGGAAGTAGTTGAACGTGCCTTATTTAAACGACTATACGACTTTCCTGGATTATCCAATACAGACCGCCAAGGGTTCCAGGAATTAAGCGACCTTCTTCTTGAGTTTGAAGTCGTCAAGGGAGATCCGCAGCTACCAGGTCTCAGCTTTCTTGATACCTCCCATGGTGTGGGCCTGATCGTGGAGAAATTACCCCTCAATATTCAAGACCAATGGGCAACAACAGGTTGAAAATACAAGGAGCAACATCATGTTACCTTTCCACCATTTTCATTCTTCTGTAAGTTCATCAAGGACTTGGCTAGAGCTAAAAACGATCCAAGCTTCAACACCTTGGGAACCAACATCTTTGGCTCTACTAAACAGAGACACGAGACTTTCAGTCCCAGACAGAGAAACCCTAAAGGTCTAATTTCAGTAAAAAAGACACGGGTTGTGCCCACTACTAACAATGGAAATGAAAGCCCCAAGGAACCTAATCATCATTGCCCTATCCATGATAAACCACATCCTTTAAATGGAACCTGTCACTGGGATTTTGGGTATAGAGCTGGGGACATGGGCAGCTAGATGGCTGCTAGCACATCCGCAATACCCAGTCCCCATAGCTCTATGTGCTTTTGTGTAAAAAAACTGATTTGATACATATGCAAATTAACCTGAGATGAGTCCTGTACCCGACTCATCTCAGAGACAGGACTCATCTCAGGTTAATTTGCATATGTATCAAATCAGTTTTTTTACACAATAAAAGCACACAGAGCTATGGGGACTGGATATTGCGGATGTGCTAGCGGCCATCTAGCAGCCCATGTCCTCAGCTCTGTACACAAAATCCTGGTGACAGGTTCCCTTTAAGGAAAAGCCGTGTCTTCATAGCAAAGCCCTTTGAGGAACATAAGGAGTTCCTAAGGAGTCATAATATCTGCTTCAGATGCTGTACATCCACTGAGCACTTCGCCAGAGACTGTGAGGTTCCAGTCATGTGTTCTGAATGTAATAGTGATCTACATATGTCCGCTGTTTACCCGGCACCAATCAGGCGGAACCTAGAACCAGTTAGCTGGCACAAGCCCCATTCCGATCAAGGCGGGGAGAGTGCCGACCGACCAACCACAACCGTCGCGCCCAGATGCACAAAGGTATGTGGAGAAGGACTTGTGTGCGCTAAGTCTTGTTCTAAGATTTGCCTTGTGTATGTGTTTCCTACTGCACGACCAGAGAAGACCATAAGAATATATGCTATTCTAGATGACGAAAGTAATCGTTCCCTAGCTAGCCCTAAGTTCTTTGATCTGTTTAGGATAGAGGGAGAAACTACACCCTACACTCTAGCAACATACTCTGGTCTTGTGACAACCTCAGGAAGAAGAGCTAATGGTTTCACCTTGAAGCCCATCAAAGGAGATAAGAAACTCTCTCTTCCAGCCCTTATAGAGTGTGACAAATTGCGGGACACAAGGGATGAAATTCCCACACCTGAAGCCGCACAACATCACCCTCATTTCAGGAACATAGCCAGAGAGATTCCTCCCCTTGATAACCATGCCGAGATCTTACTCTTGCTAGGTAGAGACATTCTTGAGACTCATGAGGTCCTTGAACTTTGCAATGGCCCTTTCAACCCTCCATATGCCCAGAAACTTACAGTGGGTTGGATCATCGTGGGGGATGTATGTCTGGAGAGAACCCGCAGACCCTGCCAAGTACACTCCTTCAGAACTGACATATTAATAGGGGGATGAACTTCATACTTCAGGCGTTGTCCTAACCACTACTATGTGCAAGAGGTTCCTTGCCCAAATATTCTAAAAACATCAGAAAGCAGCCTAAATCCCAAGGAGTCAGCTGCAGAAGAATGTTCCTGGACAGAAGGGCAGCTTGTAGAAAGGCCGTCAGGATCTCAATTGGAGCCCTCTTCAAGCCCTTCCCGACAGAGAAGTCACATTCAAAATTTTTGGCAAGATCAAGGAGAACCAAGTCTCGCTCAGCTTCTAATGAAAGCAACAGACAATCTCTTGTAGTAAAAAGGAAGAAATCCACATCTGCGGTGCATAAAAGATCACTCAAGAATAAACCAGAAAAGATAGGAAATATTCCTGTGCCATCTGGTGTTTTCAAAGAGCACAACCTTTATAAGTTTCGGTGGAAGCAGGTACATTATCTCGCCAGTCAGTTCTGGAAAAGGTAGAGAAGAAAGTACCTCTGCCTCTGGCAAGAACACAGAAAGTGGCAAGAACCAAGGCTTAATTTAAAGGAAGAAGATTTTGTTCTGTTAAGAGACAAACAAGTTAACCGTCTCGACTGGCCTACTGGACTTATTACTAAAGTCGTTTCCAGTTCGGATGGAAAGAACTTTCATGTTGAGATTCCTTCTACTAAAGATACTAATCATCTTCTAAGACTGTTTCCAGTACTAGCTCTATGGCCTAAACTGAAGACATATCCTTTTTGGTTTGAATAAATGTT
>CM065598.1:106274035-106346535 GCA_033119425.1 Bufotes viridis
CAGAATAAGAGCAGATACTGAGGATTACATCCAGTATACAGGACAGGAGAAGTGGTACTGTGCAGTGTATATATATACAGAATAAGAGCAGATACTGAGGATTACACTCAGTATACAGGACAGAGAAGTGGTACTGTGCAGTGTATATATATACAGAATAAGAGCAGATACTGAGGATTACACCCGGTATACAGGACAGGAGAAGTGGTACTGTGCAGTGTATATATATACAGAATAAGAGCAGATACTGAGGATTACACCCGGTATACAGGACAGGAGAAGTGGTACTGTGCAGTGTATATATATATACAGAATAGGAGCAGATACTGAGGATTACACTCGGTATACAGGAGAGAAGTGGTACTGTGCAGTGTATATATATACAGAATAGGAGCAGATACTGAGGATTACACTCGGTATACAGGAGAGAAGTGGTACTGTGCAGTGTATATATACAGAATAAGAGCAGATACTGAGGATTACACCCAGTATACAGGACAGGAGAAGTGGTACTGTGCAGTGTATATATATACAGAATAAGAGCAGATACTGAGGATTACACTCAGTATACAGGAGAAGTGGTACTGTGCAGTGTATATATATACAGAATAGGAGCAGATACTGAGGATTACACTCGGTATACAGGAGAGAAGTGGTACTGTGCAGTGTATATATATACAGAATAAGAGCAGATACTGAGGATTACACCCAGTATACAGGAGAAGTGGTACTGTGCAGTGTGTATATATATACAGAATAGGAGCAGATACTGAGGATTACACCCGGTATACAGGAGAGAAGTGGTACTGTGCAGTGTATATATATACAGAATAAGAGCAGATACTGAGGATTACACCCGGTATACAGGACAGGAGAAGTGGTACTGTGCAGTGTCTATATATACAGAATAAGAGCAGATACTGAGGATTACACCCGGTATACAGGAGAGAAGTGGTACTGTGCAGTGTATATATATACAGAATAAGAGCAGATACTGAGGATTACACCCAGTATACAGGAGAAGTGGTACTGTGCAGTGTATATATATACAGAATAAGAGCAGATACTGAGGATTACACCCGGTATACAGGAGAGAAGTGGTACTGTGCAGTGTATATATACAGAATAAGAGCAGATACTGAGGATTACACCCGGTATACAGGAGAGAAGTGGTACTGTGCAGTGTATATATACAGAATAAGAGCAGATACTGAGGATTACACCCAGTATACAGGAGAAGTGGTACTGTGCAGTGTATATATACAAAATAAGAGCAGATACTGAGGATTACACCCGGTATACAGGACAGGAGAAGTGGTACTGTGCAGTGTATATATATACAGAATAAGAGCAGATACTGAGGATTACACTCGGTATACAGGAGAGAAGTGGTACTGTGCAGTGTATGACCATAATAATTCCACTTTGTAAAAATGTATGTGAATTTTGGAAGTAAATTGGAGCTATAGAGGCCATAGAAAAAAAGCTTCAGAATCCCAGAAAGTAAACTTTATTAAGTAGTCAGCACGTGACAGAGCGTCCTCTGAGTTATTACGCTCCTCGGCCTCCTCTCCGTTTTGTCTTTCACGTGTAGGAAGCTTCTTTTTCTGGATCTACAGCTCTGTGTGATCTCCTCATTCCGCTCTCTGGGACCGGATTTTCTCTGGAAGGATCTCCGTCCAGAACTTGAACTTGTCCTCTTTCAGGTTTGAGGACGATTTCTGCTGTAAGTTAATCTCCATATAGTGTTTGTCGGCACCGTACTGCGGCCATGTTGTCAGGTCGGGACTATTGGGGTTCCTGCAGCGAATAATGCGGCATTATTACTAACAAGCAGATAATAAGGTGACCGCAGCGAATGTGCCGTCATTCTGGTTCTTACCCAGTCCGAGCAAAGTTCGCCCAGTATTTCATAACCTTCCTCGTCAGGACTTTCTCTTCAGGGGTGGCAGGTCCTGAGAAAGAAGAAAAATATCCCTATTAATGACTGACCTACAATGCACACAGCAGCACAACTCTGCTTCTGTTACAATGTATCAGTGCAGCTAAAGTATCAGTCTGGATTTAGTTATGTTAGAGGATTGTCTACATCGGATACAATTACAGCAAATTCTCAGCCATGTAAAAAAGATTAGGTCAAATGAGCATGTCCCCATTGACTGACAGCAAGCAGAGGTCTTGAATATTACAAGACATTGAAACATAAAAAATATTGAATGAAATCTAATACAATGATTAATGCTGCAGAGATGAGGATGGTATAATGTCACGGCTGCCATATTCATTTTCTAATTTTTCTTTTTTTTTTTTGTCAGACATGATGCGTTGTGATGTCTAACATTTAGGTTGCTAGGGACACACTGCCTAGCAACCACTTATTTTAATGCTGACTGCTTTTCCCTAGTAGAGAAAGAGAAGGGTCTACATTACTGATAAGGGTGGGTTCACATCACGTTTTATGCCTCCACATTCTTGTATCCTGCACAGTCCAGTAAAAAAAAGTATGCATTTATTATTATTTTTTTTTTACAGTGGAACTCTATAGTGAACGGACGCCACTGTATGGCATCGGTCGGAGACATCTGTTTAACTTATACGTTTTTTTATATACGGTAAAAGAATAGAAAAACGTGATGTGAACCCAGCATTACAGTATAGGACTACTCACCAGCAAATATTACACCGTCCCTCAGAAAGGGTCCTCCCAACACAGAGATGAGCTCATCGCCATGATCGGCCTTCACATAGTCTGGTCTGACATGAGCCAGCAAGGACGGTGGGTGCTGGAACTCATAGAGGTAGACGGGGAGCCCCATATCTAACCGGAGATAAGAAGACTATTATCTGTCCATAATTATGGAGCCTGTGATGTATACGGAGATCACTATACACTGGACATACAATAACTGCAGGAGGCGGCAGTATGTCCACAGATGATGTCATCAGGAGCAGACTGAGGACCCCCAGACTGGGACTAGTGCTATTACTGTGCACATGGGCTAAATGCTAGATTGGGACATTAACCTGGTATACACCTCAGAGGTTTACAGCCCTGATGGCTGAGGGAGCCCAGAGGGGGGTATCTGTGGGCCCCCTCAGCCATCAGGGCCACTGGCCCTGACCACCAGACAATTGCTTTAAGGGCCTGGAACCTTTTCTTTAGATGAATACATGTGGTAACTCGCCAATATACACCAATCAGCCATAACATTGTCTAATATTATGAAGGTCCATTGTGCCACCAACAGCTCTAAGCCATTAGAGATGAGCGGATCTATTCACAGGTTCGTAGATTTGGACAAACCTTGTAAACCGGTGCCCAGCGCCATTTTACTGAGGCCTTGACTGTGGGGAAAAGAACCAGGGAGGAAGAAGAAGCCCTGTCACATGACTCACACAGGAACTGGGGGAGGGCTTGTCCTGATTGGCTCAGAGGCTGACAGGCAGCCTCTATGAGCCAATCAGTGTGGACTAAAGAAGGGAGGAGCTTGTAAACAGCCACAGGACGGTCATTGTGTGCTTAGCCTTTGACCAGAGAGGACCATCTCTGCAGGAGGGCAATTAACAATCATTTAGGGAGCCATTATCTAGTGCTAGGGGCGAGATTAGGGCTAGTAATAGGAAGGAGATGAATTGGGTAGTGGGGATTTTAGCAGGAAGGGAAAGTTTAGGGACAAGAGCTGCCTAGCTGGGCAGTGAAGAGCTGGGGCTGGCTGGTCCTTGCAGTGCACCCCATAAAAGCCACAGTTTATATAAGGGAGCGCACGTAAGCAATCCATAGTGTTCTGTCACCATCAGGCAGGAGGAAATAGCAGTCAGTTGCGATAAAATATACAGTTACACCTGACGCTGTATCAGACGGTTTTCTTTGTTCTTTTTTTTTTTTATTACCAAAGTTTGACTGTTATTTGGGGGGCGGGTGCAGCCAGTCGGTTAATTCTAACCAGGTGAGCGCAGTAAATGCCACAGACCTGCCGGTAGTAAATAATCCATACAGTCGACATCTGGTTGAACCACCACAAGTGAGAAATGTGTGGAAAGCGGAAGGGTCCCACCTCCAAACATAAGACCCAGACCTTGTCCTCCAAAAGTAAGAATGTGGCTAGTAGCAGTGGCACAGGTCATGTAGGTGGCACCAGTAGTAGTGGGCCACACGTGGCCAAGGAGCTCAGCATGAGCTATCACAGTTTGATAAAAGTGGCGGGGGGCTGAGGAGTCCAATAATGATGCTTGTGAGTTAGACAGGACCTGGGAGCTGGATCAGGGTGGAGAGGAGGTGTTAACATCAGAGGACTGTGGTAGTGGCAGCCACAAACGGTAGAGGTGAAGTAGAGCCAGACTTGCTTTGGAAACTGCGGGGCCGCAAGTAGTGTGGGGGCAGATTCAGGACCGAAGCATGCAACGGCAAAAGCACAAAAGCAAGCTTGGCCATCTCTGGAGGAAGTGGGCGAAAATCTGGCATCTGGAAGTTCTTTTCCACTCTTCCAAGAGATAGCAGCACAGCCCTGTGCAGGCTCTGCAAGCGGAAATTCAGCCGTAGGTCAAAAGACTCAAATGTGGGCACCAGGGCCGTCTTTATTATTGATTGGACCCTGGGAAAGAATTTACTTGGGTCCCCTAGATCCCGCCTTCCCACACCCTAGCATGCAATCACGCCTCCACCACAACACACACACAACCTCATCAATACAATGCACAGGAATGTGCAGTGTTTGAGTATATCATAGCCAACCCACTGCTTTCCCATAGGGAAGCATTGGAGGATTATTGCACATGCGTGGCTTCATAGAGATGCTTGAATCAATGCATTTCTATGAAGAGTGTTTTGCGTGAATGCCAGTGTTGCACGTTGTGCAAAACTGGACTAGGAAGCACCTCTAGTGGCCGTCTGATGAGTGGCCCTAGAGGTGTTCCTTGGCAGTAATGTAAATACTACCTTTTTTTCTGAAAAGGCAGTGTTTACATTCAAAGGCTTGCAGAGACATGCTATAGACACCAGAACTACTGCAATTAGCTGGACACTATAGTGTCCCTTAATATAGAGAAAAAATAATAATCAGCACAAAAGTATCAAATAAAATGGCTGTATCATTATTCTAAAAATTAAAAAAAAGCACAACTTCTGACACAAATATATAGTATCTTGCAGATTACAGTTTTTTTTTTTGTTTTTTTACAATGTGCAGATAGTACTGTACTACTAACCCCTCCATCCACCCCCCCCCCTTCTTCAACCACTGAGCGCCCTTACTCACATAGAACAAGTAATATATATAATATAGCATACAGTAAATTACTGTAAATACTTACAGTTCTGAAGACTCCAGCCGGCTCAGGATCAGTGGTCTGGGCAGCTGGGTTCAGGGCTAGAAGTAGGCAGTTCAGGAAGGAGACGGGCGCTCGGCTCATCTGAGCATTGCAGTGCCTCCGCGTGATGTCACGGCGCGCGGCGTACGCAAAGGGCAGGGGAGGTCGGGAGGAGGAGCAAGCAAGTCCTTCACTATGCGAGCCATGCCAAGTATTGTGCCCCCCCCAACCTGTGGCCATGCCCATTTTTACAGATAACGTAGTAGATATCACTCATATGTAACACCACAGTCATGACAGAAAATCCAGGGTAATACAGCGCCCCATACCTCTTACATCCAGCGACGTCTCCTCTGATGTAGATGTTCTCTTTCCTCGTATTCTCCTTTCAGGCTGCTTTCACCCACCCATTTCTTCGTTCTGACAATTTACACTGCGTCTGTTTGCATCTGGCCACATAACGGTCTAATTTTTTGAGGCTGCAGCCACCCACCCTTTTCTTTGTCATGACAGTTAGCACTGCGACTACGAGCATCTGGCCAAGTTTTTGGAGGCTTGTTCCTCATCCATCGTCATTTTTTCCCAAATACCGTGTGTGTTTAACCTCCTTCTGCCTATAATAAGTGACAATTGTTGGAAGCTTTAAAATAGGAAAAAGCATAAACGTGCCATGGCGCAGCGTGTTTTTAAACACACCATTTTTATGCCTTTTTCCAAAGCTATGTGTGTCAATGTCACCCTGATATAACTTTCTACTGATATCATTCATCTCAGAGCTTAGGGAGTGGGGACGGGTGAGGGAATGGAAAATTGCTAAAAATTAAGGAAACAAAAGAAGATGTTAGCAGCAGGCCCTGTGACTCCTGTAGGTTGTGAGGTGTGGCCTCCATGGCAGCACATCCTACAGATGACGATTGGATTGAGATCGGGGAATTTGGAGACATGACATCATGTTCCTCAGACCATTCCATATATGTTGATCAGACCTACTGTATCCTAGGGTACTGATCCACATGCAGCCGGCTGTCCACATGATGTAACATGATTCATCAGACCAGGTGTCTTCTTCCCATAGTGCACCTTGTACCGTCTCTACCCAGGTAAGTAGCGCACACACTTGGCCATTCTCATGGTTGATCAGACCAGGTTGCCCTCTCTAATTGCTCCATGGTTCAGTTCTGATGCTCATATTGTAGGCACTTGGATAGGGGTCAGAATGAGCGCTCTGAATAGTGTTGGGTAAAAGCTCCATGCACCACGAGCTGTGATGTCCTGTGTCCCGACACCTTTCTGTCCTAGCCAGACTTGCTTTGGAAACTGCGGGGCCGCAAGTAGTGTGGGGGCAGATTCAGGACCGAAGCATGCAACGGCAAAAGCACAAAAGCAAGCTTGGCCATCTCTGGAGGAAGTGGGCGAAAATCTGGCATCTGGAAGTTCTTTTCCACTCTTCCAAGAGATAGCAGCACAGCCCTGTGCAGGCTCTGCAAGCGGAAATTCAGCCGTAGGTCAAAAGACTCAAATGTGGGCACCAGGGCCGTCTTTATTATTGATTGGACCCTGGGAAAGAATTTACTTGGGTCCCCTAGATCCCGCCTTCCCACACCCTAGCATGCAATCACGCCCTCCACCACAACACACACACAACCTCATCAATACAATGCACAGGAATGTGCAGTGTTTGAGTATATCATAGCCAACCCACTGCTTTCCCATAGGGAAGCATTGGAGGATTATTGCACATGCGTGGCTTCATAGAGATGCTTGAATCAATGCATTTCTATGAAGAGTGTTTTGCGTGAATGCCAGTGTTGCACGTTGTGCAAAACTGGACTAGGAAGCACCTCTAGTGGCCGTCTGATGAGTGGCCCTAGAGGTGTTCCTTGGCAGTAATGTAAATACTACCTTTTTTTCTGAAAAGGCAGTGTTTACATTCAAAGGCTTGCAGAGACATGCTATAGACACCAGAACTACTGCAATTAGCTGGACACTATAGTGTCCCTTAATATAGAGAAAAATAATAATCAGCACAAAAGTATCAAATAAAATGGCTGTATCATTATTCTAAAAATTAAAAAAAGCACAACTTCTGACACAAATATATAGTATCTTGCAGATTACAGTTTTTTTTTTGTTTTTACAATGTGCAGATAGTACTGTACTACTAACCCTCCATCCACCCCCTTCTTCAACCACTGAGCGCCCTTACTCACATAGAACAAGTAATATATATAATATAGCATACAGTAAATTACTGTAAATACTTACAGTTCTGAAGACTCCAGCCGGCTCAGGATCAGTGGTCTGGGCAGCTGGGTTCAGGGCTAGAAGTAGGCAGTTCAGGAAGGAGACGGGCGCTCGGCTCATCTGAGCATTGCAGTGCCTCCGCGTGATGTCACGGCGCGGCGTACGCAAAGGGCAGGGGAGGTCGGGAGGAGGAGCAAGCAAGTCCTTCACTATGCGAGCCATGCCAAGTATTGTGCCCCCAACCTGTGGCCATGCCCATTTTTACAGATAACGTAGTAGATATCACTCATATGTAACACCACAGTCATGACAGAAAATCCAGGGTAATACAGCGCCCCATACCTCTTACATCCAGCGACGTCTCCTCTGATGTAGATGTTCTCTTTCCTCGTATTCTCCTTTCAGGCTGCTTTCACCCACCCATTTCTTCGTTCTGACAATTTACACTGCGTCTGTTTGCATCTGGCCACATAACGGTCTAATTTTTTGAGGCTGCAGCCACCCACCCTTTTCTTTGTCATGACAGTTAGCACTGCGACTACGAGCATCTGGCCAAGTTTTTGGAGGCTTGTTCCCTCATCCATCGTCATTTTTTTTCCCAAATACCGTGTGTGTTTAACCTCCTTCTGCCTATAATAAGTGACAATTGTTGGAAGCTTTAAAATAGGAAAAAGCATAAAACGTGCCATGGCGCAGCGTGTTTTTAAACACACCATTTTTTATGCCTTTTTCCAAAGCTATGTGTGTCAATGTCACCCTGATATAACTTTCTACTGATATCATTCATCTCAGAGCTTAGGGAGTGGGGACGGGTGAGGGAATGGAAAATTGCTAAAAATTAAGGAAACAAAAGAAGATGTTAGCAGCAGGCCCTGTGACTCCTGTAGGTTGTGAGGTGTGGCCTCCATGGCAGCACATCCTACAGATGACGATTGGATTGAGATCGGGGGAATTTGGAGACATGACATCATGTTCCTCAGACCATTCCATATATGTTGATCAGACCTACTGTATCCTAGGGTACTGATCCACATGCAGCCGGCTGTCCACATGATGTAACATGATTCATCAGACCAGGTGTCTTCTTCCCATAGTGCACCTTGTACCGTCTCTACCCAGGTAAGTAGCGCACACACTTGGCCATTCTCATGGTTGATCAGACCAGGTTGCCCTCTCTAATTGCTCCATGGTTCAGTTCTGATGCTCATATTGTAGGCACTTGGATAGGGGTCAGAATGAGCGCTCTGAATAGTGTTGGGTAAAAAGCTCCATGCACCACGAGCTGTGATGTCCTGTGTCCCGACACCTTTCTGTCCTAGCCAGCAGTGTGGTCTACAGTAGCTCTTCTGTGGGATCCGACTAGACAGACTAGCCTTCACTCACTACACATCAACCAGCCTTGGTCAGCCATCAGCATTGTTGTTGATCACCACTTGTCCTTCTTTGGGCCACATAATATCCCACCCCTGACAGGAGACATTGTTCAAAACGATTTACTTCATCTGTCAGTGGTTTTAATGTGCTGGCTGATTGGTGTTGCATTTTCTACATTTCTAATAAATATGGCCACAGGCTACATCACTTGGGATACAATTAGAAACTGGTAATGATGAGATTCTAGAGCCTCATTTTTTATAATCATGCACTGGTAAGTTGTGAAAACTGCAACTCCCAACATGTCCTGATGGTCAATACTTCTACATATCAGTTACAATGTGAATGGACTCTACCTCGATGGTATTTTGCAATATTAAATGCCGGCATCACAAACATTACATCGCCACACAAGTCCAGGAAGCGATCACGAATCTCCAGTGGATCAGTGGTGTCACCAAGATACTCGTCAACGGCGAGGGGGATGACGTCAGGACTCAGACCCTAGAAAATTGACATAAACCACAATGAAGAGAAAATTTTCCTTATAGTTAATAGGACGAAGAACATAACGGACATGAACTCATCTCACCAGTATATGATTTTGGAGCTTCAGCCTCATAGTCTCCCGCGTCATTCCTTCTGTTATCCCTGTGATATTCATCAACTAAATACAAATATAGTCACAAGAACATTACAGTGCATATAATGAATTATTACAGAGGAATATCTTTCTATATGTCGCTCTACCCAAAGGCTGAACTTTCTCCAGGCTCAAGAATATTTCTGTTGTCTTAACCTACACAGTATTTAATTCATTGGAGGAGATACATTAATGTATACATTTCTGTTTACCAGTCTCTGGGGGATGGAAAAGCGTGGTGTACTGTGGTTTTCCATCCCTTTTTCCCAATGTACACCCTTTACATAGGGCAAACAAATCATGTGAACCCAGCCAAACGGAATGCATTTTACTGCATAAATATACCTGTTTAATTAAACGCAAATAGGGACGGTGGTGGTAGAGGCAGCATTAGCCATGTGGACCGTGACATTCAGGGCAAATACAGAGGAAAGAATTGTGAGTGGGGCCAAAGAGTGCCCGATGACATATAACAGTCTGATAAAAGTGGTGGGGACGGTAAGGTCTATCATGATAATTGAACAGTATCTGGGAGCTGGATAGGGATGCAGAGGAGGAGCGTGCTGGCCGCAGAAGCATTAAAGAGCAGTGGCAACAGATAGCCAGAACCTTAAAAAAAAAACTGCTAGGGACAGTTCTGCTTCTATTGTGCCCATGGCAAGAACTGGTGATGCCACTGATACTGTTGTGGCAGGCTCAGCTAAAAATCCACTGAGGAAGAGGTCGGTTAAATGTTGTACCTCGAAACGCGTATGGGAAAAACTGTAATCTCCGTGACATCAAGTTCAGTTAGTGCGCACTAAAGAGTTCAATTTTGGCAGATACTCGATCTAAACAGAAAGAAAAGCTGGTTACCTGAGGAGACACCTGGCTGCATAGGAAACTACACGAGGAGACTCCAGAAGGTAGTAGACCCAGCTGAAAAATCTGAGTACTCAAGCCACGAAAATCTGAACCAGTTGCAGTCAGCCCGGCAAGGTCGGTAAGCGATCACACATAAGGAATCGCAAGAGAAGGTAGGAGGAAGAACTTTTCCTATTTAGTGGTGGGACGCCACCAATTGTCTATTCAATTCCCTACCTGTATCTCTGCATATGATCACGTCGAATACCGTAGCTGGGAAATCGAGTACAAGTGATTGCATATCACTGTGAACCTATAAGGACATACAGGTCTGAAAAGGATACCCGTACTACCGTTAACTGCTGTTTTGAACATTGCTGCTGACAATAAATTGGACATAAATGATTAGACAGCACCGTGAATATATAAAGACCTATAGATTTGGACGGGACATTTTGTGATTCAGTTTACATTTTTACATTTTTGGATATGTTGGTAATTCCTCTCTGCGAGCTTTTTTCAAAAAACGCATGTGTTTAAAATATCTAAAGAATACTTCCAGTGATACCAGCTGAATATAATAATAAAAACGAGGGCAGCAGTTGCGAAGAAAAATTTTTGCATGCGAAAAACCGCATACAAAAATCGCATGCGAGAAAAATCGCATACGGAAAAATCGCATGCGAAAAAAATCGCATGCGAAAATATCACATGCGAAAAACCGCATACGATAAAATCGCATACAGAAAATCGAATGCGATATATATTTTGCAACGAAGTTATAGATAGACAAGTTGGGAAGAATTAGAAGATTGCTTTCTGAATGTGGTTGTTCCTTTATTTGGTTTTATATTGCTATTTTTAAGTTATTGTATAAGGTTTTATCTTTATCGGTATTAAACTAGTTTGTGATTTTGATACTTCAGAGTTTGAGTGCCATATCCCTTTTCTTCTGTTTAAGTAATTTTTCATTATTACTGTAGAAGCTGGTATCAACGGATATAGAGCACCAATTAGGTCTCTCTTTTATACTGGCAGAGCCACCTACTTTGAATAAAAAGTTTTTCAGCTAAAAATGTGACAGACCTAGGCCAAACTCGGCTGCTGCCAGCTTTGTGCGAGTATCTCCCGTATTGTGTTTTTTGTCCACAGGGCCGGCACAATCAACCACTGCCATGTGCAAAATCCGCAGGAAGGAAAATAAGCAGTGGGCATTCAAGAATAAACATAGGTGCCAGATCTCTAATGCAGCACATGAGGTGAGAAAATAGAACATTCAGAACAAGTCTGTCCTCTTCACCTTGACTCCTTTGTGGCAGCCAGGCTGCATCTACGTGTAGTACCGTGTCCTTGTCATCATCAGTTACTTCTTGTCTGCTGCTTTGTGAGACATCCATAACGTGATAACGGAATGAGTGGCCATGAGAGCACAATAAGCTTGTGTCCATGTTGGACTTCCACCTGGCCAGGCTGCTGGCTGTGCAGTTTCTCCGGTACCATCTATTTGTGGTAACGGTCTTGCAGTTCTACGCCTTCTTCAAAATTTGATTCTTAATGTAAAAGTGTTTAAAATGGTCTTGTTTTCCAAATGTCATGCAGTTCCACACCTTTACCTAAATGTAATTCTGTTCTATAGTATCAGTCATTCCAGCCAGTTGGCTGTTACAATTGTCTCATTTTCTAAATGTTGGGTTAGGGTTAGTTCTGTAGCTTCGCCCAAATGTAATTGTACTCCATAGTAGTTCTGGCCAGCTTCCCCAAGGCGAAAGTGCTTTAAATACCCACAGGTGGCCAGCCACAGGCTGTGATAGATCAGGGAGCATGTGTGGTGGCCCTTAAAAGTCAGCAAAAACACTGGGATGCAGGAAGGAAGGACCTTGCAGGCGGGAGCAGGCTGTGTCCTGCTGGAGGAGGAAGATGCATGGGATGGGTCGGTCTGGAGCTTTGAGACTCTGACAGCAGGAGTAGGGTGATAGATGTGCCGCTCGTGCCCACCCCAAACAGTGGGACAGTAGTGGGCATTGTGCACCGCCATAACAATAATTCAGCAGGCATTAGTACATCTGCTATATGTTTATACTTCTGCACTTTCTTTTTTTCCCAATTTTTTTTTAAAATTGTCGTTTTCTAAATGTTGTGCAGTTCCACACTTTCCCTCAAATTTAAATCAGCCCTCTCCCGCTAGTAGCAGAAGCCGCATCAGCCAATTCAGTTTGCTATATGATGGAACAGGTTTTTCCACTGTCACACACATCAAACTTGTAATGTGATTTATGTATTGCTGTTACTTGACGTGTTATCGCCTTGTAATGTATCAGCATATCTCTGTAAGGATCAGTTGGGCTTAATAATCCTGACTTTGCCCCTGTAGAAAGTTAGGTGTTGGACTTAGGCTACTTTCACATTCGCGGCAGCCTTCTCTGGCAGGCTGTTCCGGCGGGTGACATGTGGTAGTTTTATTCCGGCCGCCTCTCCGCATGTTTGCCATGCCGCGGCTGGACCTCCAGCCCGCCCCATTATAGTGAGTAGTGCCAGCGTGCAGTAGCGACAGCTTGAATACTCCGGTGGGTGAACAGCCTGCCGGAGAAGGCTGCTGCTGATGTGAAAGTAGCCTTAGATCTGTTACTACCTCAGTAGTGTGCTAGTGAAGAAAGTAAGAGAAAGCTAAATGTGCATACTCCTCAGAGAACTAGACCTTCATCCCAGAGAATCACTGTCTCTGAGATCTGCAAAGATAAAACCATCACTACTTCCCAGAACTCCAAGAAAGAGAAGAGAAAGAAAAAGAAGGTCCAGAATCTGCAAGGCCGAGCACTGGAAGGTATTTGCTGTTTAAGACTGATAGAGACTTTACTGCGGTGAGGGGGACATTACTAAGACACCCTTCACACCTGGACACAGTCTGTCCCACTGTATTCTTGATTCTCTATAATTCAACTGGGAATTACAGTCAAGCTTGCAAGAACATTATTATCAGCCTTAGATTATGCAGAGAGAGAGAGACTTTGGAAAACTAGGGGCAAGGAGTACTACAATCCTTATTCTGGCCTATATCCATATATTGCTATCTGGGGAGATTTGCATTTTCAGTTCCATTCTGAACTTTAGTAAAGTGAGACTTGTTAATTTTCTAAAACTTGCCTGGTTACCGACTTCAGAATCATTTGCCAACCACAATATCTACAATTCCTGCCTTGCATCCATACACTTGTAACACCAAGGGCACCCTAACTACCACCAGGCAGGAGCCCCAAGGGAATAAAGGGTCTGCCCTTCTGCCAGTGTCCTGGCCCTATAGAGCACCAGTGTAAAGATTTCCTCTGCAAATAATTATTGCAGCCAGAGCCACTACTATTCCCATCCTCAACTCTGCCACTCTGGGGCTTGCAGCACATGCACCACCTGAATAGCTAGGTTGAGTCATATCTGGATTGTGCCCTTTCTCCTGGACTTCTGGGAAAGCAGACTGGCACAGCAGCTGGAACTGGCCTAGTTTACAATCACCGTACTGTCTGGTCCAGCCTCCGAAACGGTCAGAGATGGAACTTAGAGAGGCAGATGGCATCTTCAGCTAAACGTAACTCTGCTGTAGTGCTGGCATTCCCATGTTCTAAATGACTGTGCCCTTCCTCCTCTTCTCCTGCACATCCCCTGCCCCGGACCCCATAGCCTTCTATGGAGGCAGAATGAAATAGTGGCTCCAACTGGCCCTCTTTGCTATCAGTTTAATGTCTTATACAAACTCCAGTGTCATTTCAGAGAGTTTTCAGCATGGCAGGTGGTGTCTTCACATTCAAGCAGGCAAAATGTTCTTTTAGTGTCAAACAAGACCTTGGTCAAAATGAATCAGGCTTATGGATCGATAAGGATTTCCACACATCTCTGGCTGATGACAATGAATAGATCCGCCATTGCTGACGGTGGCTATTTATCATTAACCCAATGATGTAACTGGTGCTGTCTGACTGTTCATCATGCTCCATACTGTGCTGCAGCTGCCATTACCCCTGCTGTGGCCGTAACATACTGACTGTTCTAATGAAAATAACAATTTCTCTTAAATATTTTGGCACAATGTCCTATAATGCCTACAGCTACCATTGTAGAGGGAGTGCTGTTATTCTTTAGCTTTGTACCTACCGGTAATGCTACCCAACCAAGCTCGTGGTTATTGATTCCAATGAGAAGTGGGACCTTGTTTCCTTCCTTGTTAGCCATTATCTCCTTTACTGGTTTAGGTAGAAAAACCCCATCCACACAGGCAGGAAGAAACAGCATGCCCTGCAGAGACACATGAGATGGACAGCAGTAGGTGACCATACATCAGTGATAGATCAGTAGATACACTACTCACAAAAAGTTTTGGTTGAAATTTATGGAAACCGTAAAATGTTTCGGCTCAGTGATATTAGATGATGAAAATCAAACATTTTGGTAGAAGCAACTACAGTGATTTCCTCGTCTCAGACAAATTACTGAAAAATAGCCTACACCAGTGCTGGGTACACCCTCACAAAATGTCAGCGTCTCAGGAACTTGTCCTGTGGCCTTGAGCAACAAATCCAGCTTGACAACAATGTCTCCTGCTGTTCACAAATCGCCTTGTGAGGCATGGCTTCCCACTCTTCTTGAAGGACGGCCCTCAAGACATTGAGGTTCTGGGGTACAGAGTTATGAGCCCCTACAGGGCGACTCAGCTGATCCCATAGGTTTTCAATGGGATTCAGGTCTGGAGAAAGTGCAGCCGCTCCATGTGAGGGGCCCCAGTCTCCAGCAGCCGCTCCATGTGAGGTCCCCCAGTCTCCAGCAGCCGCTCCATGTGAGGTCCCCAGTCTCCAGCAGCCGCATCCTGTGAGGTCCCCCAGTCTCCAGCAGCCGTTCCCTAATGATGAGACCTTGATGAGCTGGAGCATTGTCCTCCATGAAGATGACATTAGGCCGGTGTTGTTCCTTCAGAGGCACAAGGACTGGATTACTGATGTTCTTCAGGTAGTCTGGGCTGTCACTGGACTATTCACAATGACTGGATTACTCAGGGGCCACTTCTGTCTGAGAACATCCTACTTGAAGCCTCGCAGTGGTGAGGTACTGGTGGTCAATTGTTAGGTGTCGTCTTGTCTCATGATGTCACAATGTGAGCAGCATGATGAGGAGGACTGTTTAATAGCATTTCTAACTGAACCAGGGAATTTATTGGGCGATTCATGGATCATGCACCTCCTGTGAAATAGTCCTGAAACATTGAGCAGTTGGACATGTGCATTCAGAAGGTTAGAGATGCTCACATTACGTTCTCCCCACAAGACAAATATACTGAACATTTTGTGAGTAGTGTTTGTGCACCAGAACCAAAGACTATGGAAGCTGTTGTAATACTATTGTAGAGGGACAACACCCACCATTTCGTTGACTATAGCAGAAGCTCCTCCTCTGATTTCTTCCTCAGACAGTCGGCTATGGAGGCGAAATCACAGCCTGACGTCTTTGTTACTATCTGCAGAGGAAAACAGATGTACAGTAATATTCAGATATTGTATATATTGTATTCACTTCAGAACCGGTTGTGGCTTTCACTAGTGTTGAGCCAATCGAAGTTAACTAAGTGGACTTCGATCTCAATTTCAGGAAAATTCGATTCATCACGAAGCCGCATTTCCAAGCACTTTGTGGTAAAGAATCACAGTAAAAAACCACAGAATACATCTGACGTCACTGTATTCAGTCCGTGTGGTGACATCATCACGTCAGTGCACATGAGATTTAGCGCATTTTCTACAGTCAAGATGGCCGCAACAGCCCCTCTGCGAGTAAATGGATTAGGTTTTTAACCCCAGAAAGGCCTCAATGTGACTGCCAGATGCCATGATAAGCATTTATTGCAGCATCTGAGGGGATCAATGACGGGAGCTGTGCGATTGCCATTCCCCATCATTGCACTGACTACATACTATGGAATGCGATTCCTAACGAAGTAATTCATAACTAATCACATCTCTTTCTGTTATTCGGCGAAGCAGATTAATCACATTTTTCATAACTTTGCTCATCTCTAGTTCTCGCTCCCGGGTGGAGCTTTAACCGTGGAGCAGCAACAGGAGGTGCAGAAATTGCAATTGCAAAAGTTGTGGAAGTTGTTCAGCCTTTAGTTATCACCAAAAAAACATTAAAATGTTTAATCAGACGCGAGTTATTTCAATGTGGAAAAATGGGGAGAGCCCCCTAGCTCCGTTAGCACAATGAATATTATCTCAGATTGAATAAGAAAAATCCCACAGAGCTTTACATCTAGAGAAATGATGGGTGGAGTAGTATTACTTCTGGATGGACTATACTTACATTCTGGTAGTAGAGGAGCTCTTCAGAGTTGCTGACCACAAAGCTAGGCATTGTTACAGCTCCGCTCTCTGCGATGGCGCGGTGGAACAGACCTTTGGCTAAAGGAGAGAGCACCTAGAAGAAGACAATTCGCATCACCCTCATCAGATCTATTAATTGTGTTTTCAATAACTAAGACCCACATTTATCCAATATGTTTACATGAATACAAAAGATGAATTTCCCAGGAGTGATAGATGCTTCAATATGGATCGCTGGGTATCAAACACTAGAAAGAACTTACAAGAGAGGAGACGCTGATCGCACCGGCAGATTCACCAAATATGGTGACGGATGTGGGGTCACCACCAAAGTCTGCAATGTTTTCCTGTACCCATCGGAGGGCGGCAACTTGGTCTAGAAGCCCGTAATTACCAGGTAATTGCTCATCTCCAGTACTGAAACAAGAAGAAAAGGTACATTTTATATACTGAAGCCTGAAGTCTATGTCCAAGTCCGACCATCATTTACATATTACATTTAAAATTAACTTACTTCAAATTACTTATACTGTACTGATCCCGACTGAGTTCTACCGTGCATTATACTCCAGAGCTGCACTCACTATTCTGCTGGTGCAGTCACTGTGTACATACATTACTTATCCTGTACTGATCCTGAGTTACATCCTGTATTATACTCCAGAGCTGCACTCACTATTCTGCTGGTGCAGTCACTGTGTACATACATTACGTATCCTGTACTGATCCCGACTGAGTTCTACCGTGCATTATACTCCAGAGCTGCACTCACTATTCTGCTGGTGCAGTCACTGTGTACATACATTACTTATCCTGTAGTGATCCTGAGTTACATCCTGTATTATACTCCAGAGCTGCACTCACTATTCTGCTGGTGCAGTCACTGTGTACATACATTACTTATCCTGTACTGACCCTGTTACATCCTGTATTATACTCCAGAGCTGCACTCACTATTCTGCTGGTGTAGTCACTGTGTACATACATTACTTATCCTGTACTGATCCTGAGTTACATCCTGTATTATACTCCAGAGCTGCACTCACTATTCTGCTGGTGCAGTCACTATGTACATACATTACTTATCCTGTACTGATTCTGAGTTACATCTTGTATTATACTCCAGAGCTGCACTCACTATTCTGCTGGTGGAGCCATACTTTATACTAATTTATCATCTCTAATTATTTTCATTCTGGGGAAATGTCTTTCTTCCATGTTCTGTACAATACAATTTGTCGCTGAAGATATTACCTCCTCCTCCTCCTCCTCCACCACATTAACTTCTAAGATAAAGTGTTAGTGGAAGGTCTAATACATGTGTCTAATTGTGAATGCTGCTCTGGAGATTTAGGGCTCGCTCACATCACCGTTTCTCCTTTCCGTTCTCCGGCTCCATTAAGGAGCAGCAGAACGGAAAGGACGGATTCTGCAGATAACTGACACCCAACTGAGCGTAACGGAGCCTAAAGATCCCGTAGACTATAATGGGATCCGTTCCGTGTCCGCTCAGAACATGATTTTTGAGCGGAGATTAAATTCCTGCATGCACTACTTTCGTCTCCGCTCAAAAATCATGTTCTGAGCGGACACGGAACGGACCCCATTATAGTCTACGGGATCTTTAGGCTCCGTTACGCTCAGTTGGATCTCAGTTATCTGCAGAATCCGTCCTTTCCTTAACGGAGCCGGAAAACGGAAAGGCGAAACGGTGATGTGAGCGAGCCCTAATACAGATGGATACTGTAAGCAATTATGTATATTTACGAAGTTACTCAGTTACTTTAGTGTAAATTAACCCTATATGTCACCTGTGCAATGATGGAGCATGGTGCAGATACATTATATAGCAGTGAGACCTTTACCTGAAGAATCCTAGGATCCCCAGCCTGTACTGTACGGACACAACCACTACGTTCTCGTAGGCGCTAAGTGCGGAGCCATCATACATACTGGCCGCGCCAAGCACCAGCGCTCCACCATGTATGAAGACCATGACCTAGAGGAGAGGAGAACAGATTAACATTCAGGGGAAAGACATTCTTTTTAATACCCTAAAGGCTTTGAACACTTTTGAGGTAATTTTTATGATTGCATTTTACTAATTTTGGGTTAAAAACATTTTTTTCATGCTATCTTTATTAAACATTTTTAGCATTTTTTTTCTATACATGAAGTTATTTTCCATTTGCAAACTTTGCCTCTTGAGTCCCTCAGCTGAGCCTTATCTCTGATCTACTGGATGATCATTTTTGGCATAGACGATTATATAAGGAAATCTCAAATAAATGATTGGACGCTGTGTTGGGTCTCTGGCCTCTGGGACGGTGGCCTCTCCTAGTTTGATTCTAAAGTCTGTATCAGAAGCTCTGAAAAACACCCCGACCTCTCCTACTGGGCGACGTTCCTGAGAAATCTCCCCGTGGGAAACATACTGACCCCGGATGGGGCAGACGTAGCTGACATTGTTAATGGCCCTTCCCATTGACTCAGCCCTTCTGGAACAGGGTATTATATATTTCCCACACTATGCTATGTAACCCTCAGAGACCTGGCTGGGCCGTTTTTCGACTTCAGGTACCTTTTGTCTGCATGTCCCATCTTTTTTCCTCCATACACCTGCAGCCCTCTCCAAGCTGTAGAGGTGAACTCTGGTCTCACAATCTAGAAGGGAGGCCTCATTTTCCATACTGTACCTACTACACAATGGATTATTCTGAATGGAAACCCGGGCTGCTCTTATCTGTGCTTATTCGTCGCCTACAAAGTGTTGCCAAATGGATAATGGCGTATACTTGCTTATCCCTTCATGGAAATAAAGTTATGTCCCCGAGCTGGTATGGATGGTGAACTTTCCACCTCCCCTCAATACAAGTGGTTTGGTTGCACATGTCCACCACTCCTCAGTAGATTCTAGTTGTGGGTGTTAATATGTACAAGTCCTATCACAACAACTTTCATTTAGACCATATCAATGATAATATATCTGAATTAATATAAATCGCGGTAAGGCTCGGGCTTCACACCGACATGTCAATAGTGAACGTCGTCACACTGTGACTACAACAGTGGCAAAAATCCATCCAAGTTGGCCATGATTGACTGTCATTACAAAAAATGTGCCACATTGGTGCAACACGTGGCAGTGTAGTTGTTCCCTTTTTGTTGCATGACACATGTCGCCGTGTAGCCCTAGTGATGGTATATATGTGCATACATTTATACAGGCAGTTGATTATGGGATTGGGGATAAAGATATGCATGTGTCACTGCAGCAGTACACGTAGCTATAGTTGTGTATCTCGGGTGATGGAATACACCGGAGCCGGTCATTATCAGCCACAGGATCGGTTCCTTGTGCACATCCAAGCATCGATAGCACAATTATTGGCAGTAGCTTGGGGACAGCCATAAATGTCAGAAGAGAATGGTGACTTATTCAGACACCACACAGCTGTGCGGAAAAAGGAGCACTGGACGCAGAACCCTGGGATATGTTTCATATATCTTTTAGTTACTTTCGTTTATCTCATGTTGAGGTTATTGTAACGTTATAAGTAGTGTCTTGAATGGATTCTAAAAGGGCATTTAGACAAGCAGAGAATCACTAGTGTTGAGCAAATCTAATCATCTGAAGTGGAATTCGGTCCGAATTTTGGTAAAATTTGATTCAAAACAAATCCGAATTTATTTATTTCGTGGTAACAAAATGGGAGTAAAACCCAGAAATGCAAGATCACCCATAATATCATGGCCAATCAGCAACTAGCCAGCCCCTGTGATGTGACAGCCCTATAGAAGCCTCATCCCTTGTGGTCTCAGCCATTTCACTGTGAACTGAGCAGAGGGAGAGATGTGACAAGCGCTAGGGACAGTGTTCAAGAAGCCTTTAATTGTGGAATTTTGGATAGGGAGAGTGCAGGGACAGTGTAGGGAGATGATAGGGAATGTTTTTACACACTGTAGGGTAAGCATAAGGAGAGCATAAGGAAACTGCAGGCTCTGTAATCAGAAGTGGAAGGGATCCATAGGAGACAGCCCACTTTGCAGCAATCTATATGTAGGGTACAGAGATATCTAATTGAACAGTGCCCACCTAATAAGCAATTCCATTAAGCTTGATTCTCAAATTGGGGTGAATAAGCTATCTAATACTACTGTTATTGGGGTGTGCACCTTCTTTAATAGTTAAGCAATTCCATTAGGTCTTGATTCTCAAATTGGGGTGAATAATCTGTGTATTTTAACTGTTATTGGGGTGTCCATCTTGATAACCAATCCCGTTGTCCGAGAATGGTTGACTTGGTCTTCAACATCATCTCAACTGACATCAAACACTCACAGCCAGGAGTCGGAGCGTTTCTCCGACACCATACTTCACTGGTAATATTCTTATTGGCTCCTCAGGAATCCAAGCACATTACTCTACTCTCCAGCTTTCACTGACACTATGCCCTTTACCAGGTTTCTGGCCTGGGCTATGGAAAGACAGAATTAGAACTGTTCCTCTTCCTCAAACTCCTGAATTCACCTCATCTGCCAAATGGCAGCATGGTGGCTCAGTGGTTGGCACTGTAGCCTTGCAGAGCTGAAGTCCTAGGTTTCTATCTGACCAAACCTGGTAAAGGATGTGACGTCAATGGAAGTTGGATTTTCTAAAGTGGAGAGTTAGGTGACTGGGCTCAAGCGTGGCCATTCCATGCAGTAAGTATACAAAGGTGTGTAGTTAAAGTGGTTGTCCGCTTTGATGACCTATTCTTAGGACATTTCAGCGCTGAGCAGTGTAATTACATCTCAGCCGTCCTCGGTCACTTCTATGGGAGGGCTCCTTCCTATTCACTTGATGCTGGAGCCTTCCCTCTGCTCGTGGCTGTGATATTGATGGCAACCAGATAAACAGTGAAGTGAAGGCAGCAATTGTATGAGCCCTGCTTTCACTTCAATTAGCTGATCTGCGGGGGTGCCGGGAGTCGGACCCCGCTGATCTGATAATGATGAGCATAGGTCAGCAATATAAAAAAAGTGGACAATCCTTTTAATGTGTCTTTGTGGTCCTGGAAATACCTTTTACCTTGGAGCTGTCATACTTTTTGCTGTCCTCTATTTAGAGGTCTTACCTTGCAAAATGTAGATCTACTTGTGGGCCAACCTAGGCTTCCTTCTGGCGGTTACCCACTACCCTCCCCTCTTACCCAATAACCTCCCCCCCCCCTCTTACCCACTACCCTCCCCTCTTACCCAATAACCTTCCCCCCTTGCCCACTACCCTCCCCTCTTACCCAATAACCTCCCCCCCCTCTTACCCACTACCCTCCCCTCTTACCCAATAACCTCCCCCCCCCTTACCCACTTCCCTCCCCACTTACCCACTACCCTCCCCACTTACCCAATAACCTTCCCCCCTTACCCAATAACCTTCCCCCCTTACCCAATAACCCTCCCCCCTTACCCAATAACCTTCCCCCCTTACCCAATAACCTTCCCCCCTTACCCAATAACCTTCCCCACTTACCCACTACCCTTCCCCACTTACCCACTACCCTCCCCACTACCCTTCCCTCTTACCCCACTACCCTTCCCTCTTACCCCACTACCCTCCCCTCTTTCCCACTACCCTTCCCTCTTACCCACTATCCTACCCTCTTGCCCACTACCCTCCCCCTACCCACTACCCTCCCCCTTACCCACTACCCTCCCCCTTACCCACTACCCTCCCCTTACCCACTACCCTCCTCTTACCCACTACCCTCCCCTTACCCACTACCCTTCCCCTTACCCACTACCCTCCCCTTACCCACTACCCTCCCCCTTACCCACTACCCTCCCCCTTACCCACTACCCTCCCTCTTACCCACTACCCTCCCCTCTACCCACTACCCTCCCCCTTACCCACTACTCTTACCGAATAACCTTCCCCACTTACCCACTACCCTCCCCACTTACCCACTACCCTCCCCACTTACCCACTACCCTCCCCACTTACCCACTACCCTCCCCACTTACCCATTATCCTACCATCTTGCCTACTACCCTACCCTCTTGCCCACTACCCTCCCCCTACCCACTACCCTCCCCCTACCCTCCCCACTACCCTTCCCTCTTGCCCACTACCCTCCCCCTCACCCACTACCCTCCCCTCGCCCACTACCCTACCCTCTTGCCCACTACCCTATGCTCTTTCCCAATACCGTACCCTCTTGCCCACTACCCTACCCTCTTGCCCACTACCCTACCCTCTTGCCCACTACCCTACCCTCTTGCCCACTACCCTAGCCTCTTGCCCACTACCTAGCCTCTTGCCCACTACCCTCCCCCTTACCCACTACCCACCCCTATTACCCACTACCCTACCCTCTTGCCCACTACCCTACCCTGCCCACCACCCTCCCCCACCCACTCAGCCTCCCCCCCACTCCACTCTACCCTCCCCCACTCCACTACCCTCCCTTACCCACTACCCTACCCTTTGCCCACTACCCTCCCTCTTACTCACTACCCTCCCCTCTACTCCACTCACCCTCCTCTCACCCACTACCCCTCCCTCTCACCCACTGCCCTCCTCCCTCACCCACTGCCCCCTCTTACCCTCTTTCTTTAATCTTGGTTGGAAAATGTTATTTTAAATAAAAACAGATAAGAAAAAACACAAAATGAATGACCACAGCCAGTACTCTGATTGTATATTTACTAGCAATATAACTAAATGGCATACCCAAGAAATCCTCTAAAACTAACCCTACCATGCCCTGAACATTCGCAGCTATAAAAGTATTCTAGGGTTAGGAGTCCTACAATAGCTGAGCTAGAGATGTAGATGAACTGGATTGCATTACCCTGATTTCCGGCACTTACAGGTAGCTTCTGGATTTATGTCTCATACGGCTGGAGAAAAGACATTCAGGTACAGGCAGTCCCCTCCGAGGCAAAGACCAGCAGGTGACTACAGCTGCTGATGTCCACAGACACTCATCTGTACTGCCCCAGCAGCAAAATCAATAAATACCCCGCCTTGTGAGGTTGTTCAAGAAGATAACAAATCATAGCTGCCTACAATACAGGACTCATATGTAGGGAAATCCTCGAGGCGCTCTCAACAGAGCCCAGGGTCTGGTGGAGGTTCCGGGCTGGCGAATCTCAGTGACCACCGGAGAGCCTGGCAAAGACTCCAAAAAATGCATCAATAACTCTAGATATTTCCTTTACTGGGCACCACAACTACCAGAAGGTCCATATTTCATGGTCACTAATATCTTTCATCATTCTGACCTAGAATTTAAAACATTTGGGAAAAATTGACGATTATTAATAGGTTTCAGGCTGAGGCAAGTTCATTTCTTCAGTTATTTGGTCAGTTATTTCCAGGAACAGCATGAGCTAAAACCAGGTGCAAGTCAAAAGCACACAAGAGATGTAGATCTTTCCTGTACTCCGATCTCTGCAGAGTTTCACTACTGGTTTTGGCTCATAAAAACTGGTGGAAATAACTGACCAAATAACTGTTCAAACTCCAGCCTTATTGGTGCCCCACCAGTAAGAACACTTCTACCAGTTGAACACTAAAACAATTAACCATAGTGAACATTAAAACTCTCTAAAACCTAATGCATGTTCCACCAAAACTGTCTGTCGTTATCTCATATAGCCACTAGGAGACTCAAGAGCCACCAGTCTCTCGAAGATGGGGCTGAAATGCAATAGAGCAGGGGTGGGCTACAACTTAAAGAGCACCCTCTTCCAATCTAACAGAAAGGGGAACAACACATGTAGAGCAGCTCACCCACAGCATCTGCAGTACTCTTCCGATATGCTAGCGCCCTGCAATAGTACACTGCCTCATGAGCTCAAGTTCACTTGGCCACTTCCTATGAGGCAATGGCAGGACAGTAAGCCATGTTATTGTGCCTGCCACAGTATTCAACAGTATCATCATCCTGATAATATGGAAACTCAGAGGAATCTGTAGTAATCCTGCTGGGTACATGAGTCCCCACGCAATCTATCGTTGATTAATGCTGACAGCGTAGACGTTAAGTACCCGCAGCCTGAGTGAGCATTGAGGGCTCAGTCACCAGCCTACCAGCAAATTTATAAGTATTATACTATAATATAGTATATATCTATGTATATAACTACTATAATACGTTCTAGTACAAGAATATAACTACTATAATACTATTCTACAAGAATATAACTACTATAATACACTTCCTATGTACAAGAATATAACTACTATAATAATTGCTCCTATGTACAAGAATATAACTACTATAATACTGCCTCCTATGTACAAGAATATAACTACTATAATACTGCTCCTATGTACAAGAATATAACTACTATAATACTGCTCCTATGTACAAGAATATAACTACTATAATACTACCTCCTATGTACAAGAATATAACTACTATAATACTGCTCCTATGTACAGGAATATAACTACTATAATACTGCCTCCTATGTATAAGAATATAACTACTATAATACTGCTCCTATGTACAAGAATATAACTACTATAATACTGCCTCCTATTTACCAGAATATAAATACTATAATACTGCTCCAATGTACAAGAATATAACTACTATAATACTGCTCCTATGTACAAGAATATAACTACTATAATACTGCTCCTATGTACAAGAATATAACTACTATAATACCGCCTCCTATGTACAAGAATATAACTACAATAATACTGCCTCCTATTTACAGGAATATAACTACTATAATACTACCTCCTAGGTACAAGAATATAACTACTATAATACTGCCTCCTATATACAGGAATATAACTACTATAATACTGCCCTCCTATATACAGGAATATAACTACTATAGTGCTGCCTCCTATGTACAGGAATATAACTACTATAATACTGCCTCCTATGTACAAGAATATAACTACTATAATACTGCTCCTATGTACAAGAATATAACTACTATAATACTGCTCCTATGTACAAGAATATAACTACTATAATACTGCTCCTGTGTACAAGAATATAACTACTATAATACTGCTCCTATATACAAGAATATAACTACTATAGTGCTGCCTCCTATGTACAGGAATATAACTACTATAATATTGCCTCCTATGTACAAGAATATAACTACTATAATACTGCTCCTACGTTACAAGAATATAACTACTATAATACTGCCCCTATGTACAAGAATATAACTACTATAATACTGCTCCTATATACAAGACTATAACCACTATAATACTGATCCTATGCACTAGAATATAACTACTATAATACTGCTCCTATGTACAGGAATATAACTACTATAATACTGCCTCCTATGTACAAGAATATAACTACCCTAATACTGCTCCTATGTACAAGAATATAACTACTATAATACTGCCCTTGTCCAGGAATATAACTACTATAATACTGCCTCCTATATACAGGAATATATCTACTATAATACTGCTCCTATGTACAAGAATATAATTACTATAACACTGCTCCTATGTACAAAAATATAACTACTATAATACTGCTCCTATGTACAAGAATATAACTACTATAATACTGCTCCTATGTACAAGAATATAACTACTATAATACTGCTCCTATGTACAAGAATATAACTACTATAGTGCTGCCTCCTATGTACAGGAATATAACTACTATAGTGCTGCCTCCTATGTACAGGAATATAACTACTATAGTGCTGCCTCCTATGTACAGGAATATAACTACTATAGTGCTGCCTCCTAGCTGAGAGGTTGTGTCTCAGCAGCTCTCCCATGTCCTGAGCTAGCCCAGGGAGGAGCCAACCAGGGCAGATTTGCTCCCCAGGCAAGGCCCAGGCTCCAAGGCCTAATCTGGGAAACAGTTCCCAGTCCTCTCAACCTGTGGATGAAAATCCCAAAGTTATTCTGAAGAAGATGAATGTGCAGAATGTCGGCGGTCATGGTGTCAGCAGTCCCAGTACAGCAAGAAGCCAGGATGGAAAGAAAGAAACAGCAGAGAAGAAAGAAGTAGCAGTAAGTAAGAGTATGAGGAATCCACTTACCAGTGTGAATGTGCAGCGTCCTGAAGGAAAAACCACAGTGCAGGTAAATTCTGAAGCAAGAGGCCAGCAGAGTTGGCAGCAGGTGAAGCAGAGTCCATTGCAGCCTGCAGGTGTGCAGCCCTCACATTCCCCATGCAGACAGAGAAGAATTTCTCTAGAAAGACAAACCATACAGCAAAATCTGAGTGTGCTGATACAGAGTGAGCGTACAAGATCTGGGAGCAGCAGCAAAAAAGTTTGAAAAAGTGTGGATGAGACCAAAGATGGAAAAGCAGGAAGGTGTCATGGTGCAGCCACTAGAAAAAACCTGGGAGCGGGTCTCCAATCTGCACCCGCCACAGTGACGGCAGCCGCAGCAAGTCCAAAGCCACAGGTTTCTTCACCAGCAGTGCAGAGGCTTGGGCTGGAACAGCTACTACACCTGTGAGAGGCTATCCTGTGAGTCCACAGCCTGCAATACCCAGCAATGGACAGTCTGCTAGAGGGGGAGAGCGCGCACCTGAGCTCTGTCTGGCTGATGAGATCCCAGCACTGGTTAGGAAAATGGAGATTCTGAAGAAAGAGAAACTGCAGCTTCAAAAGCAGATAGACTGCATGTACAAACTGAAGGCAGCAAACCCTGACCGCCAGGAGCAGCACGACCGCAAGCTGAGCTCCCTGGCCATACAGCTCGCAGACACCGTAAGGGAGATGGACTCTGTGTTGGAACAACTGGGGCCAGTTAGAGAAACATTCAGGAACCAGCAGCGTTTTGACTCTTTCCAAAAGTCCCATGTAAGACCATTACTGCAGCCAGCAAGTTTTTCCTTTAAAGAAGGAACTTTGTACAGAGGTTTTACAAGCGTCCAGCACCAGCAAGCACCGACCGCAGTCCCTACCATGGCACTACAAGTCCCAGCATCCAGCACTCTGCAGGAGGACACTGGACTCTTACCTGAAGGTAACCCTGTAGTAGCAGTGCAGTCACCACAAGCGTCAGGGGCAGCACTGTGCAGATGGACTGTGGACTTCTACCAGAAGGTAACAGTGCAGCAGCACATGAGACTGCCATTACTGAGCCGGGCCCCGAAGGCTTTGCTGGGCAGGACTGTACTGCTGAGGGCGGTGAGGACAGTCATGTGTCTGATGATATTGCTGATCCAGTCTGTGATAATACTGCTGATACTCTGGGTGATAATGCTCTGTCAGGGGAGAGTGCACCACAGTCTGTGTGGGATCTGGGATCATCTGGGGAATCAGGCCAGTCTGTGGTTCCCTCTGTGAATGCTGGTAACACTGATGGTGGGCAGGGAGCAGTCCAGTCTGATGCACAGGAGTTCCCTCCCATTAGTTGTGCAGACAGTACCAGAACCCCTAGGACAGGCAGCCAGCAGTCTACACAGGTCCCACAAGGATGGCAGGATAGTGGACCTGGTCACACCTCCTCTGGGAATGCCTGGAGTCGTGGCTCACCATCATTTACATCAAACACCAGTTATCCCGGCCAGGCTTTTAGGAGGAGGAACGTGGTCAGGTTCAGGCAAGGAAGAGATGCCCAATAGGAGGTTTGTCATCAGAAAGCTGCTATGTAAGCAAATGGGCTTCCAGCCATCCAGTATCCTGGCCGTGATAAACCTCCCAGACAGGCAGGGCTATAATATCAGTTTCAAGCTCATGTCTGACTTGGACCGCTTCTGGGCTAGCTTCACCAGGTTCAGAGAAGAAGAGGGCTGGAATAAGTTCAGTTTTATCCCCATCTCTAAGCCAGATACCGTTAATGTCAACATCATCTTCTGGAATGAGTCGGGTCCCCACCAGGACATTGTAGTTTGGCTGAGGAGACATTGACCTCATGTCTGAACTCACCAAGACCAGGGATGAAGACGGTATCTGGACTGGGGGTGGAGGGTCGTGGTGAAGCTTCATCAACTCCAAAATATTACCCAACATCTGCCCAATTCTTTTTTATTGACCGTGAGAAAGGTGTGTGTTTCTATGCGGGTCAGCCTAGAAAGTGTTTTTAATGTGGAAAGACTGGTCACTTGGCAAGTGCGTGCACCATGGTAAAGTGCAATCTGTGTGGGGAGGATGGTCATGTCAGTGCAAACTGCCAGGTCATTAGGTGTAATCTGTGTGGTAGGATTGGTCCCGACACCTGGCATAACATCTGCAAAGACTTTCCTGATAATGACTTACTGGAAGGGACAGATGACCTAGAAGAGGACGCGTTGATATCAGGGTCAGTGCTAACAGGACCAGAGCCTCAACAGGACGTACACAAACCCAACCCTAGTCAGATATCATTGAGGGGAACATGGAGGTGGTCACGCAGGGTGTAGGCTCAGGGGTGGTCTCTATTTCTGCACCAGTGTCCATTATTGGAGAAAATAAACAGACTAAGAGAAGGAAAAAGATAAGTCCAGCCGTAAGCCTGAGGGTGAGTGGACAACTGTCCAAAAAGCAAGCAAGTAAGATTACAGTAGATAGTAGACCAGATGGGACAATGACCGCCAATAGATTCAGTGTCCTATATGAGTCAGACGCAGAGGCAGAAATGGAAAATGAGTTAAAATGTATGATGGCTGAATATGATGATGACCCTCCCTCTAAAAAAGAACCATTCAAGTTAAGAGGCAGTCTGATTCTGACATGGAAACTGGTGGTCAGCGGGAAGGTTCAGACTGTGATTTATGATGACCGGTTTTATCTCTGCATTACTTGTAGTGTGTATTACCATGATGGCTGATTTTCAACCTAAAGTCATTTCAAGTAATATGAATAGCATGAAAGTGAGGAGAACAAGGCATGCTGTGTATGAACATCTAAAGTATTTGGTTGCCGATGTCTTCTTCTTGCAGGAGACCCATCTAAATACTTTGGGTCTTGTACGAGAGGCAGAGAGAGAATGGAGGTCTGGTCCTTCCTTTTGGTCGCTGGCTGTGGAACCATATGCCGGGGTCTCCATACTGTTTAACACCAGGGATGTGACCAAACATAGATTAACAGAGGTTTTAATGGGAAGGTGTCTAGTTCTGGAGGTCACAATCCGAGGTAGAAGGCTTCGGCTCATTAACATCTATGGTCTACAGACAGTGACTGAGAGGATTAACCTTTTTAATGAGGTAAAGCCATACCTGTTCACATCCGTTCCTATGATCATGGTGGGGATTTTAATGCCACTATGACACCCAGTGACAGACCTACTGGCAGACCCCTTACTAGAGACTCTAAGGTCCTAAACAGGATGATTCTTCAGGCTGGTTTGTCTGATATGTTTGCATGTGGTGGTAGAAAGCCAAAGTTTACTTATTCTTGTGCCGGTAGAAACAGTCGGATAGACTTAGCTTTAGTGAGTCCTTCTGAAAACATTGGTAAGAGGAGTAAGAAAGTTGTCCCTTATTCTGACCACCTTGTATTTCTGTTTGGGAACCACCAAGCGCCCTGATCTCGGGAGAAGGTTATGGAAATTCAACTCCAGCCTCTTGGATGATCCTTACGTCCAGAGCTGCATCCACTCCCTTCTTCAGGGTCAGGAATATAACTAATATGATACTGCCTCCTATGTACAAGAATATAACTACTATAATACTGCTCCTATGTACAAGTATATAACTACAATAATACTGCCTCCTATGTACAGGAATATAACTACTATAATACTGCCTCCTATGTACAAGAATATGACTACTATAATACTGTTTCTATGTACAAGAATATAACTACTATAATACTGTTCCTATGTACAAGAATATAACTACTATAATAGTGACTCCTATGTACAGGAATATAACTACAATAATACTGCCTCCTATGTACAAGAATATAACTACTATAATACTGCTTCCTATGAACAAGAATATAACTACTATAATACTGCTTCCTAGGTACAAAAATATAATCACTATAATACTGCTTCCTATATACAGGAATATATCTACTATAATACTGCTCCTATGTACAGGAATATAACTACTATAATACTGCTCCTATGTACAAGAATATAACTACTATAATACTGTTTCAATGTACAAGACTATAACTACTATAATACTGCTCCTATATACAAGAATATAACTACTATAATACTGCCTCCTATGTACAGGAATATAACTACTATAATACTGCTCCTATATACAAGAATATAACTACTATAATACTGCTCCTATATACAAGAATATAACTACTATAATACTGCTCCTATATACAAGAATATAACTACTATAATACTGCTCCTATGTACAAGAATATAACTACTATAATACTGCCTCCTATGTACAAGAATATAACTACTATAATACTGTTCCTATGTACAAGGATATAACTACTATGGGGTGGAGCTTGGCTTTGAAGCTGAATGGCTGCTGCACTCTGAGCTCCTCACCTAGCCTGGTGTATTGCCCCTTATAATCCGCTTCCATCCCGCGCACCAATGGGGAAAATAGGCAAGGATCGACCCAAAGATCACCCTGATTCGACTCCTGCTCGCTCTCATCAGCCAGACATGGAGCAATACCTTAAAAAGCAGCCAAAGTCGCGACCCGCAGAGGCTTCCAAGATGGCGCCGCGCGCCACAACCCTCGGACGCTGAAGACCACACAGACGCCGGCAGCATCTCTGAGGCCTCGGAATATAGGAACCCGAGGAAACGCTCGAACCTGTCCAAAGCGGTTCTCAAAGAACTTCTCGAAACTGCCTTGGCCCCGCTGAAGAGGGATTTAGAGGACATTAAAGATGACCTGCGCAGCCTGGGACACCGGGTCATGGCGCTGGAGACCTCGCAGGAAACCATCCTTCAACATGAAGGGCAAACCTGCACAGCACTTCGGACACATCGTGACCTGCTTAATGATGCCCTTATACGACTGGAGGACCAGGAAAATAGAAGTTGGCGCCGCAACCTCAGGATCCGAGGCCTACCTGAACATGTCACGGCAGAGGCCCTGCGTACAGTTGCGGCTGAGATTTTTGCACAACTACTAGGCCCTGACAGGGCGGCCGCAGTGTTCGTTATCGAACGGATTCATCACATTGCGCCCGAAACCGAAACCCACTGACCCACCGCGTGATGTTATCTGCGGAATCCTGAGCTTTGTGGACACTGCCGATCTACTAAAAGCCAGCCGAGAGGCCGACAATTTTGAGGTACGCTGACTCTCCTATCTTATTCTTCCAGGACTTGGCGCCAACCACGCTAAAAGGCGCGTCCTGAAACCTCTCCTGGATGCTCTGAAGGCGTCTTCCACACCGTTCCGGTGGCTGTTTCCTTTGGCCTGGCCATAATGAAAAATGGCAGGCAACTCTCAGTCCGCACTCCTGCAGACCTATCGTCCATCTGGGGGCCCCTTGGCCTTGCACCCATAGAAATACCTTCCTGGATGCCAGCAGATCAAGGAGACCCTCTGCCCTCTCCCCTAAGCTGGATCGTTGGCAGGGCATCCCTTCAGGGAAGTAGGATAAAGCCAGGAAAGACCGACAGATCACCTGAGCAGCGGTATTCCTTCACTTCTTTGTATCTCTACCTCTCGGGACTTGTGTGACTGTCCACAGTGTTCCAGCGATGCATCTGACGTCTAGGTCGCCAGACCCTCTACCCCAAACAGCACTTTGCCCTCATCGTGACTGTTACATCACGACGGTTGAACGATTGACTGTTCTCCCATCGCAGGTTAAGATGCTGTTGACACTGCTAAGTTGTTGGAGTTTTATCCTAAGTTTCTAATATTACCGGTTGATTGCTGTGTTATCTACACTGTTTCGTTAACACCCATTTGGTTTATCTAAAACGGGCCACACCGGCCCATCCGCATTCTGATGTCCCTCCCCACATTGGAAGCCTCCCTTAGGCTCTCAGTGGTCTTGCGGGGCCCCCGATGGATCCTGGCATGTAGTCGTGATGAAAATGGATCCGTTATACATCAGGCGCCCTGTGAGATCTCTCATGTTTGTTCCAATCTGCCTCACCCCTACCTTGGTATCCTACCTGTCTCTCCCTGTGCCCTATTCCGTACTCCTTCCTTCACCCCTTCTACAATGTCTCACTCTATGAGTGCCATAATGTATTTACGAATTGCATTTTATGTCTCGCCACACACTGTAAGATATGTCTGTATCTGAGATTGTGGTATCCTCTATTAATGCTCGGGGTCTGAATGAGCCATGTAAGCGATCATATAATCACCCTCCTGCTGAAAAGTAAGACTTCTATAGCTTACTTTCAGGAGACCCACTTTAAAACCTCTAAAATCCCAAATCTTCCCTCTGCTAAATTTAACCAATGGTATCATAGCACTCATACTTCAGCCAGCCGTGGGGTCAGTATTGCAGTGCATAAGGGGCTCCCCTTTAAGCTTCGTGCGACCTCTTCTGACCCGGAAGGACGCTTCTTGTTCCTCAAGGGCCTTTTCGCAGATACCCCAATGACTCTTGCGAATGTTTATGCCCCTAACAGGGGTCAGGTCCAATGGCTCATTCAGACCCTCAGCCAGCTGCTTACGTCCTTGGATTCTTCCTCAGGCAGGTCAGCCATTACACATAGACTTCTTAGACGTGAGTTAGATGTGATAGATATGTGGCGTACTCTTAACCCATCTAGCAGAGATTACACGTTTTACTCTCCCGCGAAAGCCTCATACCATAGGCTTGATTATCTCCTCCTTTCATCAACTAGGGCTCATCTAGTCACCAATGCTGGTATTGGGAACATAGTCCTCTCCGATCATGCCCCGATCTCCCTGACCATCTCCCTCTCTGACCTCCCAAGGAAAGAATGGCTCTGGCGACTGAATGAGACTCTCATCCAGTCTCCTGATAACGTTTCCAAACTATCAGCGGCATTAACTGAATCTTTCCACATTATCACTTTAGGCTCCTCTCCACCATCCCCCTCCATCCTCTGGGAGTCACATAAGGCTGTGATACGAGGCGAACTGATTGCTCTTGGCTCCCATCTGAAGAAACTACGCACTCAGGCCCAGAGCTCTTTGGTTGCCCGAATCACAGCACTTGAGCTTTCCCACAAACAAAACCAAGCCTCTCAAGTGGCCACTGACCTGTATAATGCTAGGAATGACCTTAGGAACCTTCTAAATGCTTTCTCGGCGAAGTTGTTGTTTCGCTCTAAATTTAAAGCATATGCGCATGGGGATCGTGGAAAAGACTGATGTCAGCCCTTAGCAAAAACAACGCATGGACTCTTTTATCCCTGCAATAAAAGACCACTCGGGCACCACCCATAAAACCATGCCTGAGATTGCAAAGGCGTTTTGCTCTTATTACTCAAACTTATACAATTTACCCCTCCTGGAACGGTCCACTCCAGAGGCAATTGCTGCGGAAACGGAGAAGTTCCTACATTACGCTTGACCTCCCATCCATATCCTCTTCCCAGGCCCCCAGCTCCTCGCCCGGTCACAGACTCTGAAATCCTTAAAGTTCTGGCCTCTATCCCCTCCGGGAAAAGCCCTGGACCTGATGGTCTCAACATTTCATATTATAAGACCTTCAAAACAATCCTTGTTCCACACTTCCGTTCTCTCTGCAATAGTCTGCTTGCTAGTGGCACCCTACCGCCCCAATCCCCGATGGCTCACGTCACTATTCTCCCCAAGGAAAATAAGGACCCCCTAGAATGTGGCAGCTATCGCCCTATTTCTCTACTAAACGCGGACGTAAAATGGTGGGCGAAGATTCTGGCACAGCGTCTCCAATCGCTATTGCCAGAGCTTATTCATGGGGAGCAGGTCGGGTTTGTCCCTGGCAGGCGGGGCTGTGAGAATACTGTACGTGAGCTGCATCTGATGTCCTGGGCTCGTAACAACTCTAAGCCACTTGCGCTGTTAAGCACAGATGCAGAGAAGGCCTTTGACAGGGTCAGTTGGCAATTTATGTCTAAGGCCCTGTCGAGGTTCGGACTGCCGGCTCAATTCATAGATGCTGTGTTCACGCTTTACTGGGCCCCGTCTGCTAGGGTCAAAGTGAGCGGCACCATCTCACCTGCGTTTGTAATATCAAATGGCACTCGGCAAGGGTGCCCTCTCTCCCCTTCCCTCTTTGTGTTGGTCATGGAGACATTATTGTGTAGAATTCGCCAGTCATCTGGGATTGAGGACATCTCCATAGGCACCCAGAGACATCTGACAGCAGCATTTGCTGATGACCTCTTGGTGATGACCTCGAACCCTAAAGAATCCTTCCCCAGCCTGCTTTCTTGTTTTGAGGAATTTGGATGCATTTCCAATTTTAAAATTAATTACACTAAGTCCATGGCCTTGAACGTGTCCTGCTCTGCAGGTACGGTTGCTTCTCTCAAACGTACTACCCCCTTTCAATGGGCCTCACGGGATATCCCCTATTTGGGCATTCGGGTAACGGCTGACCCCAAGGAACTGTTTTCTTCCAATTATCTGCCGCTCTTGCACGCTATCAGATCCCATCTACAATCCCTTAAACTGCCATTTGTCTCATGGGTAGGGAGAAAAACTACCTAAAAACCTATATTGTCCCCAAGTTTCTGTATCTCCTTCAGACCTTGCCGATCTGGTTGCCCCAGTCTTATTTCACAGAAGTCCGCCGGATGTTATCATTCTTTCTTTGGAGAGGTTGCTCCCCTAGGATAGCATACACCACACCTTGACCAGAGAAAGGAGATTTGGAGGTTTTGGTATGCCTGCCATACACCTTTATTACAGGGCCAACCTCATGTGCAGGGGCATCACTCTCCTCACTGGTAAGCCAGATAACATTTGCATGCATATGGAACAAGCCTTGCTTACCAGTCAGGAGAATTCAATTTTATGGGGCATACGCCCATGCCCCCTCGACTACTAAGTTGCACCTATTATGGAAGGGAATACTTCTCATCTGGTCCTCCCTATACCAGACAAAGGTAATCAGGTTCCCCAGCCCAGCTCTGCCTCTACCCTTACTACAATCCTATATTCATCCCGCGACCCGGGCCCACTCGGGAATATGGGCACGTCTGACAAATTATAAGTTGGAGGATATCCCAATTGAAGGGGAAGCTGAATTGGGAAGAAATCCTACACTTGCCTCAGGTCCTATCAGCACCCTTTCTATATTTGCATGGTTTTAAAAAGATATTCGGCTTCTGCAGCTCGACACTAACCGCCATGATTCCCCGACCTGGATGGAGCAGAGGCTGAGGTCCGGCCGACCCCCAGCAGACCTCTTTCTATAACGTACAAAGAACTTCTGTCCTCGTCCACACAGGAACTTGGCTTTCTTCGCTCTTGGGAGAGAGAACTTCGCTCTTGGGAGAGAGGCTGAGGTCCGGCCGACCCCCAGCAGACCTCTTTCTATAACGTACAAAGAACTTCTGTCCTCGTCCACACAGGAACTTGGTTTCTTCGCTTTTGGGAGAGAGAACTCTCCCTACACCTCAGCGATCCAGAACGGGCATTTATATTAGCACACTCACACGGCTTCAGTCGCTGCATCAGAATTCAGGAGAACTCATACAAACTTCTGACTCGCTGGTACAAAACTCCCCAATTTCTCCACAGCATTCACCCCGAGATATCTGAGGTCTGCTGGAAGTGTGGGTTGGAGGTCGGCTCGCTCTCACATATATGGTGGCAATGTAAGAAAATAGCTCCCTTTTGGAACTCGGTGGAATCAATAATTAATAAGATATGTTCTACCAACGTAGAGTTAGACCAGAAACTAATACTCCTATGGTGCCCAAATGCTTCCCTAACACCATCTAAAAATAATCTCCCCACCATCCTTATCACAGCAGCTCGTCTGCTGATATCTTTGTGGAAAAAACATCTCCTCCTTCTATCCAACACTGGATGGAAAAGGTGGACCAGCTGGCTAGGTTTGAGGAAATGGCACTCTGGGAAACCTACACCCACTCCAGATACCTCCATATTTGGCGCCCATGGCGAGATTTCGAAGGGCTCCTCAGCAGAGTAGACATTATGTCCCCCCCGCCTCTCCCTCCCCTCCTCCTCATTCACTTACACTAGCCTTTACTTCTTGATTGTTGTCTCTTACAAGTCCACCTCCTATTTTTATTTTATACTTAATTTGTTGGACATACTGCTCCCTGATGCTTCTATATTGGAAATGTCCTTCGCACTGATACTAAGAGAATTGTACTACTGTCATGATTCTGTACTTTGACATTTATGTATGCTATGTCGAGCCTTGTTGACTATTGTCTCATTTACCAATTTGCAAATGATGTTCTTGCCTTACGGACTTTTGCATATAACCAATAAAATGATATTTTGTTAAGAATATAACTACTATAATACTGCTCCTATGTACAGGAATATAACTACTATAATACTGCTTCGTATATACAAGAATATAACTGCTATAATACTGCCTCCTATGTACAAGAATATAACTACTATAATACTGCTCCTATGTACAAGAATATAACTACTATAATACTGCTCCTATATACAAGAATATAACTACTATAATACTGCTCCTATGTACAAGAATATAACTACTATAATACTGCTCCTATGTACAAGAATATAACTACCATACTACTGCCTCCTATGTACAAGAATATAACTACTATAATAATTCTCCTATGTACAAGAATATACCTACTATAATACTGTTTCTATGTACAAGAATATAACTACTATAATACTGCTCCTATGTACAAGAATATAACTACTATAATACTGCTCCTATGTTCAAGAATATAACTACTATAATACTTCTCCTATGTACAAGAATATAACTACTATAATAATTCTCCTATGTACAAGAATATACCTACTATAATACTGTTTCTATGTACAAGAATATAACTACTATAATACTGCCTCCTATGTACAGGAATATAACTACTATAATACTGTTTCTATGTACAGGAATATAACTGCTATAATACTCCTTCCTATATACAAGAATATAACTACTATAATACTGCCTCCTATGTTCAAGAATATAATAGTAGTTATATTCTTGTACATAGGAGCAGTATTCTAGTAGTTATATTCTTGTACATAGGAGCAGTATTATAGTAGTTATATTCTTGTACATAGGAGCAGTATTATAGTAGTTATATTCCTGTACATAGGAGGCAGTATTATAGTAGTTAAATTCTTGTACATAGGAGCAGTATTATAGTAGTTATATTCCTGTACATAGGAGGCAGTATTATAGTAGTTATATTCTTGTACATAGGAGCAGTACTATAGTAGTTATATTATTGTACATAGGAGGCATTATTATAGTAGTTATATTCCTGTACATAGGAGGCAGTACTATAGTAGTTATATTATTGTACATAGGAGGCATTATTATAGTAGTTATATTCCTGTACATAGGAGGCAGTATTATAGTAGTTATATTCTTGTACATAGGAGCAGTATTATAGTCGTTATATTCTTGTACATAGAAGCAGTATTATAGTCGTTATATTCTTGTACATAGAAACAGTATTATAGTAGTTATATTCTTGTACATAGGAGCAGTATTATAGTAGTTATATTCTTGTACATAGGAGCAGTATTATAGTAGTTATATTCCTGTACATAGGAGGCAGTATTATAGTAGTTAAATTCTTGTACATAGGAGCAGTATTATAGTAGTTAAATTCTTGTACATAGGAGCAGTATTATAGTCGTTATATTCTTGTACATAGAAACAGTATTATAGTAGTTATATTCCTGTACATAGAAACAGTATTATAGTAGTTATATTCTTGTACATAGGAGGCAGTATTATAGTAGTTATATTCCTGTACATAGGAGGCAGTATTATAGTAGTTATATTCTTGTACATAGGAGCAGTATTATAGTAGTTATATTCTTGTACATAGGAGGCATTATTATAGTAGTTATATTCCTGTACATAGGAGGCAGTATTATAGTAGTTATATTCTTGTACATAGGAGCAGTATTGTAGTCGTTATATTCTTGTACATAGAAGCAGTATTATAGTAGTTAAATTCTTGTACATAGGAGCAGTATTATAGTAGTTAAATTCTTGTACATAGGAGCAGTATTATAGTAGTTAAATTCTTGTACATAGGAGCAGTATTATAGTCGTTATATTCTTGTACATAGAAACAGTATTATAGTAGTTATATTCCTGTACATAGAAACAGTATTATAGTAGTTATATTCTTGTACATAGGAGGCAGTATTATAGTAGTTATATTCCTGTACATAGGAGGCAGTATTATAGTAGTTATAATCGCAAATGTAGGTTGGTGGCACTGTCCTAGGCTACTCCAATTCAATGTTCATTCAAGGCTTCCACAGTACTCCCTTTTGCCATGTACACAGGTGCACTATCCTACATAGTAAAAGTGTCACACAAATCCTCGAAGTTGAGAAGAATAATAGCGGCACTCACCACGGCGTTTTCCTTCTTCCTTTATTTCATGTATATATTGTACATACGGTTAGCGGTTAGGCGGCAGTTACAGCTCAATTTCACCCACAGGCGACGGCCGTTCGCGCAAACTCACTGCGCATCTTCTGGCCAGAAGAAGCGCAGTGAGTTTGCGCAAACGGCCGTCGCCGCTGTGGGTGAAATTGGGCTGTAACTGCCGCCTAACCGCTAACCGTATGTACAATATATACATGAAATAAAGGAAGAAGGAAAACGCCGTGGTGAGTGCTGCCTATTATTCTTCTCAACTTCGAGGATTATAGTAGTTATATTCTTGTACATAGAAACAGTATTATAGTAGGTATATTCTTGTACATAGGAGCATTATTATAGTAGTTATATTCTTGTACATAGGAGCAGTATAATAGTAGTAATACTGCTCCTATGTACAAGAATATGACTGGCATAATACAATTCATGTGATTATTAATTGTGAATATTAATGGCCGCAATTATCTGGATTTGCCTTTTGCTTTGCTGCACTATTACTTCTAAATTCTGTATTGTTCCCTTGCACACTCCTCTCTAGTATTCTGCAGCCTGTTTCTCACCCGTTGGTAGGTGGCAGTATTATTTGGGTAGTGTCTTGCTCCTTTGCACACTGCCCTTAAGTATCTGTCACTTGGTTCTCACCTATTGCTGTGCGGCACTAATTTTCGGTTTGTGTATTGCTCCCTTGCACGCTGCACCTCTAGTATCTGGCACCCTGGTTCTCGCCTGTAGCTGTGCTGCACTATTATTTGGGTTCTGTATTGTTACCTTGTACATTGCCCTCTAGTGTCTGGCACCCTGGTTTTCACCGTTTGCTGTGCGGCACTATTAAGTGGGTTGTTTATTGCTCCCTTGCACACTGCCCTCTAGTATCTGGCATCTTGGTTCTTACCTCTTTCTGTGCTGCACTCTTACAAGAATTCTTTAATGTTCCCTTGCACCCTCCTCTCTAGTATCTGGCACCCTGGTTTTCACCTATTGCTGTGGGGCACTATTATTTGGGTTGTGTATTGCTCCCTTGCACACTGCCCTCTAGTATCTGGCGCCCTGGTTCTCTCCATTTGCTGTGGGGCACTATTATTTGGGTTGTTTATTGCTCCCTTGCCCCCTAGTATCCTGCACCCTGTTTCTCACCAGTTGCTATGGGGCACTTTTACTTGGGTTCTATATTGTTCCCATGCACCCTCCCTCTAGTATCCTGCACCCTGATTTTCACCTGTTGCTGTGCGGCACTATTACTTGGGTTCTATATTGTTCCCATGCACCCTCCCTCTAGTATCCTTGACCCTGGTTCTCACCTGTTGTTGGGCACTATTACTTGGGTTCTGTAGTGCTCTCTTGCACACTGCCCTCTAGCGTCTTGCACCCTGGTTCCCACCTGTTGCTGTGGGGCACTATTACTTGGGTTTTGTATTGCTCTCTTGCACCCTCCCACTATAATATCTTTCACCCTGGTTCTCACCTGTTGCTGTGCGGCACTATTATATGGGTAGTATATTGCATCCTTGCACACTGCCCTCTAGTATCCTGCACCCGGTTCTCACCTGTTGTTGTGCGGCACTATTATATGGGTTGTGTATTGCTCCCTTGCACACTCCCCTCTAGTATCCTGCACCCTGGTTCTCACCTGTTGCTGTGCGGCACTATTATATGGGTAGTGTATTGCATCCTTGCACACTGCCCTCTAGTATCTTGCACCCCGGTTCTCACCTGTTGCTGTGCGGCACTATTACTTGGTTGTGTATTGCTCCCTTGCACACTGCCCTCTAGTATCCTGCACCCCGGTTCTCACCTGTTGCTGTGCGGCACTATTATATGGGTAGTGTATTGCATCCTTGCACACTCCCCTCTAGTATCCTGCACCCTGGTTCTCACCTGTTCCGATCACTGTTAGAATGAAGTGGCTGAGGAGCAGAATGTGCGGGAGAATCGCCATGTCCTGTGCGCTGCGTCTCCAGTGGACGCTCTTCTTCCAGGTCAGAGTCGTTAGTGGCAGGAGGAGATTGTAGCTTACTTATAATACATTTCTAGTTACTGTTTAACTAATTATTGTTTAATTACTGATCTGCAACATAATGGTACCCGTTATATCTACGGTCCTCTCACCCTGGCACTTGCCCATGTGTACTGGAGTTTATAGTTTGCAGCCCAGTAAACACTGAGCAGATAAGAGTTCAGAGTAAAGGTGACTATGGAGAAAGTTCTGGAATTCTGCATTATGCTGCAGGTACTACTGACACCATCATCACTGGTGCAGGAATCCATCCATCCAAGCCTCAAGGAAGAGATGTTTTATAAATAGGTTTTGCTAATTGTTTTCTTTGTATCTTTGAGGTCCGTCTCATCAGCCCTCAGAGCTTTCTCCAGAGCTTCTTGTCACCCTCTTCTCTACAAGCTGTGGAGTCTTTTATCTGTCAAACAAAATACTTACATTAAAGATGAGGGAACCAGTTCTTGTTATTTTTCTGATGGCAAGTTCGTTTTGGATAAATCTAGTAAAGCTGGGAAAAAGCACTACTGAGGAAGAAGAAGGTTTCTCACATGACCCTGAGAGGACGTGGGGGGTGACTTGCCCTGATTGGATCCTAGGCCGACAGACAGTCGGGATGAGCCAGTCAGTGCTGCAGCAGGCAGGGAGTTGCCCTAGCAGAACGAGTCTGTTTATTCAGTTCCCACGTGGTTGCAATTTGCAACGGGCGCCACTTTTCCTCTTGGCTCCTGAGGCTTTAAGCTTTGGCCTCCATGGCCAGTAGAGCTTAGGGTGCTCTGGCTGGTGTGGGCACACCCAGCAGAGACGTACCCCTGCACACCCTTTCCCTGTCTAGGGAAGACTAGACTAACTCTAACTGGTCCCCACCCTTCCTGCAGGAAGTAGGACTAGCCCACTTTCCTACAGAGGGGGTTAGAATGGTTAGCTCCATTCTACATAATTACAGCTCTGTCGGGTTTGCTGCCACCTGCTGATGAACCAGACATATTACATGTGATAAACAGGTACAAACATTATTATAGATGCACATTATGGAGAGGACCTGGAACATAATGCATAGGTGACTTTATGTTAGACCATTAAGGACAGTAACAGGGTATAGGAGTGGCAACACCACTAGGGGTTGTTACATTCCCCCTTACTTAAAACCAAGCCGCCCTTGGCTTGTGGTTAGGTTGTGCTCTAAGGTACCCAAAGAAGGTTAAAGTGCTGCATGAGACTTGTTACTATTATGACATACATAGACATAGCACCGGCTACCACTAGGTCTTTGCCCGTATGAATAGGGTGTCCATTCACAGTTTCCCTCTCAGTAATAACCAGAGTACCAAAAGACGGCAACAAGCGACCATTTCTGGCTTCCTTTAGAGTATACTGGCCATGAATACCAAAGGAAGCATGCGGGAGTCTTTACACTGTAATCCCACCACTATGCAATGAAAGCCCACAACTAGAAGGATGGCTTCATACTGTATTCCCTTCCGAGCACCAATGCCTAATCATGCTTTACGCTTTGTCACCATGATGACTAAACAGGTAGCTAAACTTATTTTCCTATGCCTTAGAACATTTTGAACTAGGAGAAGGAACCGGTTTACTGTCCATGGTTCCTATGAGGGCTGCTCCCTTATAAACACACATTTTAGCAGCGGGGTTACCCTTGGCATTGTTAGATCTGCTTGTGACATATATTAACATCCTCAGAGGCAGTCCATATGAGCGATGAAGCAAGTTGCTAGCTATCTGGCTAACTGCATTATTTTACCAATGTCCATTTAAAAGTGAAAAGTTCAGTGTTGTACCTGTAAAGAGTACACACAATGGGTTAAGGTGCATAAATGTTGCATAACATTATAAAACATTAATGCAAAATCAGTGCAAGAATGTGACAGTAGAATCACAAAGAGCTCAGGTATACCTTTGAGTATATTCCTTGGGTGCTTGTCTTGTAACGTTGCAAAACTGGAACATATAACGTAAAAAGTCATTTGTAATCCACATGAGGTATTTGTAATCTATATAAGGTATGGTGCCAACATGCGCAACCACGAGATAGTTATAGTATGATGGATGGAGTTCATAAAGTTCAGGCAAAAAGGGTGGACTAGAAAGAAAAAGCCAAAATATAACCACAAATTAAGGGCCAAATTTCTCAAGATGTTTCCATGGCTTTACTCCTATTGTCTTTGTAGCTAAATATTCATTTAAAAAATAACGGACAAGTGGATTTGCTTTGTTGGTCCGTTGGGATCTCCGCAAGGACAGTTCAGTGTCTCCGGGGTGGAGGGTGGAGTCCAGGACTTGTGAAGGAGGATCAGCCGCCTGACTTGATTATGTAGACCTAGTAATCCCAGCAACTGGCATCAAGAAAAAACCACTGAAGGGGTCAAGCATGGATGGCAACTCTGTTAGTCTCGGTTTCTGGAGACAATGGTAGCTAGGGTGACTTATCCACTTCTCTTGGCTGCTCCTGAACAAGTTCCTGCTGGCACTTTTTGAGCCGCTTGCGGTGTGCTCGCTAAGTACCTTTATCTCCTCTCTGGATCTCATAGATCTCCAATGAGGGAACAGCTAGTACTGAATATGGCTCGCGTTCCCAGCGACTATCCAGCTTGCTCATTGGGTGATTGTTTCTGAGCCAGACCTTGTCTCCTGGTTGTAAGGACTCCGCATGAGCATGCAGATCAAAGTCCTGTTTTTGGTTTTGCTGGGCCTTTTCTATGTTAGAGTCCTCTATTTCTCTGGCATCCTCACGGCGCTTCTGATGCTCTTGGACCCACTCAGATTGGGAAAGGAGTGGTTCAGAATCCGGCATGGAGATACCGAGGACGAGGTCTGCAGGTAAAGGGCCCTGTATTCCAAACATAAGGTAGTATGGAGTGTACCCGGTGGAGCAATTGGAGTTGTAATATTGTACAAGTACAGTAATTCAGGGACAAGCAAAGGCCACTCGGCTCTCTTGTGATGTGGCGCAGCCTTGAGCATATTGATATGTGTCTGGTTCATCTTTTAGCACAGCCCATTCCCGTGAGGGTGATATGCAGTGGCCCTCCGTTTTTGCAGTTGTGCAGTGCACAAAGTTTATAGAATAACTGAGACTCGAATGTGAATCCTTGATCAGGGAGTATCTTGTCATCTTGTCTGGACACCCATATGGCAAAATGAAGCTCATCCACATGGCAGCTGCTGTAGTTTTAGCAGTTAAGTCCTTCACAGGTACAGCCACGATGACCTTGGTGTAGTGGTCTATGATTGTCATAACATAAGTGTACCCGGATCTGCTGGGTTCCAGCTTCACGTGGTGGATAGCCACGATTTCTAGAGGAATCCTACTCACTATTGGATGAAGGGGGCTTGCTGATCATATCTTTCTCCTCTGGCCACAGCACAGGTGGGACACTCCGGGCACCAGGCTTCAATATAACTTCTCATGCCAGTCCAGTAGAAACGCTGCCTGATGGTGGCTTCCGTTTTTGGGTTCCAAAACGACCAGACCTGTTATGGTACATAGACACAAAGTTATATAGATGCTCACCTATCATACAAGGTGCTCAAAGTCTAACCCCAAAGTCTAACTGCCGGATTCTCTTCGGTATGTGCCCACTGGAAAAATAATTGAACAGTTCTCCGATGACTCTACTCTCTGCTTGTAGTTTGAGCCAAAGCTCTTTCTCAACAGAAGGTGAGCGATCACAGGTCTTTGGAGAACCAGTGGCTTTGGAGACCTAGTGCTTAATGTGTAGAGCTTCCTGCCAAGCAAATCGGGAGTAGAACATTGGAATTTCCACATCTTCCCACTGATCGTCCTTAGCAATTAGTTCCTTCTGGGCAGGTAGCCTGGAAAGGCGTCAGCATTGTAATTAGTTTTGCCAGTCCGGTACCTAATGGTGAAGTCGAAATCCGCCAGTCTAGAGGCCCATCTTTGCTATAGAGCTCCCAGTGTTCAAGTGAGCCTTGGATTATTATAGGTGTAGAAAGTGAAAGGTGTGGCTGGCGGCTGCCAGATAATTCTTAATCTTCTAAATTACAGCCCATACCAAGGCCAGGAATTCCAATTTGAAAGGGCTATAAAGGGCTATAATTCTGGTCCTTTTGCTCTGGTTCTTGTAAAGACGATGACTCTTTCAGTTCTGGCTTGTGTCTATGAGATAGGTTTAGGAGCCATACTTTCTTACTGGCGTCAGTATAGAGGCGGAATGGCAGGCTATAGTCAGAGTAGCCCAGGACTGGTGGCCCTGTAAATTTTTCAGTTGGAAAGCAGTCTCTTGCCCTTCGTTCCACCCTACCAGTATCTTTGCATTCTGACAGCCTTTGGGATGACTCTTCAAAAGCTCCTGGATAGCTCCGCAATCTGAGCGAAGTGCGGGATAAATCTTCGATAGTAAATTGCAAATCCAAGAAAGCTCTTGACCTCTTTGACAGTCTTAGGAGCTGGCAAGCTTTGTACTGCAGCTATCGTTTTGGGGTCCGGTTTCACGCCCTCTGCACTCACAACATGTCCCAGATTTTTTACTTGGGGCTTCAGTAATTGGAACTTTTGAAGCCTTTACTTTAAATCGATATTGGGCCACAGTCTTGAACACCTCTGTCAAGTGCTGTAAATTGTATACAAAAACTTTCTTCACTGGCGCTAAAGGACGAACGACGTTAATCGTTCGAAACGCGTTGGATCAAAGGCACAGGTGTTTTGCCTCTCCTCTAACCCCGTAGCTCCTCGGTAGTGACGTCACTCGCTCCTAGCCGGAGCGTGAGCACAGGGGATCGGAGTTTGTGCCACCGGCCGGGGCACACTCCAGAGCTTAATAGGAACCCTTGCATGTCTAGTGTACCACAGGACCGCTGATACTGCAAGAAATACAAAGACTGGGAAGATAGAGAAGGTAGGCAACACTACCGTCTTATTTTAAACACTGGTACTGGATTGGCAGAATTTAGTGTGTATTCACAGTCTGAACAGGTACAAAATAGCGCGATATCAACCATTTTATATATACCGAAGTGCTGTAAATTCTCTTCATTGGTCTTTGACTAGACGATCACATCATCCAAGTACAGCAATACGGTTTCAAAGTTTTTGTGTCCAATACACCTCTCCATTAGTAAAATGTGCCAGGGGCATTGCACAACTCGAATGGCATGTAGTTGAACTTGTAGTTGAACTTTTCTCTTTATCTTCTGGGGCCACGGGAACTTGCTAATAGCCACTGGTTAGATTCAAGGTTAAGAAAAAGCAGCAGATCCCAGGGCTCCTAGAGATTCCTCAATTTGTGGCAGGGGTACACATCCTTGTTGATCTTGTGGTAACCCACACAGAAACAGAGGGTTCCATCCTTCTTTTTACCAGGACCAGGGAGCAGCCCAGGGGCTGTGACTATCCTGGATGAAGTTAGCTGTCTTCATATCCTGAACCATCTTCTTCACCTGCTGGTATAGGGCTGGGGTCACCGGCCTGTATCTCTGTTTGATTGAAGACTTGGTGGTGTTCCTTGGCTAAGTCCAGCACACCTTTGATTTGTTTGGCAGAGGTGGTGAGTGGTGACATCTCCAATATGTAGCTCGGCCCACCAGGGCTGCTCAGGCGGGTCTTTGGCTGTGTCCGCTGTTTGAAGCAATTGGTGTGCAGTAGCAGTAGGGGATCGAGGACATCCTGCAGACGGACATGATATAGACTCGCCACTCGATAGCACTTTTTAATTCTACATTTCCATGCGACACAGTGACCAAGCTCCTAGCAGCTAGCAGGGATGATCTTGTAGATGCAGGGGGTTCCACGAGGGCCGGGTAATCCTGACCTCGGACACCGATGCAAGCCCTGCACCATATCAGGTTCTCTGTTCCAGATTGGAGTCTAATAGGCTGAGCATCCTTGATGCGAACATGGCAGATTTCACCCTGTCGGTTGCTGAATTTTTGTTGGGCAGCTAGCACCTGGATGGTCTGGTTTATGATGCATTGAGTTACACGGGTGCGGTCAGTACGGTTTTCTTCAAGGATTCCAGCACTTCAGTGTAACAGTTGCCGAGTATATTTATCCCCATGACCACAGGGCAATTGTCATCTTCCGGGACCTGGATCATGACTACTCCTTGGTGTGGGAGTTTGGTATCTTCAATATGTAAGGTAGGTTCCCAGTAGCCTAATGTCGGCACTGGTTGGCCATTGGTAGCTATGATGTGGAGCCAGGATTCTGGGGGTTGTGTCAGCTGGGCTCCGTTCCACCATCTTTCGAATGCGAATTGATGGATGGAAACATCACTCCGTTGATGCGAACCTCAACCAAGGGGCGGGCGCCCACATACCTAGGCATAAAGGCTGAATCTTTGGGACCTAGTATTCTTCCTCCTGAGGGGCGGTCCTTGGCCTCAGGGGATACCCATTTAACTGCCAGCAGTCCCTTTTGTTGTGTCCAGGCCTCTGACAATGCCGGCATACATGGTTTCTGGTGTTTCGATACCCTTGATCTGACAACCTACCGGTCGTCCGACATTGAATTTCTCGTGGAACGGGTGTAGAACAGTCTCTTGGTGTAGTAGTCCCTTTCTTAGCCTTGGGCTGCTTTTCCAGTCGCTCTAGCTGCTTCCTCGTCCTCTCCATATTCTCAGCTAGGAGAGAGACTTGAGCAGTCAGGGCTGCGACATCATCTGGGACGGGTGTCTGAGCTCCATACTGGCTGTGGCAGCAGGTCGCAGGACGGGCCATGCCTTCTTGTCTTCATGCGGTTAAGAATTATGCCTTTCCCCAGGATGCCAATAGCAAGCTCCTTAAAATCTAAGAACAGGGTATCCGGGTGCTGAGCTGACAGTGACAGATTCTTCAGATGACGTTTGAGGGATTCGTCAAAGACACCTTCAATAAACTGCTCTCTGAGGGTCTGATCTTTTCCTTCAGCTTCACGGGATCTATGTGGATAACAGCCCTCAGGGCTTTTACAGGGACAGGGCAAAGTCTCTCAAAAGGAATTGAATAGTGGCTCACCCAGCTAACTTGCACATATAAGGTGCTCTTGTCTGTCGGATACACCCAAATCAGAAATAGTAGAGATCAATAAAAATAGGGAAGACAGGCACTCAACATCTAATAATACGCGGAGATCAAGATAGGTGTATTTCTATCTACCGTCATTTAGTATAAGTAAAAGACTAAAAATCGTTGATAACATAAAGTAGGGATAGAAAGTAAAATAAAAATAAGAATAAAAAATATTACAGATTTTTTTTAAAAAGATTAACATTTAAAAGTCCTTCTTTTCCAAGGAGTAAAATAGGTCACAGTCCTAGTTGGAGAAAAATATATTCACCGTGTTGCTACTGTTATTGCCTTCTTATATATCAAATTGTTATTGATTGAGTTGTTATAAAAAAGTATTTCTTAATATATTGGTCCCGTTATAGGAAATATAGAGATAGTCCTGATTATTTTAAATAAGCTAGTAGCAGATATATTCAACAGTCAGTCGGTACAGTTGAGTGGGTTTGCATAAGTATGAAGGCCGGTTTATTGGCCTGTATTTGTGGGAGGGGCGTCAGTAGCTCATTTATACCAGCCAGGCGCCTCCCTTGGCCGTATCGACGGTGCTGTGTAGTTGTGCACTCTGAGACATCTGATGCAGCACATGGGCTGAATCAGCAGCTTTCGTACCCAGTCGGCGTTCAGGAATCCAGCTGAGATCCTTCCGGTCGGGTGAGGGTTTGCTGCAAGCTCGTGCAGTATCGTCCTGTTACAGTACGGCCGTGGTGTGTCGGCTCTTTGGTGAGGAGGAGCAGCACCGCACCGGAGAGATCTGCCTGGCAGCCCACTTTTGGCACCCACGCAACAGTACGGTTAGGCAGCAGGGGTCAGCTTGTCTTTGTCTCTTTTTCTCACAGGTTTCTATGTCTTGCACAGGCTGCCATGCTTCACTAGGGGTGGGGGGATGGTAGGGTACATTTGGAAATGTAAAATGTGTGTGTATCACTTTAAGGTTGGGAACCTGAGTTTGTGTACTTAAAAGAGCCTGTGCAGGTGCTGGGGATCCATCTTCAGTTCAGAGTGTTAGCTGGACACGGGGGGAGCTACTGGCTACAAAGGTAATTGCAGAGTCCATGAGGACCATTTATTTTGTTATTTTGCCTCACTTTATTGCTTTATTTATGCTCAAAATAGATATGAGCGTGGCTTCTGCTAAGAACTGTTTTAACGGCATATACACCCACATCTCTACGGGGGTACGTGCTGATGGTGGCAACGTTTGTATGTACTCATCTATAGCAGCGTGGTGTATTGCAGGTGGTTTATATTACTGCATGCCTCATGTCAGTGTCCTCATACTACCACAGCCAGGAGCATCATTGCACGTAATTTCTGCTTTTCAGGTCCTGTCACAGCTCGCCATTCTCAGTTGGTGCGGTCAATTACATCTTTGCTCAGGTAGTAGGATAAAGGGAAAAAAAAAAGGGTATTTAAAGAGAAAAAAAATAAAAAGAATAAAAAGTCACATTACGGGTGGATTTCCCATTAGGTTACGGGCTTTGCTACTTGACGTTTTATTTTAAGGTTTTTATAGCTTCAGGATGTTGGGTAAGTCACATTTTCATCAGTTTGCAGTGTCACAACATCAGACCTGATCCGTCACTCAGGCCTCGGCGGTTTCAACCGTTTCGTTGGTTTCTGATGCCTGCATGCCTCGTGTCAGCACTACCACGGCCAGGATCATCATTGCATGTCATTTGCTTTTCAGGTCCTGTCACAGCTCGCCATTCTCAGTTAGTGCGGTCAATTACATCTTTTGCTCAGGTAGTAGGATAAAAAAAACAAAAACCTAAAACTTAGTTTACAGCTTGCTACTTCACGCTATAGGTTCAGAATGTTGGGTCACATTTTCATCAGTTTGCGGTATCGCAACATCAAACCGGACATGTCACTCAGGACAAGGCGGTTCCAACTATTTGGTCTTTCTGATGCTTCCGCTGGCACTGGTTTTGTTGCCATTTCTTTGCCCCCAATATAATCATTTTCTTTCCGACATTCCATTCAGGTTGCCCGGTTTGTGTCTTTCAGCAATTACTGCAATTGGTTGGCCAGAAAGAGTCCCTGGAAAGAGGTATTGGTGTGTAAGATAGTACATCCTCCCTCTTATCAGGGTGAGCCCGTTAGACTCACCTGATGGGGTTGCACTTGGTGTGGTGCAATCCTGGTGGGGAGGCTGGGCTGTTTTCAAGATGCTTGGGTTGGTGCTGCTGTGTGATGTCTAAGATGACCTTGGATAAGGGCCAGATCACCACTTAGGTAAGTAATGGGGTTTGCACAAGATAGCTCTGGTCTGGATTGGATCTGAGCGAATGGACATTAGGCGCATGACACAACCCAGGTTTTGTGATTTTATTGAGAGACAAAGCGTTTCCGGGTACTAAGGACACCTTTATTAAGTGGTCATCTTCCTATTGCGATTTGCCTCTTCCCTTAAGGCTAATGCTTTCAGGAAATTATCATTCAATTATTTTCCTGCACTTGACAATATCTTTTGTTGAGTTCTCTGGGAGAGCCTGGAAGTGGTGTGACTTAAACCCAGTCCAATACCGACACTAGCATTCCATATGGTGTGAACACACCGTTCCACACTGCTACTATCTGCATCCTCTTTCTCCATGGCAACTAGGATGAAGAACTAGCCCGTCAGCTGGTGGAGCTGGGCTACAGGAAAAGTGGTGAGGTACTAAAATGAGAAGAGTTTGAGGCAAGAAAAGCTGCTGCAGAGGCTTCCAGGCTCTCCCAGAGAACTCAACAAAAGATATTGTCAAGTGCAGGAAAAGAATTGAATGATAATTTCCTGAAAGCATTAGCCTTAAGGGAAGAGGCAAATCGCAATGGGAAGATGACCTCTTGATAAACGGGTTCTTAGTACCCGGAAACGCGGCGTCTCTCAATAAAATCTTCAAAAACCACAAAACCCGGGTTGTGTTATGCGCCTAATGTCCATTCGCTCGGATCCAATCCAGACGAGCTATCTTGTGCAAACTCCATTTAACCAATTACTGGCAGCAGTAACAGACCAAGACCTTGAGAGTCCTCTGTTGCGGTTCCCAGGGCACCACTTACCACCTCTTAGTTGTGCGACATGTCCGTATGCCGGAGTCCAATTTAGGGTTGAAGCCGACAGCTATCGGGCCTTTCCTTCAGGTTAGGTGCAGGATCTGCTTCCCCTAGGAACAAAAGTTCTGGCCCATATTATTTTTGCATTCCAGAGGTTGGTCATGGTAGTGTTGTTGCTATGTACAGTCGTGGCCAAAAGTTTTGAGAATTACATAAATATTGGAAATTGGAAAAGTTGCTGCTTAAGTTTTTATAATAGCAATTTGCATATCCTCCAGAATGTTATGGAGAGCGATCAGATGAATTACATAGTCCTTCTTTGCCATGAAAATTACCTTAAAGGGGTTATCCAAGTTATATTTATTGATGACCTATCCTCAGGATAGGTCATCAATATCAGACTCGGCGGGGGTCCGACACCGGCACCCCAGCCGATCAGCTGTTTGAAGAGAAGGCGAGCGCCGTGCCAGCGCTGCCTCCTCGTCATTGTTTACATGCTGGCCGTTGCATCTGCAGCGGTGAGCAGGTGTAATTACACCCAAGCCGTTCTATTCATTTCAATGAGACAGCTCGTTTCTATACAAGTGTATACTACAGAGCCGTCCCATTGAAATGAATGGAACGGCTTGGGTGTAATTACACCTGCTCACCGCTGCAGATGCAAGTGATTATGAAAGAATGGGTCGCTATTAGTCAGGAATTGGCCCAGAAGGTGATTGAGAGCATGCCCAGTCGGATTGCAGAGATATTACCGAAAAACAGAAGCATACAGATATATACAAAGAACAGTTTTAAAATAAAAGGGATAAATGAAGACTGACGCTTCCGTTACTCACACACAGACTGCAGCTATCAGGTCCTGAGGCGAGACAGAAACACGGGTCCTCATTCAATCAGATTGGAGACAGAAACACGCTTCCTCATTCAATCAGATTGGCCTCAAAATGGGGAACACAGTACAATCTGCTCTGTCCAATTTATGAGGACTGGTCCAGGCAGTCTGTAAGGCGACCTGTAAGGCGGGACACAGGGGGGCTGTGAGGTTTATGACCTGTCAGTCCCACTGAAATCTGGTGTGAAATTGATTTCTGTCCATAACTCGGCGCAGGAGAACGTCCGCCCGATGATTGTGGGCTCATTTTTCAGCTCTCAGGGTTGGGGTCACAGAGGTACCAAACATGGGGTGTCCACGTGGCCCCAATCAGGAGAACCGATTTTCTGAGCCAGGGTTATCACAAGTGGGTGGTTCTTGATATGAGCCTAACCGACATTTCTTGACTGTTACAATGGCAAAGGTCAATCATCTCCATTGAGCGGTAAATTCGAGTTATGACCAGAATATGATTTTTGGATTCTTCTGGAGACAGGGAGAGCTGCTCGCCCCCTCCCTCCGGGATGAACTCAGCTTGCTCCTATCATAAAGTAATAAACCTCTTTCACGTGGTTCACTACCTGAGTCTGGTTATATAAAGTGTCCTGGACCGTTGTCACCTCTAGGTCAGAGGCCAGGAACTAAGCGGTTTATGGCTGGGGTCTGGTTTTGAATGTGGGGAGAGACCTTATAGGCCTGGGGGTAACATGAGGTGAATTCAGGAAACATGGCTGCCATTGAAAACCACAATCCATATCCCTCATACCTCACACCTCCCCTTTTAGAAGGTGCCTGGGGAGAATGACTCACAGCAACTTTCGGCTAAGGTACAGAACCGGGTGCTCCTCCCAGCCAGGTCCACCTGGCTGAGGACAGCTCCTAGGCTATAGGTAGAGGCATCCGTTTGTACCACAAACCTGCGGGTGAAGTCAGGGGCCTGAAGAACAGGAGAGTGGGAGAGAGCGTGTTTCAAGGCCTTGAAAGACGTCTCACAGTCAGGGGTCCAGGTGACCCTTTTGGGGTCTGTCAGGGGTTTTGCCAAGGCACTGTAATTTGGCACAAATTTCCGGTAATACCCGTAAGTACCCAGAACAGACATTATTTGCTTCTTGGTCTGCGGAGTGGGCCAGGTAGTAATGGCTTCCACCTTGCCAGTCTCAGGTTTAATGGTGCCTCCACCTACTAGGTGTCCCAGGTAGTGGACTTCAGTCATGCCCACCTGGCACTTTTCAGGTTTCAGCCCTGCGAGCGGATTTTTCGAGGACCTGTGACAGGTGGGTGAGATGCTCCTCCCACCAGTTGCTGAAGACAGCAATGTCATCAAGATAAGCCACCGCGCAATGTCCCAACCCTCCCAGCAAGTCATTCACCACTCGCTGAAAGGTGGCTGGGGCATTTTTCATGCCAAAGGGCATCACAAGAAACTCAAAAAGCCCAAAGGGAGTGATGAAGGCCGACCTTTCACGAGTAGTGTTGAGCGAACTTGTATTTTAAGTTCGGCGTCCAAAGTTCGGGTTGGGGTTATCGAAGAATCTCGTTATGGATTCCGCTACCACGGACCATAACGGCATTTGGAATCCATAAAGGGATTCTTCAATGAACCCGAACCTTGGACAACAATAAGGACCTGGGGTGACGTCACCGTCATGTGATCAGTGCAGGGTTGTGGCTCAGTACTGGATTGGATAAGAGGTGGTAGGCTACCACCTCTTATCCAATCCAGTACTGAGCCATGCCGTTATGGTCCGGGGTAGCGGAATCCATAACGGGATTCTTCGATAACCCCAACCCGAACTTTGGACGCCCGAACTTAAGATACAAGTTCGCTCAACTCTATTCACGAGCTTCGGGGTCAGGGGTATCTGCCAGTATCCTCTACTCAGATCCATGACTGAGACAAACTGGCAGCAGCCCAGTTTATAAAACAGTTCATCGATCCTGGGCATGGGATAGGCATCAAACCGAGTTGTCCTTTTTTGGGACAAGGACGACAGGAGCAGCCCAGGCACTGTGGGATTTTTGGATTATCTTTAAGTCTAGCATCTCCCCACCTCTCTCTTCATATTCTCTAGAACCTCCAGGGTAAACCGGTAGGCCAACTGCCGGATCGGACGGTGACTGCCGGTATCTACATGGTGCTCTGCCAAGTGGGTCCTACCTGGTTTCCCGGTAAATAGATCCTGCTGCACCGAAAGGACTGCTGCAAATTTACTTTGTTGCTCCCCGTGAGCTGCGGGTTAATTTGTAACGCTTGCATAGATCTACAGTCTTTGCTGACTGCCAGCAGATCAACCAGGAGATCCTCTTCTCCATTCTCGGGTAGGCTACACACTGGCAGGGCTCATGTAGTCCTGTCCTGGTGGGCTTTAAGCATATTGACATGAAAGGTCCTCTCTCTCTTCCCCGTCATCCAAGGCCACTACATAGGTCACTTCATTAACCCTTTTGTAACGGTATATGGCCCTTCCCAGGCTGCCTGGAGTTTATTCTGGAGCATGGGTACCAGGGCCCAAACCTTCTGCCCAATTTCATAAGCTCTCTGTCGGGCATGCCGGTCATACCATCTTTTCTGGTTGGCCTGGGCCTTGGTAAGATTCTCCCGGACCTGACCAACCAGAGTCTCCATTTTCTCACGGAGGTTTAACACATAATCCGCCACGGAGGTCCCGGCCCCCAGTCTCTCCCCCAGGCCTCACGAATGAGATCAAGGGGTCCACGGACCTGTCTCCCATACAGAAGCTCAAAGGGGAGAAGCCTGTGGATGCCTGGGGCGAACAACAGGTAAGGGAGATAGCGTTCCCAGTCCCGGCCTTGGGTCTCCACAAACATTTTAAGCATCTGCTTTAGAGTGCCGTTAAAGCGTTCACAGAGGCCATTTGTTTTGCGGGTGGTAGGGGCTGGCAACGATATGCTCCACCTGCATTTTCTTGCACAAGCACTGCATCAAGTTGGACATGAATTGTCCACCATGATCAGTGAGCATCTCCTGTGGGAAACCTACCTGAGAAAAATACCTAACAGAGCATCTGCCACTTTGTCTGCACGAATGGAAGACAAAGCAACAGCCTCTGGGTATCGGGTGGCATAATCTACCACAGTGAGTATAAACCGTTTGCCAGAGGAGCTGGGAATGGCCAAGGGTCCGATGATATCCACTGCCACCCTCTGGAAGGGCTCATCGATGATGGGCAGAGGGATCAGCGGAGCCTTACTTACATCCCCACATTTTCCAACTCGTTGGCAAGTAACACAGGAACGACAGTAGTTGGCAATGTCCGTTCCCATGTTAGGCGAATAGAACCGGTAGGCCAGCCTGGCCTTGGTTTTCTGTACTCCCAAATGCCCAGACCAGGGGACTTCATGAGCTACTCTGAGTAGCTGAGCCCGGTACTTTTGGGGTACAATCCACACCCTCTCAGCAACCTGTGATTGGCTGGGGTCAGGGGAAACTGTCTCTCTATATAACTTCCCCTGTTCCCAGTAAACCTTTACTTTGTCAGACTCTCCAGGGGGCCTGGCTGCAGAGGCCCTTAGATCTTCCAAAGTGGCATCTGTAGACTGGGCCTCCTCGGACTCCAAGTTCACGGCAGGTGCCTGCTGCACCGCCCAGGTAATTTTAGGGAGAGGATGTGGGGAAGCTGTGTCACCCCGATGCTCCCCCTGTGCAATCAAGTCCCCCGCCGCCTCCTCAGCAGCATTCTGGGCACTCTGCTGTCGAGTCACAACTTTTATGGAGGGTATGAGTGTGCCCTCGTCACTGGAACCTCTTAATGCAAATACATCACACTCATTATTCATATGGAAAGCCGGTGGGGGACAGACAGGTGTCTCCTCTGTGGAAAAAACATAATTAGGCAAGACACAATGGTTTACCCCCAGTCCTTGCCCAAAGTCCTCTTCCAAGGGTCCCTGGTTCACTGGTAGGGGGGGCGAGACAGGGTCGGAGGGGGTAGAAGCAGGTTCATACTGGGAAGTCATGCGGCCCAAGTCAGTGCCCAGCAGCACAGTCAGAATGGAGTCTGACAACCCCACGTCTCTCAGGCCGCACCCTGCACCCCAGTCAAGGTGTACACGAGCCATGGGGACAGTAGGGCTAACTCCCCTAATCCCTGTCACAGTCATGGTCTTTCTGGGATGTCTTGGGGGTCCACCAGCTCGGGACGCACAAGGGTCAGCTGTGCGCCGGTATCCTGCAGACCAACAGTAACCTTTTCTCCGATTTTAACAGGTTGCAGGTTATCAGCATTGGAACTTGGCTTGTTGGCCACGCAATACACGCCAGAGGGTAAACTGGAGGGTTTCCCCGGCAGCCCGGATTTCTTCTTGTCTGGGCAGGTGAGGCTGATATGGTCGGTCGTGTTGCACACATAGCAGCGCCGGACATCTGCGGTTGCGGGTTTCCCGCCAGAGTGGTGGGTGTTTGCCCCAGCGGGCATTTGGTTGGCAACAAAAGAGGGAGGAATGCTGGGCTTGGGGCTCTTCCAGCTAGGACTCGGTTTGCGGTGGTCAGGCACCCTGCTTATCACATATAGGTCAGCAAGCTCTGCAGTTTCTTCTGCTGTTTTGGGCAGTCGCGTTAGGACACATTGCTTGACCTCAGGGGGGCATATGTGAAGTAGCTGGTCCTGGATGGTGAGGTCAGCAAGACCCTCGAAGGTAGTAATGTCCAGACTCTTGACCCACTGGTTAAAGGCATATCTCAGGCTACCCAGGACATCGGTATAGCTGTCAGTGGGGCCACGCTGCAGAGTCCTGAACCGTTTTCAGTAAATGTCAGGGTGAGGTTGTATCTTTTAATGATGGCCGCTTTTATTTTAGCATAGTCCCCATCACAGTCCATAGGCAGGTCAGCAAAAACATCCAGTGCCTTCCCTCTCAGGCCTGTAGTGAGATATTTTGCCCACTGGGTGCCGGGGAGCCGATACTGGCGACACACCTTTTCAAAGTTCCTGAAGAATCCATCAACCCCTGACCTCTCGTCCATCACAGGGAACTTGTCAAAAGACGGCATTGGTTGACGTACCTCTCTGGTGTCTGTGGGGACTGGTGATGCAAGACCCCAGACGAGCCGTGCCAATTCCAGCGTCAGCTGGCGCTCTGCGGCTTCCCTCTCAGCTTGGCGCTCTGCGGCTTCCCTCTCAGCTTGGCGCTCTGCGGCTTTCCTCTCAGCTTGGCGCTCTGCGGCTTTCCTCTCAGCTTGGCGCTCTGCGGCTTCCCTCTCAGCTTGGAGCTCTGCGGCTTCCCTCTCAGCTTGGCGCTCTGCGGCTTCCTCTCAGCTTGGCGCTCTGCGGCTTCCTCTCAGCTTGGCGCTCTGCGGCTTCTTCCTTAGCTTGGCGCTCTGCGGCTATCCTCTCAGCTTGGCGCTCTGCAGCTTCCCTCTCAGCTTGGCGCTCTGCGGCTTCCCTCTCAGCTTGGCGCTCTGCGGCTTCCCTCTCAGCTTGGCGCTCTGCGGCTTCCCTCTCAGCTTGGCGTTCAGCAGCCCTCTGGTACTCCAGGATGAGTTGAAAACGAAGGTTGGCATCAGAATCACCCAGGCATGCCAGCGCAGCCTGTAGGGATGAGGGCAGTCCTTCTGAGGTGGTACTTGAGTTTACCTCACGGAGCAGCTGGGGAGGACGGCCATGTGACCCGGTTGTCATGCCTGTCCTGCCTTCATCATCCGTCTGCAGCGCCCGTACGAGGAAGTCCTTTGTCCGGTCTGAACCATCAATCCCTCTGAGCTGACAGAGACTGACGAGCGCTTCCTTCGTCATCTTCTGGTATGAGGCGGACATGATGCTGCACTTCACAAAATAAAAGATAGAAAAGAAAAACAAGAGGGGGGAACTGTTCTGTATGTGTATGTTCTGCAGCACGGTCAGCTCACCTGTACACTGGCACCGCACTGCCAGCTGTTAGTGGAAGGTTCAATTGCTTAAACCCGGCACTAATGCTTTAAATGAAATCCCACACGCTGCCACCAATCTGTCACGAACTCGCCCTGAGCTTCCAGACCGCAGTACCTGATCAGACCGGGATCAGATGCCAGCAATCAATCAGGACAAGTTCCGACACTACACACTATCCATTTTGATCACCCTGCTTCTTACAATCTACCAGATTGCACGGGAGATCAAATTGTTACGGTTCCTTTTTAGAAATGAAGGAACTTTACAGGGGCCTAGGCTTGGAAGAACTCCCTCCCACCTACCAGCCCACACACTCATTCACACAGCAAACAACCACCACCAATCTGATCTAACCAACCCGATCTGCCAGATCAGACTTGGTGGGACTTGGCGGAAACAGAATCCCTCCTGCCACACACACAGGGCCTTTAAGGAAACTTACCACCCGGACACAGATCTCTCCTCTAAGAAGCTGCTGTCCTCGCCTTGTCTGTGGGATCAATTACCCCACACACCTCGGTCTATGATATACCCGGTACAAATATCCCGCTCCGGCTCTCGCCTGCATCCCGAAATCTTGCGCAGGCGCAGTGCCAGCGATTGCCTGCGCCTGCACGCTTCCTTCTCACTGAGGCAACATCGCTCTGGAAAGCATCACTGGGCTCGGCGCATGCCCAGTGATGCTGTTGAGGCTGTTGCCCTTAGCATCCAGATGATCTCGCCGGCACTGCGCCTGCGCGAGATTTCGGGATGCAGGCGAGAGCCGGAGCGGGGATATTTTCCGCACAGAGAGGAGCTGGCGGGGGCTGAGTATTTAGCCTCGCCTCTGGGAGGCGATTTTACAGATTATAGGCGTTCGTTTTTAAAATTTTAGGTGGGCACGGCACATCAGGGGGCGTTCCTGGGCTCCTTGCTAAAGGACGAACGCCCTCTGGGCTCCTAAGACCTTCATTTGCATATCTGAATAAGCAGTTTTTACAAGAAATGACAAGACGAAAAGAAAACCACCAACAGTTATGGAAATAAGGTACTTTATTAAACAAGGATTCATGAAAAAAAATGATGCTACTATGCTGGTGACAGATTCCCTTTAAAATAAAAGGGATAAATGAAGACTGACGCTTCCGTTACTCACACAGAGACTGCAGCTATCAGGGCCTCAGGCAAGACAGAAACACGGATCCTCATTCAATCAGATTGGCCTCAAAATGGGGAACACAGTACAATCTGCTCTGACCAATTTATGAGGACTGGTGCAGGCAGTCTGTAAGCCCACCTGTAAGGCGGGACACAGGGGTGGGCTGTGAGGTTTATGACCTGTCAGTCCCACTGAAATCTGGTGTGAAATTGATTTCTGTCCATAACTCGGCGCAGGAGAACGTCCGCCCGATGATTGTGGGCTCATTTTTCAGCTCTCAGGGTTGGGGTCACAGAGGTACCAAACACGGGGTGTCCACGTGGCCCCAATCAGGAGAACCGATTTTCTGAGCCAGGGTTATCACAAGTGGGTGGTTCTTGATATGAGCCTAACTGACATTCCTTGACTGTTACAATGGCGTAGGTCAACAACCTCTATTGAGCGGTAAATTCGAGTTATGACCAGAATATGATTTTTGGATTCTTCTGGAGACAGGGAGAGCTGCTCGCCCCCTCCCTCCGGGATGAACTCAGCTTGCTCCTATCATAAAGTAATAAACCTCTTTCACGTGGTTCACTACCTGAGTCTGGTTATATAAAGTGTCCTGGACCGTTGTCACCTCTAGGTCAGAGGCCAGGAACTAAGCGGTTTATGGCTGGGGTCTGGTTTTGAATGTGGGGAGAGACCTTATAGGCCTGGGGGTAACATGAGGTGAATTCAGGAAACATGGCTGCCATTGAAAACCATAATCCATATCCCTCATACCTCACACTGCTGGGGTGCCTGGCGTCCTGGAGCAGGATGAACAGGACTACGTACCACCACAGTAAACGGGACGGAGACACCATCTATACTGCGGACAAGGTACCAGCAGTCAGGGTATTGAAACTGTCGTGTGGGACGCCACAACGAGAAGTTCAGAGCGCATCTTAAGTTCAGAGGTGGTCCCAGTTTCAAAGGTGGTATTGAGTCGGTCTAGGATCTGCTCAGCTGTTTTTCGCCCTGGCCGAGGCCAGGACTTGACTTCCGGTGCGCAGCTCCCTGTAACCGGCCAATCCGGATTTCCATTTTCTGGTCCTGAGATAGTGGATATAGCTTAAAGGTGGCCAACATTTTATCATGGAATTCCCTGAGCGAATTAGGTTCTCCTGAATAACGTGAGAGCCAAAGTAGTACGGCATATTAAGAGGCATGATGCATGTGGCTGCAGCTGCTGGTGGATCACTATAGGCCAAGTGGGTGCTATCTTCGCTGTCAGACATGGATTTTGATACCCTGTACCAGGCTAGAGGGGTCATTGTAAGCTTGAATACAATTTAAGTGTGCATGGTGCGTGGCTCCTTTAAGAGTTGCTGCAACTGCTCAATTTTGGGGAGTATGATACTCTGACAGGCAGATTATAGCTCCTAACAGTCTTTAACAAGGTTATTTTCCCCAGCAGTACTCACTCAAACTTCTGGACATTGTTTCCAGAAGCTGGAACTGTATTTTCCCTTTTCCAAGATGGCCACTGCTTCCACTTCCCTTAGGGGTGCAGTCGATTTCTTTGTCCTCCTGGGAACTTGTACTGAGAACGTTAGTTCCTTCTGCTGCAAGAATGGTTCCTCTGTAGAGGTGGGCTGTTTGGTTCCCTCCCCTCTGCTGGGTGAATGTCTTCCTCTCAACACAGGATGCCCAAATCTAAGATGGCCGATTAACCCCTGTTTTGTCACAGTGCTGCAACTGATGCAGATTCATACTCTCCAGCAGTAAGTAGATGCTATAAAGTCTCTGGTAGGGGGTTTTACAGATAGAGGGGGCCTTCCAGGCGCAAAAGTAGATCCTGTTGGGTGACGCCAAAATTGAAACAGGCGCCTCCTCCTAGGGCCCTCTATATATATAAAACATCCCAGGTATAGGAAATGCCGAGTGGTATGTTGCGGCCTAACATGTCTCTTATGTGTGTCACGGTGCTCCCACCTGGATACTGCTAGACCCCAGGCTTTGGCTCTGAAGCAATAAATAGGGGGAATAATTGGGGGATAAAAGAATAACTTGAGTCCAGACCTTGAGATGAAGTTCAATTGGAGCTTTACTTTGCATAAACCTTCTCCAGAACGGTGTACAGGCTTTGTCTTGGTTCCAGCAGGCTTTAGCATGAAACTGGAAGGCAAACTCCACTCTGCTCTATCCTTCTCTCTGACTCTGCTGTACTGACAAGCTGGCTGTATAACTTTGCTTCTTCTGCATGCTGCACTTCACTCTGTAGTCTGACTCTAGGTTATGCCAGGGAACTTTCCTCTTAGTTCCTGAGGCTTCAAGCTTTGGCCTCCATGGCCAGCAGAACTTAGGATACTCTGGCTGGAGTGGGCACGTCCAGCAGAGACGTACTCCTGCACACCCTTCCCCTGTCTAGGAAGACTAGACTAATTCTAATTGTTCCTCACCCTTCCTGCAGGAAGTAGGACTAGCCCACTTTCCTACAGAGGGGGTTAGAATGGAATGGTTAGCTCCATTCTACATAATTACAGACCTGTTGGGTTTGCTGCCACCTGCTGGTGAACCAGGCATATTACTAATATAAACAGTTGCAAACATTATTATAGATGCACATTATGGAGAGGACCTGGAACATAATGCATAGGTGACTTTATGTTAGACCATTAAAGACAGTAGCAGGGTGAAGGAGTGGCAACACCACTCGGGGTGTTACAAATTTACATTTTTATGAGAGGATCAATTTAATTAAGTTACATATATATGTGGTTACTACAGCAATACCCACAGTTTGGCAGCATCAAGCCTCAATCGTCCATTCTTTATTTATGTATTTTTAGTTTCAATACGGTTGCAATTTAATTTTTAGGAGGGTGCTTTCTATTTCATTTAGCAGCATATATATGTGATTACTGCAGCAATACACAAGGTGCAGCAGCAATCTTTTGCATTTATGAGAAATTAAGCATCAGGCCTCAATTGTTCATTTCCTTGAATTCAATTTCAACACTGTTGGAATTAAAAATTTCATTAAATTTAATGAAACCGGCATATGTATGAGATTACTATAACACACAGAGTAGGGCAGCAATCTACCTGTGAGTGATAACGAGAAATTCAGGCTTCATCCATCTGTTTCCGTGAATTCAATGTCCACATGGTTGCAAGCGTTTCCAATCTTTTTTATTGGGGACTGATTTATATTCAAACTAGTAGTGTGTATATATATATAATATATTTACTACACCAATATACAGGGTAGTGCACAACATCTGAGGGGCCCAAAAATGTGAAATGTCCAAGAGAAGGGTTCCAAAGCGAAAGACCCAGAGCCAGAATGTGTGTAGTAGTAGCACCAGCTATCCGGCTAGAAGTAGTAGTAGTAGTAGGCTGCAGTTGTTCCTAATGGCTTCCGAAAGGCACAACATTATACTTTGTAGTTGAGAAAGAAATGATGAGATTGTGGATTGGATGGCTCAGTTCTCCTCTCAGTCGCAGCAGGATGATGTGGAGGTGACTTCAGAGTCAGACAACATAAGATGGAACCAGGGCTCACAGCGTTTCTCCTGCTCCTCCTCCCTGCAGCCCCAAAGAAGGCTTTCAGTGGAGTCCTCGCAGTCCTTATTACCCCTTCCTAGAGGGATGTTTTCCTTTTCCTAAGAAGTGGCTAGAAAACCCCACCACGCCCTATGGCAGATGGTCAAGAGAGGCTCCCTGTTGAGGACTTGTGTGAAAGCCCTCATCATTTGGGCTGCTCTGAGGAGGAGGTTAGGGAGGAGGCTGGTGACCCCATGCATACCTGTGTTGATGGTGGTGGTAATAGTGGCACCTATGGCATTGGCAAAAATGCAGAACAGGGAGGGGGCCCAGGAGCCCATCATGATATCTCACAGTCCGATAACAGCGGTAGGGAGGGTGAGGACTCCGATGATGATTGTGTGCTGGACATTACCTGAGTAACGGATCAGGGTGCTGAGGAGGAGGTAACATCAGTGGAGAAGGATGGTAGTGGCAGCAATAAGAGTAGAGGCCACATACCTCCCAAAAGACAGCCAGGGCCACGTCTGCTTCGGGATCTGGTGATGCCGCTGATGCTGTGAGTGGGTTAGGTCCAAGTCGTGCCAGAGCTAAACCCAGCTTGGCAGCCTGTATCTCTGTGCAAGCAACTCCAGTATGTTGCTTCTTCTCCACAAGGCGGGAACACAAATCCACAGCCGTGTGTAAGCTCTGCAGAAATACGCCATGGCCACTCAAAGACAATTCTAGGTACCAGAGGTCTATTGCAGCATACAATTGGACAGCATTCCCAATCAGAACAAATCTGTCCTTCTTCTCCTGGTCCTCTTTGTGGCAGCCAACCCACATCCCCAAACAATATGGCATCATCATCTTCTTCTAAGACCCCCTTTTTCTTGGCTCTGTTGTGAGACATTCATAACGGAACGTTTGGCCATGAAAAACCTTTTCTCTGCCAGAAATTCACTTGTCCACAAGAGAAACCCCCACCTGGCCACGCTGCTGGCAGTGCAGTTGCTTTAGTACCATTGTAGTAGAGCCTTGTACTCTCACGTGGCAGATAATGCAGGCCACTCCTTGTAATTCTCACTGTGTGGCAAGCTCTACTCCACGGTGGACACCTGGAGCAGCTGTTATGGGCAGGGACAGTACATGTCTTTCACAGCCCAGTGGGTCAATGTTTTTTGCAGCAGTGGAGAGGCAGCACCCCAGCAACATGGCCAGGTCCTTTTGACCCCCTCCCACCATGTCATGGGGCTGTCTCCCACAGCAGGCACTTATGTGCCTCCTCCACCATGGACACTGTCCGGTCCCCAATAGCAGTAGGGCACAGCGTTGCTCACACTCCCCCTTCTTCCTATCATGTGTGTAAAGTCAAGCGTTACCATTAGGGATGTCCCGATACTGATACCAGTATCGGTACCGGGAGCGATACCGGACATTTGCATGAGTACTTGTACTTGTGCAAATGTCACCGATACCACTACCAATACATGATGGCCTGGAAGCAGCGGGTCCCATGCGGCGGTGGCGCTCTCAGCAGATCAGCGTGGGGACGGGACTTCTGCACGACCGCTTCTGACCCGGACAGTCCGGGTTTGTAATCCTGTGCCCATTGTAACTTACATTCCCGGCACCTGACCTCTGACAGGACGCTGTGATCAGCGGAATTAACCCCTGGGGAGCTGATGAGAGGCTGGGGAGCTGATGAGAGGCTGGGGGCTGATGAGAGGCTGGCGGGCTGATGAGAGGCTGGGGGCTGATGAGAGGCTGGCGGGCTGATGAGAGGAAGAGGCTGGTGGGCTGATGAGAGGCTGGGGCTGATGAGGCTGGGGGCTGATGAGAGGCTGGGGGCTGATAAGAGGCTGGGGGCTGATGAGGGGGCTGAGGAGGGGCTGATAAGAGGAAGAGGCTGGGGGACTGATGAGAGGCTGGGGGCTGATAAGAGGCTGGGGGCTGATGAGAGGAAGAGGCTGGGGACTGATGAGAGCCTGGGGGCTGATGAGAGGAAGAGGCTGGTGGGCTGATGAGATGCTGGGGGCTGATGAGAGGCTGGGGGCTGATGAGAGGCAGTGGGGCTGATGAGAGGCTGGGGGCTGATGAGAGGCTGGGGGGACTGATGAGAGGCTGGGGGACTGATGAGAGGCTGGGGGCTGATGAGAGGCTGGGGGCTGATGAGAGGCTGGGGGCTGATGAGAGGAAGAGGCTGGGGGACTGATGAGAGCCTGGGGGCTGATGAGAGGAAGAGGCTGATGGGCTGATGAGAGGCTGGGGGCTGATGAGAGGCTGGGGGCTGATGAGAGGCTGAGGGGCTGATAAGAGGAAGAGGCTGGTGGGCTGATGAGAGGCTGGGGTGCTGATGAGAGGCTGGGGGAATGATGAGAGGCTGGGGGGACTGATGAGAGGCTGGGTGCTGATGAGAGGCTGGGGGCTGATGAGAGGCTGGGGGGCTGATGAGAGGCTGGGGGCTGATGAGAGGCTGGGGGGGCTGTTCTGTTTTTGGACTTTTGGTTTGTCAGTGGTTACAAAAAAATGTGTTATTTATTTCATTGTTATGATTGGTATCGGTAATTGGTATCGGTGAGTACTTAAATAAAAGTATCGTTACTTGTACTCGGTCGGAAAAAATGGTACCGGGACATCCCTAGTTACCATGCCATGTCGGAGAGAGAGTAGCGACACCGGCGAGCAGTTGCTCAAGTACATCAAGTAGCAAACACCTCGCTGACTCCAACAGGGCAAGGTGGTCAGCGACAATGGGCACAACATTCTGGCTTCCCTGAACCTGGGGAAGGTGCTGGCAATGTGCAGGAGACTGTCCCTGCTTTCAGCCATCTCATGTGGTGAGAAAAGCTCACTACTTGCAGTGTCAGAATGGTCTGCAGCCACACCGCTTAATCTGCGACGTTCTAACTCGCTGGAATTCAACATTGCACATGCTCGAGTGTCTGCGCGAGCAGCAGAAAGCCGGGATGATTTGGTCTTGCACCAGACGGCCTCAGCAGCAGGGAGCATGTGCCGTTTCCAGGTCAGGTAGTGGCAGCTCATGCTGTTCATGCTGCAGTTGTAACACCCTGCTACTATCTTTAATGGTCTAACATAAATGCCAACGAAACCCTAATTTCTTGTTTAAATCTGGTCTTCAAATCCTAGGAAAAGCTTATTTTTATTCTTTATCCGACCATGATGTACCCAAACATCATAGAGATAGGGGTACTTTCATCGTATTTCTAAGAATGTAAGAAACAGGCCCTCACCATCTGTACTATACATTTACAGCGCAAAATTTGTGTTTATTTTTAGTATTTTTCAATAAACACCAATTTTGGGATGTGACAGATGGTGAGTGCCTGTTTCTTACATTCTTAGAAATATTTACGCTACAATTTAGTGATTGGGGTGAGTCACCAAGAACAGGGCACCTCCGCCACTATAAACGATATTTATACCTTCACACTAGCGTTAGAAGAATCCGGCAGGCAGTTCCGTGGCCGAAACTGCCTCCTGGATCCGGATGCGGATCCATTTGACAAATTCATGATCCGTCTCTCCAGTGTCATCTGGAAAATCCAGGTTTATCCAGGATTAATCCGGGTGGAGCAGAGCTGCTGTTTACAAAGTGTTATTGTTTTTTTAGTATAGATGCTATTTTGCGATATGTATATTGAGTAGACGGTGAGCTCCTCTGTGCTGAGGTATCTTCCTTTGTCTTGTTTCATTTGTTTTGGAAATATAAAATGTGTGTGTGCCACTTTAAGGTTGTGAACCTGAGTTTGTGTTAAAAAAAAAAAGCACCTGTGCTGGGGATCCATCTTCAGTTCAGAGTGTTAGCTGGACACTGGTGAAGCTACTGGCTACAAAGGTGATTGCAGAGACCCATGAGGACGTTTTATTTTGTTATTTTGCCTCATTTTGTTGCTTTATTTGTGCTAAAAATAGATATGAGCTTGGCGTTCGCCAAGAACTGAGTTTAGTTTGTTTTGCGGCATATACACCCACATCTCACAGGGTGTACGTGCTGATGGTGGCATCATGTGCATGTACTCACCTATAGCGGCGTGGTGTGTTGCAGGTGGTTTATATTACTGCATGCCTCGTGTTAGTGTCGGCATCCTTCCACAGTCAGGATTGTCTTTACATGTCATTTGTTGCTTTTCAGGTCCTGTCACAGCTCGCCATTCTCAGTTGATGTGGTCAATCACATCTTTTGCTAAGGTAGTAGAAAGGGGAAAAAAAGTCACATTACGGGTGGGTTTCCCATTAGGTTATGGGCTTCGCTACTTGACGTTTTATTTTAGTTTGTTATAGGTTCAGAGTCTTGGGTAAGTCACGTTTCCATCAGTTTGCGGTGTCACAACATCAAACCAAACATGTCGCTCAGGTCACGGCGGTTTCAACTATTTTGGTTTTCTGATGCTTCTGCTGGCACTGGTTTTGTTGCCATTTCTTGGCCCCCAATATAATAATTTTATTTCCGACTTTCCATTCAGGGGGCCCGGTTTGTGTCTTTCAGCAATTACTGGCAGCAGTAACAGACCAAGGCCTTGAGAGTACTCTGTTGCGTTCATCACGGCACCACTCACCACCTCTCAGTTGTACGGCATGTCTGTATGTCGGTGTCCAGTTTTAGGGTTGACACCGACAGCCACCGGGCATTCCTTTAGGTCAGGTGCAGCATGTGCTGCCTCTGGGAACAAAGTTCTGGCCCATGTTATCCGAAATTAGGCGCTCTGCGTGTTCAATAGGTTCATACCTCAACCTGGTCGAGAGATGTTCTCACACCCGGGGTTGGTCATGTTAGTGTTGTTGGTATAAACTCTTGTGTATCATTTAGTTGTGGGGTTTTGCTTCCTTTCAGGCATTCCTCCTACTGAGCGGTTATGGCACAATTCAAGCCGCTTAGTTTAGTTAATTAGGCAGGTAGACGGTTACGTGTCATGTAGCCCTGACCACAAATTATATCGTTAGTAAAGGTCATCAATATGTATGGCAGGACAACCCCTATAAATTGTGAAAAAATACAACATATCCCACAAAAAATAAACACTCATAAGGCCGTAAAAATAAATTTTTGGCTTTTGGAACATAAGGAAAACATTAAAATGCAAAACAAAATTTACAATGTACTACGTTCTTGAGCTCCTTCTCCCTAGCTGAGAGACCAGCGCTGCGATCGGATAACCCCTTTAAGAGGTTAAGGTTTCATTTGTTGCACCATAATATCACCCAGCATCTCTCTCTTTGATTGACAGTCCCTGAGTTTCCAGAGCCAATTGCCATGACACACAGAAAGCCGGGTGCAGTGAAAGGAGTGGCCCCACCCACAGTGCACCAAAAACCTTATTAGCATAGAAATAAACATTTTCCTGAGGACTGTAGGATAGGGCCGGATTTTCAGAAAAAGATACTCAGAATTACACCAGGTATACAGGACAGGAGAAGTGGTACTGTGCAGTGTATATATACAGAATAAGAGCAGATACTGAGGATTACACCCAGTATACAGGACAGGAGAAGTGGTACTGTGCAGTGTATATATACAGAATAAGAGCAGATACTGAGGATTACACCCAGTATACAGGACAGGAGAAGTGTTACTGTGCAGTGTATATATATACAGAATAAGAGCAGATACTGAGGATTACACCCGGTATACAGGAGAAGTGGTACTGTGCAGTGTATATATACAGAATAAGAGCAGATACTGAGGATTACACCCAGTATACAGGACAGGAGAAGTGGTACTGTGCAGTGTATATATATACAGAATAAGAGCAGATACTGAGGATTACACCCAGTATACAGGACAGGAGAAGTGGTACTGTGCAGTGTATATATATATACAGAATAAGAGCAGATACTGAGGATTACACCCAGTATACAGGACAGGAGAAGTGGTACTGTGCAGTGTATATATATATACAGAATAAGAGCAGATACTGAGGATTACACCCAGTATACAGGAGAAGTGGTACTGTGCAGTGTATATATATACAGAAAAAGAGCAGATACTGAGGATTACACCCAGTATACAGGACAGGAGAAGTGGTACTGTGCAGTGTATATATATACAGAATAAGAGCAGATACTGAGGATTACACCCAGTATACAGGACAGGAGAAGTGGTACTGTGCAGTGTATATATACAGAATAAGAGCAGATACTGAGGATTACACCCAGTATACAGGACAGGAGAAGTGGTACTGTGCAGTGTATATATATATATACAGAATAAGAGCAGATACTGAGGATTACACCCAGTATACAGGACAGGAGAAGTGGTACTGTGCAGTGTATATATATATACAGAATAAGAGCAGATACTGAGGATTACACCCAGTATACAGGAGGAGTGGTACTGTGCAGTGTATATATATACAGAAAAGAGCAGATACTGAGGATTACACCTAGTATACAGGACAGGAGAAGTGGTACTGTGCAGTGTATATATACAGAATAAGAGCAGATACTGAGGATTACACCCAGTATACAGGACAGGAGAAGTGGTACTGTGCAGTGTATATATATACAGAATAAGAGCAGATACTGAGGATTACACCCAGTATACAGGACAGGAGAAGTGGTACTGTGCAGTGTATATATATACAGAATAAGAGCAGATACTGAGGATTACACCCAGTATACAGGACAGGAGAAGTGGTACTGTGCAGTGTATATATATACAGAATAGGAGCAGATACTGAGGATTACACCCAGTATACAGGACAGGAGAAGTGGTACTGTGCAGTGTATATATATACAGAATAAGAGCAGATACTGAGGATTACACCCAGTATACAGGACAGGAGAAGTGGTACTGTGCAGTGTAGTATATACAGAATAAGAGCAGATACTGAGGATTACACCCAGTATACAGGGCAGGAGAAGTGGTACTGTGCAGTGTATATATATACAGAATAAGAGCAGATACTGAGGATTACACCCAGAATACAGGACAGGAGAAGTGGTACTGTGCAGTGTGTATATATACAGAATAAGAGCAGATACTGAGGATTACACCCAGTATACAGGACAGGAGAAGTGGTACTGTGCAGTGTGTATATACAGAATAAGAGCAGATACTGATGATTACACCCAGTATACAGGGCAGGAGAAGTGGTACTGTGCAGTGTATATATATACAGAATAAGAGCAGATACTGAGGATTACACCCAGAATACAGGACAGGAGAAGTGGTACTGTGCAGTGTGTATATATACAGAATAAGAGCAGATACTGAGGATTACACCAGTATACAGGACAGGAGAAGTGTGTACTGTGCAGTGTATATATATACAGAATAAGAGCAGATACTGAGGATTACACCCAGTATACAGGACAGGAGAAGTGGTACTGTGCAGTGTATATATATACAGAATAAGAGCAGATACTGAGGATTACACCCAGTATACAGGACAGGAGAAGTGGTACTGTGCAGTGTATATATATATATATGAATAAGAGCAGATACTGAGGATTACACCCGGTATACATGACAGGAGAAGTGGTACTGTGCAGTGTATATATACAGAATAAGAGCAGATACTGAGGATTACACCGGTATACAGGACAGGAGAAGTGGTACTGTGCAGTGTGTATATATATATATATATATATATATATATATATATATACAGAATAAGAGTAGATACTGAGGATTACACCCAGTATACAGGACAGGAGAAGTGGTACTGTGCAGTGTATATATACAGAATAAGAGCAGATACTGAGGATTACACCCAGTATACAGGAAAGGAGAAGTGGTACTGTGCAATGTATATATACTGGAATAAGAGCAGATACTGAGGATTACACCCAGTATACAGGACAGGAGAAGTGGTACTGTGCAGTGTATATATACAGAATAAGAGCAGATACTGAGGATTACACCCAGTATACAGGACAGGAGAAGTGAGTACTGTGCATAGTGTATATATATATATATACAGAATAAGAGCAGATACTGAGGATTACACCTGTATACAGGACAGGAGAAGTGGTACTGTGCAGTGTATATATATATACAGAATAAGAGCAGATACTGAGATTACACAGTATACAGGACAGGAGAGTGGTACTGTGCAGTGTATATATATATACAGAATAAGAGCAGATACTGAGGATTACACCCGGTATATAGGACAGGAGAAGTGGTACTGTGCAGTGTATATATACAGAATAAGAGCAGATACTGAGGATTACACCCGGTATACAGGACAGGAGAAGTGGTACTGTGCAGTGTATATATATATACAGAATAAGAGCAGATACTGAGGATTACACCTAGTATACAGGACAGGAGAAGTGGTACTGTGCAGTGTATATATACAGAATAAGAGCAGATACTGAGGATTACACCCAGTATACAGGACAGGAGAAGTGGTACTGTGCAGTGTATATATATACAGAATAAGAGCAGATACTGAGGATTACACCCGGTATACAGGACAGGAGAAGTGGTACTGTGCAGTGTATATATACACAGAATAAGAGCAGATACTGAGGATTACACCCGGTATACAGGACAGAGAAGTGGTACTGTGCAGTGTATATATATACAGAATAAGAGCAGATACTGAGGATTACACCCAGAATACAGGACAGGAGAAGTGGTACTGTGCAGTGTATATATACAGAATAAGAGCAGATACTGAGGATTACACCCAGTATACAGGACAGGAGAAGTGGTACTGTGCAGTGTATATATATACAGAATAAGAGCAGATACTGAGGATTACACCCAGTATACAGGAGAGAGTGGTACTGTGCAGTGTATATATACAGAATAAGAGCAGATACTGAGGATTACACCCAGTATACAGGACAGGAGAAGTGGTACTGTGCAGTGTATATATACAGAATAAGAGCAGATACTGAGGATTACACCAGTATACAGGACAGGAGAAGTGGTACTGTGCAGTGTATATATATACAGAATAAGAGCAGATACCGAGGATTACACCCAGTATACAGGACAGGAGAAGTGGTACTGTGCAGTGATATATATACAGAATAAGAGCAGATACTGAGGATTACACCAGTATACAGGACAGGAGAAGTGGTACTGTGCAGTGTATATATACAGAATAAGAGCAGATACTGAGGATTACACCCAGTATACAGGACAGGAGAAGTGGTACTGTGCAGTGATATATATACAGAATAAGAGCAGATACTGAGGATTACACCCAGTATACAGGACAGGAGAAGTGGTACTGTGCAGTGTATATATATACAGAATAAGAGCAGATACTGAGGATTACACCCAGTATACAGGACAGGAGAAGTGGTACTGTGCAGTGTATATATACAGAATAAGAGCAGATACTGAGGATTACACCCAGTATACTAGGACAGGAGAAGTGGTACTGTGCAGTGTATATATATACAGAATAAGAGCAGATACTGAGGATTACACCCAGTATACAGGACAGGAGAAGTGGTACTGTGCAGTGTATATATATACAGAATAAGAGCAGATACTGAGGATTACACCCGGTATACAGGACAGGAGAAGTGGTACTGTGCAGTGTATATATATATATACAGAATAAGAGCAGATACTGAGGATTACACCCAGTATACAGGACAGGAGAAGTGGTACTGTGCAGTGTATATATATACAGAATAAGAGCAGATACTGAGGATTACACCCAGTATACAGGACAGGAGAAGTGGTACTGTGCAGTGTATATATACAGAATAAGAGCAGATACTGAGGATTACACCCAGTATACAGGACAGGAGAAGTGGTACTGTGCAGTGTATATATATATACAGAATAAGAGCAGATACTGAGGATTACACCCAGTATACAGGACAGGAGAAGTGGTACTGTGCAGTGTATATATATACAGAATAAGAGCAGATACTGAGGATTACACCCAGTAT
>CM065598.1:106351535-106419035 GCA_033119425.1 Bufotes viridis
CCAGTATACAGGAGAAGTGGTACGGTGCAGTGTATATATATACAGAATAAGAGCAGATACTGAGGATTACACCCAGTATACAGGAGAAGTGGTACTGTGCAGTGTATATATATACAGAATAAGAGCAGATACTGAGGATTACACCCAGTATACAGGAGAAGTGGTACTGTGCAGTGTATATATATACAGAATAAGAGCAGATACTGAGGATTACACCCGGTATACAGGACAGGAGAAGTGGTACTGTGCAGTGTATATATACAGAATAAGAGCAGATACTGAGGATTACACCCAGTATACAGGACAGGAGAAGTGGTACTGTGCAGTGTATATATATACAGAATAGGAGCAGATACTGAGGATTACACCCGGTATACAGGACAGGAGAAGTGGTACTGTGCAGTGTATATATATACAGAATAAGAGCAGATACTGAGGATTACACTCAGTATACAGGACAGGAGAAGTGGTACTGTGCAGTGTATGACCATAATATTTCCACTTTGTAAAAATGTATGTGAATTTTGGAAGTAAATTGGAGCTATAGAGGCCATAGAAAAAAAGCTTCAGAATCCCAGAAAGTAAACTTTATTAAGTAGTCAGCACGTGACAGAGCGTCCTCTGAGTTATTACGCTCCTCGGCCTCCTCTCCGCTTTGTCTTTCACGTGTAGGAAGCTTCTTTTCTGGATCTACAGCTCTGTGTGATCTCCTCATTCCGCTCTCTGGGACCGGATTTTCTCTGGAAGGATCTCCGTCCAGAACTTGAACTTGTCCTCTTTCAGGTTTGAGGACGATTTCTGCTGTAAGTTAATCTCCATATAGTGTTTGTCGGCACCGTACTGCGGCCATGTTGTCAGGTCGGGACTATTGGGGTTCCTGCAGCGAATAATGCGGCATTATTACTAACAAGCAGATAATAAGGTGACCGCAGCGAATGTGCCGTCATTCTGGTTCTTACCCAGTCCGAGCAAAGTTCGCCCAGTATTTCATAACTGCTCTGGTCACGGCTTTGTCCTCAGGGGTGGCAGGTCCTACACATGAAGACATCACTATTAATGACTGACATAATCTTTGCTTCTGCACAAATATAAAATGCACCAAAAGCGCACGCAGTGCGACAACTCATCAGCGTTTATGTCGTGTGTTATTCCACAGAAAGGAGAAGACACAGCAAAACTGAGTAACATCATTATAAAACAGAGCTACATTCATTTCGTCACGTCTGCTGGGTGTTTCCTGCCGCAACGTGATGATTGTCTGAGCTGTATCATTAAGAGGCCCGGACCGTCTTTGAAGGTAAATGAGGACGTCCCCATTATTTAAAGGGTAACTGTCATGTTTTCATCAAAAATCTATTTTAGCATCTGTTCCTGCTGCAGCAGCATTATGCATAAAGCGATCTTTAGTTTCTTCACATACAACTGTTTTCTCTGAGTTTTTCCCTAAGTTACGGCTGTTTAAACATTTACAATATGAGGATCTTCTCAAGATGGCTCCTCTGCCAGTTCTCTGAGGCCAGAACTGCTCTCCTCACTTCCCACACACACTTGCTGTAGCCACAAGCTCCCTGCCAGCCAATCAGGTTGGATTACTGAGAGACACGCCTCCTCACTCTGAAGCCTGATGCAGCCATGCGGTGTGAAGGACCGCCCCTCTGTCTTCTGTTTACACTAAGAGGAAGACAGACAAGCTCTAGCAACAGTCTTTTAATGATTTTTATGATTAACCCATAAGTGCCCATGTGAAATTCAGGTTGGTAGGACACCCTGCCTAGGTTCCTCGACAGCAGTACTCTCCTGCAGATAGAGTATTCAAAAAATCTCTAAAACTGGCTCCAAACAGCGGGCAGGGTGGGATTATGGCTTAATCACAGGACGTGTTCTATCCACTAAAACGGATCATTTTCCAACTTAGTGGGACAGGAGTGGACTGGCCATAGACCCCACAGGGAAATTTATCGGTGGGGCAATGCCCAGGGAGCCACCTGAGCCTTCCTCATGGCCGCCGATCGTGTACTTAGAGATCTGATACTCTAATGCTTCACCTGGCAAAAGATTGATTTCATTTCTTTTCAGAATTTCCCAGAAACCTTCCATGGAAAATGGGCTGCAGACAGCTACAATCTGTGTTTTATTCTCTTCTTGTAGACCAACTGACTTTAATAGGCGAGTCTATAGGTGGCCATACACATTAGACTCATGATAGACCATTATGGTTTGAGAAGTCGGCTGTGTTTCATACAATAGTCGGAAAAAGATTTTTAATTCAAAGAAAGATCATTCGTAGATGAAAGATCTTTCTTTGAAAGAAAGTTCCCAGAAAGATCCTTTATCCAACACCCGGTTTCATTGAACATATATGGACAGTTTTACCAACTATAATGACCGGTGTGGCCTAAACTATGTATGGCCGTGTCTACAAAATGAAAGGTCACCAGATGATTGTTTGAGAACTGGACCAAAGTAGTGCACGCTGCTGTCTTCTCTGCCCGACCAGTGATCCGTGAGGGAATCTGGAGAAGGGACTCTGCCCATTGACTGGTACTTGAACATCTCAATAGACCTGAGAGATCTGCCAAGACGTTCCTGATAACAGTATAGGACTACTCACCTGCGAATAGTACACCGTCCCTCAGGAAGGGTCCTCCAAATACAAGCAAGATCTCATCGCCATGATCGCACTTCACAAAGTCCGGTCTCGTCCGTGCCAGCATGGTGGGTGCATATTGGAACTCAAAAAGTAGACGGGGAGCCCCATATCTAACCGGAGATAAGAAGACTATTATCTGTCCATAATTATGGAGCCTGTGATGTATCACGGAGATCACTATACACTGGACATACAATAACTGCAGGAGGCGGCAGTATGTCCACAGATGATGTCATCAGGAGCAGACTGAGGACCCCAGACTGGGACTAGTGCTATTACTGTGCACATGGGCTAAATGCTAGATTGGGAATCTGTTAGGCCCCTTTCACACGAGCGAAGTTTTCCGTGACGTGAACGCATTGCACCCGCACTGAATCCTGACCCATTCATTTCAATGGGTCTGTGTACATGAGCGTTTTTACGCATCACTTCTGCGTTGCTAGAAAAGTGCAGCATGTTCTATATTCACGCAGTCCTGGCCCCATAGAAGTGAATGGGGCTTCAGTGAAAACGCATCGCATCCGCAAGCAAGTGCGGGTGAGACGCCTTTTCACTGATGGTTGCTAAGAGATGTTGTTTGTAAACCTTCAGTTTTTTTTTATCACGCACGTGAAAACGCATCAAAACGCATCAAAACGCATTGCACCCACACGGAAAAACTGAACACAATCGCAGACAAAACTGACTGAACTTGCTTGCAAAATGGTGTGCGTTTCACTGAACGCATCCGGAGCCAATCCGTTACGCTCATGTGAAAGGGGCCTTACACACCTCAGAGGTTTACTGCCACGCTCTGGCATCTGTGGGCCCTCTCCGCCACCAGGGCCACTGGCATCACCTGGTAACTCGCCAATATACACCAATCAGCCATAACATTAGAATTCTCTGCCTGAGGCCTCATGCACACGACCGTGGTCTGGTTCCGCATCTGAGACGCATTTTGGACTCATTCGGGTGCTGTCTGCATCCGTAGCTCCATTCCCTGGCCCTGCAAAATTATAGATCACGTGCTTTTCTTGTCCGCTTTGTGGACAAGAATAGGCATTTCTATAATGGACCATCTGTTCTGTTCCACAAATTGCAGAAGGCACACGGTCGGCATCCGTGTTTTGCGGATCCACAATTTGTGGAACACAAAACACGGCACACAGGATCATGTACGCTCATGATCCTGCCCCTGGCTGTCCTTCCATGGAGCACCGTTAGTAGGTACCAAGCACCGCTTACAGGAACATCCGAGAAGCCCGGCCGCTCTCCAGGTGACCCACTCGCTCACACACAACTTTACTGTTCACTTGCTTTCTGATATGAAATGATATCCGACCCGCGCCTGGCGCCATTGTTCAGTACAATTCACCTCACCTTCAGTGGTTTTAATGAATTGGTCGACTGGTATAGCTTTTCAACATTTTTTACAATTTAGGCTGCTTTCCCAGTTGGGTTGTCAATTCCAGTATTGAGATCTCGCAGAGGATCCCAATACCGAAAATAAACGGATCCGTTTTGATTACACATCAGGATGCATCCGTTCCGTTAGGGTGCAGTTGTGTGAAATCAAAACTGAAAAGTCAATGGGTGACAGATCCATCAGGATTGATTTACATCCGTTTTTATGACCGGACCCAAAACCGCAGCTGGCAGCCACAAAACGCCATGCTGACAGAACAGAAGACGTCCTGATGCATCCTGAACCGACCTCTTTCCATTCAGAATGTGTGAGGACCAAACGGAAATGATTCTCTGCTGGATCTCAATACCGGAAAACAAGAATGCAGTGTGAACGTAGCCTTAGCCACAGGTTGTGCACCGTCCATGGAGGCCTCACTCGGCTGCCCTGGGAATGATGGCGGCCAGCTGGTAAGCTGAGAAACAACAACTCCCAACATGCCTAGACGGCCACTACTCGGCTACAATGTGAATAGACTCTACCTCGATGGTATTTTGCAAACTTGAGAGCCGGCATCACAAACATGACATCGCCACACAAGTCCAGGAAACGATCACGAATCTCCAGTGGATCAGTGGTGCCGCCAAGATACTCGTCAACGGCGAGGGGGATGACGTCAGGACTCAGACCCTAGAAAATGGAGGTAAAATGAACATTTCCATTAAAAAGTGTTCAGATAATAAGGTGGAAACATAACGGACATGAGCTCTTCTCACCAGTAGAGGAATCTTCTGAGCTTCTGCGTCACCGCCTCCCGCGTCATTCCCTCTGTCACCCCGTGATATTTAATAGCTAAATAGAAAGGTAAGAAGAATATTGCAGAGGATATAAGGGGTTATTACTAAGAGGTCGCTCCATCCAAATGATGCATTTTTCCAAGGTTGTGAATATTCCTGTTTTCTTAGCACAGCCAGTATTTTATTCACAGGAGCAGCAGTCTGTGCTCCAGAGCTGTTCTTCCTACTGTAAAGGGGAAGGAAATTGTAGCCAAACAGCAGGATATGGAAAGCTGTCACTTGGTCACCTACCTGCATGCAACAATCGATATGTACTAGAGATGAGCGAATTGGCATGGATGGGATTCAGTCCAGATTTGTCACCAATTTCTCAAAAGTTTCGGATTTTAGTGAATCCTGCATGAATCTCTTGAAATTGCGGCTACCGCTTTACAGATCAGAAGACAGAGAGGGATCAGTCGTGAGGGCTATAAGTGTGTCCGACATAGACACTAGGGTGGGAGCGAATTGGGTTCTGACCCGATTCTTTAAAAACCAAGTTAAGAATTTCGGCTCCGTCCTACTGTAAAATGTATGGCCTCCGCGGAGGTCTTTCCGAGTTTCAGCGTTAATGAGGCAAAAGTCGGCTTTGTTTTTAATACAGTAATTTATGCAAATAAACAAAGTGACACGTGATAGAGGCGAGTGAGTCTCACGATATTTGCTGAAAATATATTTCATATTTAAGATATTTACAAGAATCCGGTTCCGATACAGCAATCCAAACCTGATTTGCTCAACCCTAATAGACACTAGAAAACAGCCCAACCGGGAAACGATAGTGGATTAGTGGCAGCGGCTGCAGATTTACAGTTCAGTTTCTTACGTCAATGTGGGAATCGCCAACCTTCCCCTAAAAGTGGTTGTTTATAGTCATAGCGGACCTCAGAGCGTCATACATAGGGCTGCCCAACAACCAGATGTTACGGTATAACCCGGTATAGCGAGGGTTAATACCGTTCGGGCGATTCCCTGGAGAAGAGCACAGCAACCCACAACCGCTGGAATCCACCGAACTGGAACCATACGAAGTCCTCCTTTCCTGGAACAGGCAAGAGAACGTTCTGACGTAGCAATTCCCCAAGTACGAGACGAGGCTCCGTATTGATGGTAAACAGGAATTCTCTTTTATTGAGGGCTACCTGCCCGGTATTTATGCAGGTCTCCCACCTGGTGGACACTCCTCTAGGGGACCAGAAGGAAGACTGCGACACAGGGGATACAGCAGCCAATCACACACATTGGGACAATACAGACACCCCCAGCATATCCTCTCCTCTGCCTGTGATACAATTACCCTACACAGGTTAATGTAATCATCACAGGCAGGAGAATACTACAATGTTTTCTGTCCTGGAGACAATTGAGGAGTCATTCAATTATCTCTCAGGACAAAGAGAAATCGCTAATACACACGTGGGGACAATAGGACAGACATCACTATTCAATATACAATGTCCCACCCTTTACAGTACACACAGACATTTAACATATCCCCAGATGGCTTGGATCTGAGCGCTCAATATATCCAAGGATAGAGGCAGACTCCATTGAGCACATGGTTGCAAAAGGACATAAAATTACATAATGTTACAATTACTACATAAAACATATACATGCAACATATCCCCAGATAGCTTAGGTCTGAGCGCACATTATTGAATGGCGCTCAGACCACACACATCCAGTTCAATTGCCATGGAGCTAAAGTCTTTCCCATAGTCTTTCATTATACTAATGGGCTCCATAGCAGAGCTATCTGAGGCATCACCGCTCAAACAGGAAAGCATACAGGGGGCCATAGTCGCAGGGCAGGAGGCGAGCAATCTGTCCCCTCCAAAACCCAGTGGCGCGGTTGGTTTCGCCACACCAGACACCAACCAAGTTTACATGAGGAAAGAGGAAGCGTGGTTTAACACAGGTTATGTGACCCCAAAGGTTTAATCATGTTTTGAGCCTTTTAAAATGATGCATCGGCATCGCGCGAACAGGTGTAATGAATGAGATCATATGAAGAAGGGGGTAACAATGTTTGGAACGTTTGACTTTCAGGCTCAGTATCTCACCATCCACTACAGTTTCAGACGTGAGACTCCCATCATCCTATAGACAATCATCTCGGCTATCTCATACATTGGGCTTGCAGCTATTTAGCATCTGATTAGTGCTGCAGATTCTTATCATGTAACCGCTTACTGTTCTGCTCGTCAGTGTAACTGCATTCTTACTGTTCTGCTCGTCAGTGTAACTGCATTCTTACTGTGCTGCTCGTCAGTGTAACTGCATTCTTACTGTGCTGCTCGTCAGTGTAACTGCATTCTTACTGTTCTGCTCGTCAGTGTAACTGCATTCTTACTGTTCTGCTCGTCAGTGTAACTGCATTCTTACTGTGCTGCTCGTCAGTGTAACTGCATTCTTACTGTTCTGCTCGTCAGTGTAACTGCATTCTTACTGTGCTGCTCCTGGTGGTGGAGCAATCTTTCTTCCTGTAGACTACATATTACAACCAGTTCTCCCATTCCCTCATGGCTCAGTGTCTTATTAGGTTGATTACCAAGTGAAAGGTCACTGGTCTGAATTGTTGAGCAGCCACGAAGAATATCTCTCAAGAAAAGAGAACAGCATCATCCAGCTTATTGATGGCGGTATCTCGGCCAAGAAAATTGCCAAACTGCATCATGTGAGGCCATGAGAGCTGGAAGAATTCGGCATAAAGTCTGACCATCCATTCCAAAGGCTCATATGCATCGTAATAGTAGGACCACAGACGTCCATGCAAGAACCGTGCGATGCGCATTACACCAGTCTGGAATGCTGGCCCGAGACAAAATGAAGAAGCCTCGACTTCAATATCGTCATAAGAAGTGTCAGCTCAAAAAAGTGGAAGATTGGAAACGGGTGATTTGGAGCGATGAGACGGAAGTCAATAGTCTGATCTCTGATGGGAGAAAATGGGAGAAACAAGGGAAAAGGAGGATAACAGATCAAAAATTGAAGGAACTTCAAGTCCGGTGGAGGAAGCCTGATGATATGGGGTTGTCTGACAGCCAAAGGCGTTGGATACTTGACCAGGACGGATGGGGTCTCAATGCTGAGCTATATGTGCGTATCCTACAAGACAAGTTACTTCCTACACTCGAGTACTATGGGTATGCAAAGGATGACATAGTGTTCCAGCAGGACAACGACCCAAAGCATACGGCGAGATTGGAGAAGAAATGGTTCAATCAGGGGTGCACCACCAATGAGGCCAGGTGAGGCGATCGCCTCAGGCAGCACCAGGTAGGGGCAAGAGGGGGCAGCGGAAGAGCCATGAGCGGAAGAGAAGGGGTTAGGTTAAGAATGTGGGGGGCTCTGTTTCAGTTTTCGCCTCAGGCAGCAGGAAGGCTAGGTGCACCCATGGGTTCAATGACAATGAAGTAGAGGAGCTGGATTAGCCCCACAGTCCCCAGACCTCAACCCAATCCAACACTTGTGGGTAGAGTTAGAGAAAAAGCTGTATTTGTACCAGCGAGTCGACCAGTATGACCAACATTGGGAACCTGAAGAAGAGACCTAGGAACAGATTTCGACCGAGACATGACTGACTCTGATGGAGAGCATGCCCAGAAGGATTCAGGCCGTGCTGGAAGCCAAAGGTGGATTTACAAAATACTAACAAATTAATATAAATCAAAATGTAGAATTTTAGGAGCAAAACAGTAACAATGCAGGTACATGAGAAGAATCTGCAGAACTAATCATATACTAAATAGCTGCAAGTCCAATGTATGAGATAGCCGAGATGACTCTCTATAAAATGATGGGAGTCTCACGTTCGGAGCTGTAGTGGATGGTGAGATATGGAGCCCGAAAGTCAAAAGTGCAAACCATTGTTACCCTTCTGCTGGTCAGTGTTTTTCACTGCTGCCTCTGAACTGTGCGGCCCTATGCAGAAGCCTAGTTTACCTGTTTTAATAGATGTCAATGGTTTCTGCACTTAGGAGTCCCTGCTCTGCTGAATCTATATATGGAGTCAGTGCTATAAAAATGATGGGAGGTATCCCCAGGCACTGTCATCCAGTTTTAAATCGTCTGTACAGTGATTTGAACCCACAACCTTCTATATTGAAGGTAAAGACTCTAACCATTGAGACACAAGGCCCAATACTGGAAAAAGACGCATTTCTCGCGATAAAAACCTCAGTGGAATTTTTCCTATATATTACATGGAAAAAATACTACTGATCTTTTTAGCCAGAGAAAATCTTCCTGTTACTAGCAGTGAGCTCCATGGCTTGAGTCGTTGCCTTCAATACAAAATGTAGTGGGTTCAAAATGCAATAGAGATGCACTGAACCCATATATGGAGTCAGAGCAGGGACTCCTAAGCCATATATGGAGTCAGAGCAGGGACTCCTAAGCCATATATGGAGTCAGAGCAGAGACTCCTAAGCCATATATGGAGTCAGAGCAGGGACTCCTAAGCCATATATGGAGTAAGAGCAGGGACTCCTAAGCCATATATGGAGTCAGAGCAGGGACTCCTAAGCCATATATGGACACAGAGCAGGGACTCCTAAGCCATATATGGAGTCAGAGCAGGGACTCCTAAGCCATATATGGACACAGAGCATGGACTCCTAAGCCATATATGCAGTCAGAGCAGGGACTCCTAAGCCATATATGGAGTCAGAGCAGGGACTCCTAAGCCATATATGGACACAGAGCAGGGACTCCTAAGCCATATATGGAGTCAGAGCAGGGACTCCTAAGCCATATATGGAGTCAGAGCAGAGACTCCTAAGCCATATATGGAGTCAGAGCAGGGACTCCTAAGCCATATATGTAGTCAGAGCACAGACTCCTAAGCCATATATGCAGTCAGAGCAGGGACTCCTAAGCCATATATGGAGTAAGAGCATGGACTCCTAAGCCATATATGGAGTCAGAGAAGGGACTCCTAAGCCATATATGGAGTCAGAGCAGGGACTCCTAAGCCATATATGGAGTCAGAGCAGGGACTCCTAAGCCATATATGGAGTCAGAGCAGAGACTCCTAAGCCATATATGGAGTCAGAGCAGGGACTCCTAAGCCATATATGGACACAGAGCAGGGACTCCTAAGCCATATATGGACACAGAGCAGGGACTCCTAAGCCATATATGGAGTCAGAGCATGGACTCCTAAGCCATATATGGAGTCAGAGCAGGGACTCCTAAGCCATATATGGAGTAAGAGCATGGACTCCTAAGCCATATATGGAGTCAGAGCAGGGACTCCTAAGCCATATATGGAGTCAGAGCAGGGACTCCTAAGCCATATATGGAGTCAGAGCAGGGACTCCTAAGCCATATATGGAGTCAGAGCAGGGACTCCTAAGCCATATATGGAGTCAGAGCAGAGACTCCTAAGCCATATATGGAGTCAGAGCAGGGACTCCTAAGCCATATATGGACACAGAGCAGGGACTCCTAAGCCATATATGGAGTCAGAGCATGGACTCCTAAGCCATATATGGAGTCAGAGCAGGGACTCCTAAGCCATATATGGAGTCAGAGCATGGACTCCTAAGCCATATATGGAGTCAGAGCAGGGACTCCTAAGCCATATATGGAGTAAGAGCATGGACTCCTAAGCCATATATGGAGTCAGAGAAGGGACATCTAAGCCATATATGGAGTCAGAGCAGGGACTCCTAAGCCATATATGGAGTAAGAGCAGGGACTCCTAAGCCATATATGGAGTCAGAGAAGGGACATCTAAGCCATATATGGAGTCAGAGCAGGGACTCCTAAGCCATATATGGAGTAAGAGCATGGACTCCTAAGCCATATATGGAGTCAGAGAAGGGACATCTAAGCCATATATGGAGTCAGAGCAGGGACTCCTAAGCCATATATGGAGTAAGAGCAGGGACTCCTAAGCCATATATGGAGTCAGAGCAGGGACATCCTAAGCCATATATGGAGTCAGAGCAGGGACTCCTAAGCCATATATGGAGTCAGAGCATGGACTCCTAAGCCATATATGGAGTCAGAGCAGGGACATCCTAAGCCATATATGGAGTCAGAGCAGGGACTCCTAAGCCATATATGGAGTAAGAGCATGGACTCCTAAGCCATATATGGAGTCAGAGCAGGGACTCCTAAGCCATATATGGAGTCAGAGCATGGACTCCTAAGCCATATATGGAGTCAGAGAAGGGACATCTAAGCCATATATGGAGTCAGAGCAGGGACTCCTAAGCCATATATGGAGTCAGAGCAGGGACTCCTAAGCCATATATGGAGTCAGAGCAGGGACTCCTAAGCCATATATGGAGTCAGAGCAGGGACTCCTAAGCCATATATGGAGTCAGAGCAGGGACTCCTAAGCCATATATGGAGTCAGAGCATGGACTCCTAAGCCATATATGGAGTCAGAGCAGGGACTCCTAAGCCATATATGGAGTCAGAGCAGAGACTCCTAAGCCATATATGGAGTCAGAGCAGGGACTCCTAAGCCATATATGGAGTCAGAGCAGGGACTCCTAAGCCATATATGGAGTCAGAGCAGGGACTCCTAAGCCATATATGGAGTCAGAGCATGGACTCCTAAGCCATATATGGAGTCAGAGCAGGGACTCCTAAGCCATATATGGAGTCAGAGCAGGGACTCCTAAGCCATATATGGAGTCAGAGCAGGGACTCTAAGCCATATATGGAGTCAGAGCAGGGACTCCTAAGCCATATATGGAGTCAGAGCAGGGACTCCTAAGCCATATATGGAGTCAGAGCAGGGACTCCTAAGCCATATATGGAGTCAGAGCAGGGACTCCTAAGCCATATATGGAGTCAGAGCAGGGACTCCTAAGCCATATATGGAGTCAGAGCAGGGACTCCTAAGCCATATATGGAGTCAGAGCAGAGACTCCTAAGCCATATATGGAGTCAGAGCAGGGACTCCTAAGCCATATATGGACACAGAGCAGGGACTCCTAAGCCATATATGGAGTCAGAGCAGGGACTCCTAAGCCATATATGGAGTCAGAGCAGGGACTCCTAAGCCATATATGGAGTCAGAGCATGGACTCCTAAGCCATATATGGAGTCAGAGCAGAGACTCCTAAGCCATATATGGAGTCAGAGCATGGACTCCTAAGCCATATATGGAGTCAGAGAAGGGACACCTAAGCCATATATGGAGTCAGAGCAGGGACTCCTAAGCCATATATGGAGTCAGAGCATGGACTCCTAAGCCATATATGGAGTCAGAGCAGGGACTCCTAAGCCATATATGGAGTCAGAGCAGGGACTCCTAAGCCATATATGGAGTCAGAGCAGGGACTCCTAAGCCATATATGGAGTCAGAGCATGGACTCCTAAGCCATATATGCAGTCAGAGCAGGGACTCCTAAGCCATGTATGGAGTCAGAGCAGAGACTCCTAAGCCATATATGGAGTCAGAGCAGGGACTTCTAAGCCATATATGGAGTCAGAGCAGAGACTCCTAAGCCATATATGGAGTCAGAGCAGGGACTCCTAAGCCATATATGGAGTCAGAGCAGGGACTCCTAAGCCATATATGGAGTCAGAGCAGGGACTCCTAAGCCATATATGGAGTCAGAGCAGGGACTCCTAAGCCATATATGGAGTAAGAGCATGGACTCCTAAGCCATATATGGACACAGAGCAAGGACTCCTAAGCCATATATGGAGTCAGAGCAGGGACTCCTAAGCCATATATGGAGTCAGAGCAGGGACTCCTAAGCCATATATGGAGTCAGAGCAGAGACTCCTAAGCCATATATGGAGTCAGAGCAGGGACTCCTAAGCCATATATGGAGTCAGAGCAGGGACTCCTAAGCCATATATGGAGTAAGAGCATGGACTCCTAAGCCATATATGGAGTCAGAGCAGGGACTCCTAAGCCATATATGGACACAGAGCAGGGACTCCTAAGCCATATATGGACACAGAGCAGGGACTCCTAAGCCATATATGGACACAGAGCAGGGACTCCTAAGCCATATATGGACACAGAGCAGGGACTCCTAAGCCATATATGGAGTCAGAGCAGGGACTCCTAAGCCATATATGGGGTCAGAGCAGGGACTCCTAAGCCATATATGGAGTCAGAGCAGGGACTCTAAGCCATATATGGAGTCAGAGAAGGGACACCTAAGCCATATATGGAGTCAGAGCAGGGACTCCTAAGCCATATATGGAGTAAGAGCATGGACTCCTAAGCCATATATGGAGTCAGAGCAGGGACTCCTAAGCCATATATGGACACAGAGCAGGGACTCCTAAGCCATATATGGACACAGAGCAGGGACTCCTAAGCCATATATGGAGTCAGAGCAGAGACTCCTAAGCCATATATGGAGTCAGAGCAGGGACTCCTAAGCCATATATGGACACAGAGCAGGGACTCCTAAGCCATATATGGACACAGAGCAGGGACTCCTAAGCCATATATGGAGTCAGAGCAGGGACTCCTAAGCCATATATGGAGTAAGAGCATGGACTCCTAAGCCATATATGGAGTCCGAGCAGGGACTCCTTAGAAAGCATAGTGCCTTTTTTTTTTTTTTTAACAAATATCTTTATTAAAAAAAAAATCAACAATTTGTAAACAGTTGAAGACTAACATGGCAGTCAATATGTCTTGAATCTAATGGCTGAGACGAACCTGAAGCTAATTTCAGGATATTCACTCATCTCTAATGTATACATCGTCTCTCCTACATATACTCGGTGGTAACCATACAGCCCTATAGGTTTGCAGTGGGGCCCTATGCCATCATAACTCTCTTCCGCAGTAAGCTTTTGATCCATTTGCTCTCCCCTCCTTCTCCTGTATCTCTTCCTCATTTCAGTTTTGTGCTATCTACTCTCCCCATGCATTGTGATCGACCACTGCACCCCCCTAATACGTAGTCCCTAAAGTAAACTCCTAGACCCACCACCCTGACAATCTGAAAATAACAAACCCTCAAAAATCTTTCAGCATAATGTGCAGGAATACCTTTGGCCGGCGCTGTATGGAAGGGGCTGATGTTATTCTTTTGTCTTGTACCTACCATGGTAGATATCCAGCCAAACTCCTGGTTATTCATTCCAATGAGAAGTGGGACCTTGTGTCCTTCCTTGTTAGCCAAGATCTCCTCTACTGGTTTAGGGAGAAAAACGCCATCCACACGGCCTGGAGGAGCCACCATGCCCTGCAGGGACACATGAGACGGATGGCAGTATGTGACTATACATCTGGCTCAGTAGGTATGTGCACCGGACCAGAGACACACGTGTACGGGACTGATGAAGAATACTATTGGAGGGTGACACAACACCTACCATTGCTTTGGTAATGGCGAGAAGCTCCTCTTCTGACTTCTTTCCTCAGACAGTCGACTATGGAGGTGAGATCACAGCCTGATGTCTCTGCTACTATCTGCAGAGGAAAACAGATGTAATATTTAGATGGCGCATGTATAGCGACTACCGTCTGTAATTCTCACTCCCCAGCGCTGCTATAGAGGTAAAGGTTGTGGAGGCTTCTCAGCCAGTAACTGGGGAGAAATGGGGTGAGATCCCTTCTCCTAACCAATTCTATGTCAGATACCACACAGCTGTTTATTTCCCAGAAATAAATGATGGGTGGAGTAGTATTCCTTCCGGATAAATAAACTTACATTCTGTAAAGGGATGAGATCTTCAGAGTTGCTGACCACAAAGCTAGGCATTTGTTACAGCTCCGCTCTCTGCGATGGCGCGGTGGAACAGACCTTTGGTCAAGGGAGAGAGCACCTAGAAGAAGACAATTGGATCACCCTCATCATAAACCCTTGGATTGGGCTCATTCATTATTTCTGAGGCAGTCATATAATATATTAGTACATCTATAAAGTCTGTCAGCAGAGACAGGTAAGTGCCCCTGGGGTAGGTGACCAGCATGATGGAACCACCGATATTCTGATGCAACGATAAGAAGAAGAAAAACCAGGTATGAATTACTCTTTTCCATTTGACTTGCGGCTCCACGCTAACCCGAATGTCATGTGACGCTCCTTTCTCCATTATTTACAGAGGACGACGTTCCAAAGTGTAATCAATCCGGCACAGAATCCGAACCCTGACCAGCGCTATCTGCCCCAACACTGGCGTTCCAGGATTATTCTCCCTTCTCCCATGTCTCACTAATAATTAAGACCTTTTTCGAGTTTCCCTATAATTTGGGGCGTCTCCATAACAGGCGGACACGGTCAGCGTAACCCTAACCCCAAGAAAGTATTTCTTAGTTTAGGAGTGAAAGGGAGTCTATGATTAATGATAAACTGCACAAAGCCCCGAAAGATCTGCTCTTCCTATTGTCGGGTTAATAATAATTCAACTAAGAATTATTAATTATGGTCATAAAAATAATTAACCATTAATTTTTCATAACTTCGTGAAATCATAACCTGGTAAATTGTAGATAACCGGATCCATACAATTCACATCTGAGGCCGACTATTTCCTCAGATAATAAGTTCTTTTCATGTGAGATGACATTAATTAATTAAAGATGTAATTTTGACATTAAATAATAACACGCAGGTATTATAAAAACATGCAGATTTATTGGTTACAAGGTTATAAGTTAGAAGGCCGGTTTATTGGCCTGTATTTGTGGGAGGGCGTAAGTAGCACATTTATATCAGGCAGGCGCCTCCCTGGGTGTGTCGACGGTGCTGCGTAGTTGTGTGCAGTCTGAGCCACCTGTTGCAGCCATGGGCTGAATCTGCAGCTTCCATACCCAGTCAGCGTCGGTTGAGGGTTTCCTGCTAGCTCCTGCAGCATCATCCTGTTTCAGTCCGGCTGGCGATGTGTCGGCTCCTTTGGTAAGGAGGAGCAGCATTGCACCGGAGCGATCTGCCTGGCAGCCCACATTTGGCGCCCACGTGGCAGCACGGTTAGTCCGGTCAGCGGTGTGTCGGCTCCTTTGGTGAGGAGGAGCCACACTGCACCGGAGTGATTCTGCCCTGGCACCCCCACGCTTGGCGCCCACGCGGCAGCACGTTTAGGCAGCAGGGGTCAGTGTGACTCTGTCTCGTTTTCTCGCAGGCTTCCATGTCTTGCACAGGTCACCTTGCTTAGCCTGTCTGTATATATCTGTATGTCTTTCTTGTCTGCTTTTCACTTCGCTGCTCGCCAGTAAACTCTCTCGCTGTCCGCTATTATTTCTGCAGACAGACATAAGCCTTGTTCACACTGACATCCAGCGTTATCCCCTTACTTGCATTATAGAGGGTGAGGCAGCTGATTAATCCGGGTGGAGCAGAGTTACTGTTTACAAAGTGTTATTGTTTCTTTAGTATAGATGCTATTTTGCAATATGTATATTAAGTAGACGGTGAGCTCCTCAGTGTTGAGGTATCTTTCATTTGTCTTGTTTCATTTGTTTTGGAAATATAAAATGTGTGTGTGTCACTTTAAGGTTGTGAACCTGAGTTTGTGCACTTAATAAGCACCTGTGCAGGTGCTGGGGATCCATCTTCAGTTCAGAGTGTTAGCTGGACACTGGGGGCTGCTGGCTACAAAGGTGATTGCAGAGACCCATGAGGACCTTTTTATTTTGTCTCGTTTTATTGCTTTATTTGTGCTAAAAATAGATAGGAGGCTGGCTTTCGCCGAGAACTGAGTTTAGTTTGTTTTACGGCTTATACACCCACATCTCACAGGGTGTACGTGCTGATGGTGGTGACGTTTGCATGTACTCACCTATAGCGGCGTGGTGTGTTGCAGATGGTTTATATTACTGCATGCCTCGTGTTAGTGTCGGCATACTTCCACAGTCAGGATTGTCTTTACATGTCATTTGTTGCTTTTCAGGTCCTGTCACAGCTCGCCATTCTCAGTTGATGTGGTCAATCACATCTCGAGCTTAGGTAGTAACATAGTAACATAGTATATAAGACCGAAAAAGACATTTGTCCATCCAGTTCGGCCTGTTTCCTGCAAGTTGATCCAGAGGAAGGCAAAAACCTGTGAGGCAGAAGACAATTTTCCCCACTTAAGGGAAAAAAATTCCTTCCCGACTCCAATCAGGCATCAGAATAACTCCCTGGATGAACGACCCATCTCTAGGGGTCGTAGTAGAAAAGAAAAAAAATCGCATTACGGGTGGATTTCCCATTAGGTTACGGGCTTCACTACTTGACTTTTCTTCAGAGGTTGCTATAGGTTCAGGATGTTGGGTAAGTCACATTTTCATCAGTTTGCGGTGTCACAACATCAGACCTGACCCGTCACTCAGGCCTCGGCGGTTTCAACCATTTCGTTGGTATTCTGATGCCTGCATGCCTCATGTCAGTGTTGGCATACTACCTACCACAGCCAGGATCGTCAGTGCACGCTCATTTTTGCTTCTCAGGTCCTGTCACAGCTCGCCATTCTCAGTTGGTGTGCTCTATTACGTCTTTTGCTAAGGTAGCAGGAAAAAAAAAAAAGGCCGTTAAAAACAAAACAAAAAAACTACAACTAAAATTAAATGGAAAATAAAGTATATGTGAAACTTTATCAGCTTACAAACTCGCTACTTGACCTTTCTTCATACGTTGCTATAGGTTCAGAGTGTTGGGTGAGTCACGCTTTCATCAGTTTGCGGTATCACGTCAAACTGTACACGTCGCTCAGGTCGCAGCAGTTTGAACTATTTTGGTTTTTCTGATGCTTCCGCTGGCACTGGTTTTGTTGCGATTTCTTGGCCCCAATATAATCATTTTCTTTCCGACTTTCTATTCAGGGGGCCCGGTTCGTGTCTATCAGCAATTACTGGCGGCAGTAACAGACCAAGGCCTTGAGAGTACTCTGTTGCGGTTCCCACGGCCCACTCGCCACTGGTGTTGGGTGCGAGTATTCGCAAGGCGAGTTTGATCTCGAATATCGTGATTTCGAGGTTTGCGTATATGTCAAATACTTGACCCCATATTCGCAATTACGCATATTCGCTCTTGAGATGGATAGTGAGTGATAGGGAAACTGTAGCTGGAAAAAAAAATAATAATTCAGACATAATTTCCCCGACCTTAGCTGCTTCTTTACAGTTCCCACTATTCCTGTCAGAGTCGAGATTTAATAGGTAAAAATGTTCGTCACTTGAATAATCGCATTAATCTATTCGCGGTTTGTATTCCGTTACCTACCTAGCGTTAACAGGTCGTGTCAGACTCCAGTACGCTGCATGTATTGTGGAAATCCGTACATGTCTTTTCGCGCCCTTCCATTCACTCAGATGACTCCCACTATTTCAAGCTTTCTATACGTGTAAAGCTGTTTAAACATTAATAATAACGAACAGTTTTTATGCGCACGCAAATATTACTTAAGAATTAATCGTTAGTCTGATATTGGATGCGAAATAACGAATATTGCTAAATCCCGAATGTGATGCGGGTTGTTCATCGGACGTCGCAAGGTCGAATGTGGGTCTTTGCGCTCATCACTACTCAACACCTCTCAGTCATGCGGCATGTCCGTATGGCGGTGTCCAAATTAGGGTTGTAACCGACAGCTATCGGGCCTTTCCTTCAGGTGAGGTGCGGCATATGCTGCCTCTAGGTACAAAAGTTCTGGCCCGTGTTATCCGGAAATTAGGCGCTCTGCGTGTTCAGCAGGTTCCTACCTCAGCCTAGTTGAGAGATGTTCTTGCACCCCGGGTCGGTCATGTTAGTGTTGTTACGTACTATTGTGTATCATTTAGTTGTTAGTTTTTGGCCCCCTTCAGGCATTTCTCCTACGCAGCGTTTACGGCACAACTCAAGCCGCTTAGCCTAGTTAGGCAGGCAGGTAGACGGTTACGCGTCATGTGGCCCCGACCACAAACATAAATAAATAAACACAATGATAAATGGCAATGAATATATATGACGCTGATATAAAGCAACAAGCTTAAAATAAGTAAATAAACACAATGTTATCATCGATATAAAGCAATATAAGCTCAGCGATACATGTGGGGAGAAGAAACTTGTCACATTATAACAAAGCTAATATTTGGTTAGGAAGTTAAATTATACACATCACTTCTGTTCAGAGGAAACCTCTCGATATCAGGACGGGCCTGTCTAATCCTAGACACCAATATGGAGTGGTGAATACATTCTGCCCCCTCTAACCAACTACACCTCACATGGCTTCAGAAATGGGCAAATCCCTCCAAGGATATAACATAAAAGAGATAACTGTCTCCTCCCGCCCCGTCCCGGACTATCCTCACATGTATGACGGGAAGACTATTAAGACACACAACAGAAATGGGAAGAACTTGGAACAAGTCTTTCCAGTGGGAATTTATCACCCAGCTTGGCGAAGAATGCTACGATCGATATATTTATATATACAATCATTTAATCCTCTGATAGATTAGGAGTCTTGATTCTTCTGCAGGTAGAACGAAGCCTCACAACATCCTAAGACTACATCTCAATATGGAGATGATCAATTAATTCTTCCTCAAATCGCAATACATGGATGGGGTCAGGGGTGGACAGCTTATACAGGCGGTCAGCGAATACAGCCGTTTGTGCGCAGAGTCGTGCTTCCTCAGGCGGCCTGAGGATTATCAGTGTAATAGATGCGCCATCTATTAGATTAATGATCTTATCCTATACATTGGGCCCAGTACTGAGCGCTCTGTCACAGCTCATCTATTACACTGATAATCTTACCCTATACATTGGGCCAGTCCGACACCTAGGACCCCACCAATGAGCTGTTTAATGAGGCAGCGGCGCGCGCAGAAGCTCCGAGGTCTTCTCTCCCGAGTCTCGTACTCCCATCAATCACATACTGACAGATCATCTGGGAAAACCCCTTGAAACAATCATGAAGTAAGGAATGATCAATGTTAGTTTAATCCTTAGTTCTCCTGAACCCATCCTGGTGCAACTGGTGCCACAACAACGCCGGCCGCATCTAAGAAAAGAACACAAGAGAACTTACAAGAGCGGAGACACAAAGCCCACCAGAAGATTCACCAAATATAGTGACGGATGTGGGGTCACCACCAAAGTCTGCAATGTTTTCCTGTACCCATCGGAGGGCGGCAACTTGGTCAAAGAACCCGTAATTACCAGGTAATTGCTCATCTCCAGTACTGAAACAAGAAGAAAAGGTACATTTTATATACTGAAGCCTGAAGTCTATGTCCAAGTCCGACCATCATTTACATAATACATTTAAAATTAACTTACTTCGAATTACTCATCCTGAGCTACTCTAGAGCTGCGCTCACTATTCTGCTGGTGCAGTCACTGTGTACATACATTACTTATCCGGTACTGATCCTGAGTTACATCCTGTATTATACTCCAGAGCTGCACTCACTATTCTGCTGGTGGAGTCACTGTGTACATACATTACTTATCCTGTACTGATCCTGAGTTACATCCTGTATTATACTCCAGAGCTGCACTCACTATTCTGCTGGTGCAGTCACTGTGTACATACATTACTTATCCTGTACTGATCCTGAGTTACATCCTGTATTATACTCCAGAGCTGCACTCACTATTCTGCTGGTGCAGTCACTGTGTACATACATTACTTATCTTATACTGATCCTGAGTTACATCCTGTATTATACTGCAGAGCTGCACTCACTATTCTGCTAGTGGAGTCACTGTGTACATACATTACTTATCCTGTACTGATCCTGAGTTACATCCTGTCTTATACTCCAGAGCTGCACTCACTATTCTGCTAGTGGAGTCACTGTGTACATACATTACTTATCCTGTACTGATCCTGAGTTACATCCTGTATTATACTCCAGAGCTGCACTCACTATTCTGCTGGTGCAGTCACTGTGTACATACATTACTTATCCTGTACTGATCCTGAGTTACATCCTGTATTATACTCCAGAGCTGCACTCACTATTCTGCTGGTGCAGTCTCTGTGTACATACATTAATTATCCTGTACTGATCCTGAGTTACATCCTGTATTATACTCTAGAGCCGCACTCACTATTCTGCTGGTGCAGTCACTGTGTACATACATTACTTATCCTGTACTGATCCTGAGTTACATCCTGTATTATACTCCAGAGCTGCACTCACTATTCTGCTGGTGCAGTCACTGTGTACATACATTACTTATCCTGTACTGATCCTGAGTTACATCCTGTATTATACTCCAGAGCTGCACTCACTATTCTGCTGGTGGAGTCACTGTGTACATACATTACTTATCCTGTACTGATCCTGAGTTACATCCTGTATTATACTCCAGAGCTGCACTCACTATTCTGCTGGTGCAGTCACTGTGTACATACATTACTTATCCTGTACTGATCCTGAGTTACATCCTGTATTATACTCCAGAGCTGCACTCACTATTCTGCTGGTGCAGTCACTGTGTACATACATTACTTATCTTATACTGATCCTGAGTTACATCCTGTATTATACTGCAGAGCTGCACTCACTATTCTGCTAGTGGAGTCACTGTGTACATACATTACTTATCCTGTACTGATCCTGAGTTACATCCTGTCTTATACTCCAGAGCTGCACTCACTATTCTGCTAGTGGCAGTTACGTACTGCAGTATCATTTAGTTGTTAGTTTTTGGCTCTGCAGGCATTTCTCCTACGCAGCGTTTACGAGCGGCACAACTCAAGCCGCTTAGCCTAGTTAGAGCGGCAGGTGATTAGGCGATGTCTACGCGCCATGTGGCGACCACAAAACATAAATAAATAAACACAATGATAAAATGGCAAATGAATATCTCATGACGCTGATATAAAGCAACAAGCTGTAAAATAAGTAAATAAACACAATGTTACTCATCGATATAAAGCAATATAAGCTCAGCGATACATGTGGGGAGAAGAAACTTGTCACATTATAACAAAGCTAATATTTGGTTAGAAGTTAAATTATACACATCACTTCTGTTCAGAGGAAAGTCCTCTCGATATCAGGACGGGCCTGTCTAATCCTAGACACCAATATGGAGTGGTGAATACATTCTGCCCCTCTAACCAACTACACTCACATGGCTTCAGAAATGGGCAAATCCCTCCAAGGATATAACATAAAAGAGATAACTGTCTCCTCCGCCTCGCCCCGGACTATCCTCACATGTATGATCGGAAGACTATTAAGACACACAACAGAAATGGGAAGAACTTGGAACAAGTCTTTCCAGTGGGAATTTATCACCCAGCTTAGCGAAGAATGCTACGATCAGATATATTTATATATACAATCATTTAACTTTCTGATAGATTAGGAGTCTTGATTCTTCTGCAGGTAGAACGAAGCTCACAACATCCTAAGACTACATCTCAATATGGAGATGATCAATTAATTTCTTCCTCAACTCGCAATACATGGATGGGGTCAGGTGGACAGCTTATACAGGCGGTCAGCGAATACAGCCGTCTTGTGCGCAGAGTCGCTTCCTCAGGCGGCCTGAGGATTATCAGTAATAGATGCGCCATCTATTAGATTAATGATCTTATCCTATACATTGGGCCCAGTACTGAGCGCCTGTCACAGCTCATCTCATTACACTGATAATCTACCCTATACATTGGGCCAGTCCGACACCTAGACCCCACCAATGAGCTGTTTAATGAGGCAGCGGCGCGCGCAGAAGCTCCGGTGGTCTTCTCTCTCCCGAAGTCTCGTACTCCCCATCAATCACATACTGACAGATCATCTGGGAAACCCCTTGAAACAATCATGAAGTAAGGAATGATCAATGTTAGTTTAACTCTAGTTCTCCTGAACTCCATCCTGGTGCAACTGGTGCCACAACAACGCCGGCCGCATCTAAGAAAAGAACACAAGAGAACTTACAAGAGCGGAGACACAAAGCCCACCAGAAGATTCACCAAATATAGTGACGGATGTGGGGTCACCACCAAAGTCTGCAATGTTTTCCTGTACCCATCGGAGGGCGGCAACTTGGTCAAAGAACCCGTAATTACCAGGTACTGCTCATCTCCAGTACTGAAACAAGAAGAAAAGGTACATTTTATATACTGAAGCCTGAAGTCTATGTCCAAGTCCGACCATCATTTACATAATACATTTAAAATTAACTTACTTCAATTACTCATCCTGGAGCTACTCTAGAGCTGGCGCCACTATTCTGCTGGTGCAGTCACTGTGTACATACATTACTTATCCGGTACTGATCCTGAGTTACATCCTGTATTATACTCCAGAGCTGCACTCACTATTCTGCTGGTGGAGTCACTGTGTACATACATTACTTATCCTGTACTGATCCTGAGTTACATCCTGTATTATACTCCAGAGCTGCACTCACTATTCTGCTGGTGCAGTCACTGTGTACATACATTACTTATCCTGTACTGATCCTGAGTTACATCCTGTATTATACTCCAGAGCTGCACTCACTATTCTGCTGGTGCAGTCACTGTGTACATACATTACTTATCTTGTACTGATCCTGAGTTACATCCTGTATTATACTGCAGAGCTGCACTCACTATTCTGCTGAGTGGAGTCACTGTGTACATACATTACTTATCCTGTACTGATCCTGAGGTTACATCCTGTATTATACTCCAGAGCTGCACTCACTATTCTGCTGGTGGCAGTCACTGTGTACATATACATTACTTATCCTGTACTGATCCTGAGTTACATCCTGTATTATACTCCAGAGCTGCACTCACTATTCTGCTGGTGCAGTCACTGTGCTACATACATTACTTATCCTGTACCTGATCCTGAGTTACATCCTGTATTATACTCCAGAGCTGCACTCACTATTCTGCTGGTGCAGTCACTGTGTACATACATTACTTATCCTGTACTGATCCTGAGTTACATCCTGTATTATACTCCAGAGCTGCACTCACTATTCTGCTGGTGCAGTCACTGTGTACATACATTACTTATCCTGTACTGATCCTGAGTTACATCCTGTATTATACTCCAGAGCTGCACTCACTATTCTGCTGGTGCAGTCACTGTGTACATACGATTACTTATCCTGTACTGATCCTGGTTACATCCTGTATTATACTCCAGAGCTGCACTCACTATTCTGCTGGTGCAGTCACTGTGTACATACATTACTTATCCTGTACTGATCCTGAGTTACATCCTGTATTATACTCCAGAGCTGCACTCACTATTCTGCTGGTGCAGTCACTGTGTACATACATTACTTATCCTGTACTGATCCTGAGTTACATCCTGTATTATACTCCAGAGCTGCACTCACTATTCTGCTGGTGCAGTCACTGTGTACATACATTACTTATCCTGTACTGATCCTGAGTTACATCCTGTATTATACTCCAGAGCTGCACTCACTATTCTGCTGGTGCAGTCACTGTGTACATACATTACTTATCCTGTACTGATCCTGAGTTACATCCTGTATTATACTCCAGAGCTGCACTCACTATTCTGCTGGTGCAGTCACTGTGATACATACATTACTTATCCTGTACTGATCCTGAGTTACATCCTGTATTATACTCCAGAGCTGCACTCACTATTCTGCTGGTGCAGTCACTGTGTACATACATTACTTATCCTGTACTGATCCTGAGTTACATCCTGTATTATACTCCAGAGCTGCACTCACTATTCTGCTGGTGCAGTCACTGTGTACATACATTACTTATCCTGTACTGATCCTGAGTTACATCCTGTATTATACTCCAGAGCTGCACTCACTATTCTGCTGGTGCAGTCACTGTGTACATACATTACTTATCCTGTACTGATCCTGAGTTACATCCTGTATTATACTCCAGAGCTGCACTCCACTATTCTGCTGGTGCAGTCACTGTGCATACATTACATTACTTATCCTGTACTGATCCTGAGTTACATCCTGTATTATACTCCCAGAGCTGCACTCACTATTCTGCTGGTGCAGTCACTGTGTACATACATTACTTATCCTGTACTGATCCTGAGTTACATCCTGTATTATACTCCAGAGCTGCACTCACTATTCTGCTGGATTGCAGTCACTGTGTACATACATTACTTATCCTGTACTGATCCTGAGTTACATCATCTGTATTATACTCCAGAGCTGCACTCACTATTCTGCTGGTGCAGTCACTGTGTACATACATTACTTATCCTGTACTGATCCTGAGTTACATCCTGTATTATACTCCAGAGCTGCACTCACTATTCTGCTGGTGCAGTCACTGTGTACATACATTACTTATCCTGTACTGATCCTGAGTTACATCCTGTATTATACTCCAGAGCTGCACTCACTATTCTAGCTGGTTGCAGTCACTGTGTACATACATTACTTATCCTGTACTGATCCTGAGTTACATCCTGTATTATACTCCCAGAGCTGCACTCACTATTCTGCTGGTGCAGTCACTGTGTACATACATTACTTATCCTGTACTGATCCTGAGTTACATCCTGTATTATACTCCAGAGCTGCACTCACTATTCTGCTGGTGCAGTCACTGTGTACATACATTACTTATCCTGTACTGATCCTGGGTTACATCCTGTATTATACTCCAGAGCTGCACTCACTATTCTGCTGGATTGCAGTCACTGTGTACATATACATTACTTATCCTGTACTGATCCTGAGTTACATCCTGTATTATACTCAGAGCTGCACTCACTATTCTGCTGGTGCAGTCACTGTGTACATACATTACTTATCCTGTACTGATCCTGAGTTACATCCTGTATTATACTCCAGAGCTGCACTCACTATTCTGCTGGTGCAGTCACTGTGCACACTACATTACTTATCCTGTACTGATCCTGAGTTACATCCTGTATTATACTCCAGAGCTGCACTCACTATTCTGCTGGTGCAGTCACTGTGTACATACATTACTTATCCTGTACTGATCCTGAGTTACATCCTGTATTATACTCCAGAGCTGCACTCACTATTCTGCTGGTGCAGTCACTGTGTACATACATTACTTATCCTGTACTGATCGCTGAGTTACATCCTGTATTATACTCCAGAGCTGCACTCACTATTCTGCTGGTGCAGTCACTGTGTACATACATTACTTATCCTGTACTGATCCTGAGTTACATCCTGTATTATACTCCAGAGCTGCACTCACTATTCTGCTGGTGCAGTCACTGTGTACATACATTACTTATCCTGTACTGATCCTGAGTTACATCTGTATTATACTCCAGAGCTGCACTCACTATTCTGCTGGTGTACAGTCACTGTGTACATACATTACTTATCCTGTACTGATCCTGAGTTACATCCCTGTATTATACTCCAGAGCTGCACTCACTATTCTGCTGGTGCAGTCACTGTGTACATACATTACTTATCCTGTACTGATCTGAGTTACATCCTGTATTATACTCCAGAGCTGCACTCACTATTCTGCTGGTGCAGTCACTGTACATACATTACTTATCCTGTACTGATCCTGAGTTACATCCTGTATTATACTCCAGAGCTGCACTCACTATTCTGCTGGTGCAGTCACTGTGTTACATACATTACTTATCCTGTACTGATCCGAGGTGCCATATTCGATTTCGACGAAATTCGCGAATATTCGAATGAATATTCGTTTCGTATTCGTCGAAATCGAATATTCGATCATTTTCTAGTTATCGCGATTAAAATGCGATTTAAATAATCGCATATTGCGATTTGTACTTAAGGCTACTTTCTATTGGTTTCATATCTAGAATTAGCGAGGATGGCGAATATGGCGAATGTATTCGTCATATTCCTCAAAGCGAAGATAGCGAAGTATTCTACATCTTCGTTTTAGCAACCTATTCGTCAACCTCGCTAATTCTAGCAATCAAATAGGAAGGTTGACTATAGAGACAGCTGTGTTAAATTCGCTATGCGATTTTTTTTTAATACAATAATTATATTACTTGATATGATAATATTATTATAAGTATTCTATTTATTAAAAAAAAAAATAAATCATAGCGAATTTAGCTACAACTGTCTAATAAGTCAACCTTCCTATTTGATTGCTAGAAGTAGCGAGGTTGACGAATAGGTTGCTAAAGCGAAGATGTAGAATACTCGTTATCTTCGTTTTGAGAGTATGACGAATACATTCGTCATATTCGTCATCTACTAATTCTACCAAGCCAACCATAACTTCTGTGCTCATGGGCGTCCCCATCACCATGGGAGCGTCTCCATATACTAAAATGTACTGTCGGTTGAGGAATTACGTTGAAATCGCAATGCGATTAATTCAAGTTATATTAATCGCATTGCGATTTCAACTTAGAGCTGGGTTTATAATGGGTCAGCTTGCTAGAATTAACGAAGTTAACGAATATGGAATATAGCAGCAGTGCTAAGTTGAAATCGCAATGCGATTAATTTAACTTAAAGTATTCGCATTGCGATTTCAACTTAGCACTGCTGGTGCAGTCACTGTGTACATACATTACTTATCCTGTACTGATCCTGAGTTACATCCTGTATTATACTCCAGAGCTGCACTCACTATTCTGCTGGTGCAGTCACTGTGTACATACATTACTTATCCTGTACTGATCTGAGTTACATCCTGTATTATACTCCAGAGCTGCACTCACTATTCTGCTGGTGCAGTCACTGTGTACATACATTACTTATCCTGTACTGATCCTGGGTTACATCCTGTATTATACTCCAGAGCTGCACTCACTATTCTGCTGGTGCAGTCACTGTGTACATACATTACTTATCCTGTACTGATCCTGAGTTACATCCTGTATTATACTCCAGAGCTGCACTCACTATTCTGCTGGTGCAGTCACTGTGTACATACATTACTTATCCTGTACTGATCCTGAGTTACATCCTGTATTATACTCCAGAGCTGCACTCACTATTCTGCTGGTGCAGTCACTGTGTACATACATTACTTATCCTGTACTGATCCTGGGTTACATCCTGTATTATACTCCAGAGCTGCACTCACTATTCTGCTGGTGCAGTCACTGTGTACATACATTACTTATCCTGTACTGATCCTGAGTTACATCCTGTATTATACTCCAGAGCTGCACTCACTATTCTGCTGGTGCAGTCACTGTGTACATACATTACTTATCCTGTACTGATCCTGAGTTACATCCTGTATTATACTCCAGAGCTGCACTCACTATTCTGCTGGTGCAGTCACTGTGTACATACATTACTTATCCTGTACTGATCCTGAGTTACATCCTGTATTATACTCAGAGCTGCACTCACTATTCTGCTGGTGCAGTCACTGTGTACATACATTACTTATCCTGTACTGATCCTGAGTTACATCCTGTATTATACTCCAGAGCTGCACTCACTATTCTGCTGGTGCAGTCACTGTGTACATACATTACTTATCCTGTACTGATCTGAGTTACATCCTGTATTATACTCCAGAGCTGCACTCACTATTCTGCTGGTGCAGTCACTGTGTACATACATTACTTATCCTGTACTGATCCTGAGTTACATCCTGTATTATACTCCAGAGCTGCACTCACTATTCTGCTGGTGCAGTCACTGTGTACATACATTACTTATCCTGTACTGATCCTGAGTTACATCCTGTATTATACTCCAGAGCTGCACTCACTATTCTGCTGGTGCAGTCACTGTGTACATACATTACTTATCCTGTACTGATCCTGAGTTACATCCTGTATTATACTCAGAGCTGCACTCACTATTCTGCTGGTGCAGTCACTGTGTACATACATTACTTATCCTGTACTGATCCTGAGTTACATCCTGTATTATACTCAGAGCTGCACTCACTATTCTGCTGGTGCAGTCACTGTGTACATACATTACTTATCCTGTACTGATCCTGAGTTACATCCTGTATTATACTCCAGAGCTGCACTCACTATTCTGCTGGTGCAGTCACTGTGTACATACATTACTTATCCTGTACTGATCCTGAGTTACATCCTGTATTATACTCAGAGCTGCACTCACTATTCTGCTGGTGCAGTCACTGTGTACATACATTACTTATCCTGTACTGATCCTGAGTTACATCCTGTATTATACTCCAGAGCTGCACTCACTATTCTGCTGGTGCAGTCACTGTGTACATACATTACTTATCCTGTACTGATCCTGAGTTACATCCTGTATTATACTCCAGAGCTGCACTCACTATTCTGCTGGTGCAGTCACTGTGTACATACATTACTTATCCTGTACTGATCCTGAGTTACATCCTGTATTATACTCCAGAGCTGCACTCACTATTCTGCTGGTGCAGTCACTGTGTACATACATTACTTATCCTGTACTGATCCTGAGTTACATCCTGTATTATACTCCAGAGCTGCACTCACTATTCTGCTGGTGCAGTCACTGTGTACATACATTACTTATCCTGTACTGATCCTGAGTTACATCCTGTATTATACTCCAGAGCTGCACTCACTATTCTGCTGGTGGAGTCACTGTGTACATACATTACTTATCCTGTACTGATCCTGAGTTACATCCTGTATTATACTCCAGAGCTGCACTCACTATTCTGCTGGTGGAGTCACTGTGTACATACATTACTTATCCTGTACTGATCCTGAGTTACATCCTGTATTATACTCCAGAGCTGCACTCACTATTCTGCTGGTGCAGTCACTGTGTACATACATTACTTATCCTGTACTGATCCTGAGTTACATCCTGTATTATACTCCAGAGCTGCACTCACTATTCTGCTGGTGCAGTCACTGTGTACATACATTACTTATCCTGTACTGATCCTGAGTTACATCCTGTATTATACTCCAGAGCTGCACTCACTATTCTGCTGGTGCAGTCACTGTGTACATACATTACTTATCCTGTACTGATCCTGAGTTACATCCTGTATTATACTCCAGAGCTGCACTCACTATTCTGCTGGTGCAGTCACTGTGTACATACATTACTTATCCTGTACTATTACATACTCCAGAGCTGCACTCACTGTTCTGCTGGTGCAGTCACTGTGTACATACATTACTTATCCTGTACTGATCCTGAGTTACATCCTGTATTATACTCCAGAGCTGCACTCACTATTCTGCTGGTGCAGTCACTGTGTACATACATTACTTATCCTGTACTGATCCTGAGTTACATCCTGTATTATACTCCAGAGCTGCACTCACTATTCTGCTGGTGCAGTCACTGTGTACATACATTACTTATCCTGTACTGATCCTGAGTTACATCCTGTATTATACTCCAGAGCTGCACTCACTATTCTGCTGGTGCAGTCACTGTGTACATACATTACTTATCCTGTACTGATCCTGAGTTACATCCTGTATTATACTCCAGAGCTGCACTCACTATTCTGCTGGTGGAGTCACTGTGTACATACATTACTTATCCTGTACTGATCCTGAGTTACATCCTGTATTATACTCCAGAGCTGCACTCACTATTCTGCTGCTGCAGTCACTGTGTACATACATTACTTATTAGTGATGAGCGGCAGGTGCCATATTCGATTTCGACTGAAATTCGCGAATATTCGAATGAATATTCGTTTCGTATTCGTCGAAATCGAATATTCGATCATTTTTCTAGTTATCGCGATTAAAATGCGATTTAAATAATCGCATATTGCGATTTGTACTTAAGGCTACTTTCCTATTGGTTTCATATCTAGAATTAGCGAGGATGACGAATATGACGAATGTATTCGTCATATTCCTCAAAACGAAGATAACGAAGTATTCTACATCTTCGTTTTAGCAACCTATTCGTCAACCTCGCTAATTCTAGCAATCAAATAGGAAGGTTGACTATAGAGACAGCTGTGTTAAATTCGCTATGCGATTTTTTTTTTTTAATACAATAATTATATTACTTGATATGATAATATTATTATAAGTATTCTATTTATTAAAAAAAAAAATCGCATAGCGAATTTAACTACAGCTGTCTGGTAAGTCAACCTTCCTATTTGATTGCTAGAATTAGCGAAGGTTGACGAATAGGTTGCTAAAACGAAGATGTAGAATACTACGTTATCTTCGTTTTGAGGAATATGACGAATACATTCGTCATATTACGTCATCCTCGCTAATTCTACCAAGCCAACCATAACTTCTGTGCTCATGGAGCGTCCCCATCACCATGGGAGCGTCTCCATATACTAAAATGTACTGTCGGATTTGAGGAATTACGTTGAAATCGCAATGCGATTAATTCAAGTTATATTAATCGCATTGCGATTTCAACTTAGAGCTGGGTTTATAATGGGTCAGCTTGCTAGAATTAACGAAGTTAGCGAATATGGAATATAGCAGCAGTGCTAAGTTGAAATCGCAATGCGATTAATTTAACTTAAAGTATTCGCATTGCGATTTCAACTTAGCACTGCTAGTGCATAGCTATATATTCCATATTCGTTAATTCTAGCCTATGTAAGATAGCAGTGCTAAGTTGTAATCGCAATGCGATTAATATAACTTGAATTAATCGCATTGCGATTTCAACGTAATTCCTCAAATCCGACAGTACATTTTAGTATATAGAGATTTTCCCATGGAAGGGGACGCTCCATGAGCACGGAAGTCGGCAGAAGCGGCAACGGGCACTGACTGGAGCAGCCAGGAAGCCAGGAATCCTCATGACAGGTAAGAACTACTTTTGGGAAGTGGGAAAGAAAAAAATATAACTAAAAAAAAAAAAAAAAAAAACGAATATTCGAAATAGCGAATTTATAGCGCTATATTCGAAATATTCGCGAATTAGCGAAGTGCCGATATTCGCTAAAAAAATTCGCTTTTCGAATATTCGCGCTCAACACTATTACTTATCCTGTACTGATCCTGAGTTACATCCTGTATTATACTCCAGAGCTGCACTCACTATTCTGCTGGTGCAGTCACTGTGTACATACATTACTTATCCTGTATTATACTCCAGAGCTGCACTCACTATCCTGCTGGTGCAGTCACTGTGTACATACATTACTTATCCTGTACTGATCCCGAGTTACATCCTGTATTATATCCCAGAGCTGCGCTCACTATTCTGCTGGTCTGATTTTTGGAGGCTTGTGGTACTTGCTTATGCTATTTTGGTGGTAATTCTCATTATTTTGCAGCTCCTATTAAATGCTGGTAACGAAGTTCTTATCCGTATACGGATCTATGGTTTTCCTACTTGTCCGTAAAAATGTTTGGCTGTCCGTGATTTTAGAATACGGGTACTTTTACACTTGTGGCAGAGGATTCCTGCCGTATCTGGCAAACTGTATGCAAGCGCATGTCATCTTTTATGCCTGATCAATCAGAAAAATGCATTGCAATGCCAGATCCGTTTTCCGGTGTCATCCGGCAAAAGCGGATCCGGCATTTATTTTTGACATTTTTAGAGGTCTGCGCATGCACTGTATAGTAAATTGATGTAGAATATACTATATATACAAATTAGAACAGCTCACATTAAGGTTGAGGGGAACACTTGTTGACTGTTTCCAACCGGCAGAATTGTGAATGCTGCTCAGATGGAAATGTACAATTAGTACAAAGTAAGCAATAAGACAGAAAAAGAATGCGCTGAATGTTAATCCAGTGCAGTAGTTTCTCATGCATTAGGTATTGATATACAGCAGAAGTATCATTTTATATTTTTTTATTTTTTTTTGTAATTGTAAAGAAAATGTATGGCACAAGATAAATATGTAATTACTAAAAAAAAAGTAACATGATACCTCAGATATATATGAATTTGTAACACATGGTAAAAAACGACTAATTTCAGCAGTTTAACATGGAGCTCTTTAGCTCAGTGGTTAAGGCCTTTAATGTAGATGGTTGTGAGTTTGAATCCTGGCAGAGACATTTCTAAAATAGCGGTACATAAAACACACAAGTCGTCCCCCTCAGTAAAGAGTTTGCAAGCGTAAAATAGGATAAACACCAACCAATCACCCACTGTGTGACGAGCATAAAACACCTACTGCACAGTCAAGTAATCAATCAAATGTTACTTTATTAAACAACAATTTATAAAAACCATGACCCACAAGCTCATACAGCAGGATTGGCAGTCATAAAGGAGGTGGAGGAAAAGTACCTCCCAGAAGACAGACTGGTCTGGATAAATGCACTGAACAGGAGAGAGGCTTAGGACATGTATACCAGGAATGTCCACATACATGGGGTTAAACTGCAGAGCGCTAAGGTGCAGAAGTGCTACAAGGCATGTGAGAAACCCTAACCGTAAACTGCCCGCTCTCCACATAGAGTTCATAGGAAAAGCATACCCACCAGTGGGACCACCCGGCGACCGTTTCGCCTGACTGGCTTCCAAGTGGACCACAAGTTGTAATCATCAGATTGTTCCATTATTCTGTATAGAAGTCACTGTATCACAGTTCAGTGCTGCCGCCTAGTGGCCAGAACCGGGATATAATAATAAGCCGAGTACAGGCCGTGGTTAGTGTTCCCTCCAAGCCTTGGCAGCTGCTGAGCGGGAGTCGACTGGGCACAGCGCCATCAAAGGTGGACGACGTGAAAACCTAAAATAATTGTCACATCAAAGAGCATACAGTATAACCCCTGCGCCATCCCGTACAATACTTTATAATCCCTGCACCATGTTGTACAATATACAGTATAATCCCTGCACCTTGCTGTGTAATATACATTATAATCCTTCGCCATCCCAGTACAGTATACAGTATAATCCCTGCACCATGCTGTACAGTATACTTTATAATCCCTGCACCATGTCGTACAGTATACAGTATAATACCTGCACCATGTCGTACAGTATACAGTATAATCCCTGCACCATGTTGTACAGTATACATTATAATCCCTGCACCATGCTGTACATTATACAGTATAATCCCTGCACCATGTCGTACAATATACATTATATTTTATATACCATGCTGTACAGTATATATTATAATCCATACAATATATAGCAACCCCATGGTGCAGGGATTATACTGTATATTGTACGACATGGTGCAGGAATTATACTGTATATTGTACGACATGGTGCAGGGATTATATTGTGCGACATGGTGCAGGGATTACACTGTTTATTGTATGGCATGGTGCAGGGATTATAATGTATATTGTACAACATGGTGCAGGGATTATAATGTATATTGTACGGCATGGTGCAGGGATTATAATGTATACTGTACGACTTGGTGCAGGGATTATAATCTATACTGTACGCCATGGTGCAGGGATTATAATGTATACTGTATGACTTGGTGCAGGGATTATAATGTATACTGTACAGCATGGTGCAGGGATTATAAATGTATACTGTACAGCATGGTGCAGGGATTATACTGTATATTTTACGACTTGGTGCAGGGATTATAAAGTATACTGTATGACTTGGTGCAGGGATTATAAAGTATACTGTACAGCATGGTGCAGGGATTATAAAGTATACTGTACAGCATGGTGCAGGGATTATACTGTATATTGTACAGACTTGGTGCAGGGATTATAAAGTATACTGTACAGCATGGTGCAGGGATTATACTGTATACTGTACGACATGGTGCAGGGATTATACTGTATACTGTTCAGCATGGTGCAGGGATTATACTGTATACTGTACAGCATGGTGCAGGGATTATACTGTACAGCATGGTGCAGGGATTATACTGTATATTGTACGATTTGGTGCAGGGATTATAAAGTATACTGTACAGCATGGTGCAGGGATTATACTGTATACTGTACAGCATGGTGCAGGGATTATACTGTATACTGTACAGCATGGTGCAGGGATTATACTGTACAGCATGGTGCAGGGATTATACTGTATATTGTACGATTTGGTGCAGGGATTATAAAGTATACTGTACAGCATGGTGCAGGGATTATACTGTATACTGTTCAGCATGGTGCAGGGATTATACTGTATACTGTACAGCATGGTGCAGGGATTATACTGTACAGCATGGTGCAGGGATTATACTGTATATTGTACGATTTGGTGCAGGGATTATAAAGTATACTGTACAGCATGGTGCAGGGATTATACTGTATACTGTACAGCATGGTGCAGGGATTAGGGTCTGAGAAAGGCTTGTACCCGGGCACAGGATTACAAACCCGGACTGTCCGGGTAATTTCCGTACGGCTGGCACCCTAACACAAGCCCAGTTTACATGAGACAGAATCACATTCAGCAGGGTGTTTCAGGACGCTGCATAATGCCCTCTGTAGTTCCAGCCCCCAACAGTTATAATGGCCCCCACATAGTGCCCCCATGTAAAATGACCTCTTCAGTGTCCCCAGTATTTGCAAAGCCCCCTGTAGTTATAACCAATCTCCCAGTGGCTCCAGCGGGCATAATGCCAACATTCAGTGCCCGTAGCGTTCACAAAGCCCCCACTGTGGACCAGATATAAAAAAGTTACTCGCCTGACTTCCCGCCGCCAGAGGTGCAGGTTCCGCTCTTCTGGATTCAGACGGGCATGTTGAGGTCACCGCGCTGTCTGTGTCTTGGCGCAGGCGTGTGCGATGACATCATCAAGTCGCCTAAGACCCGGCACAGGCAGTTGCTTGGTGTTCTAAAAGCAAACGGCCACAGTAATTCAACTGTATCGCCATCCTTAGGTTGGCGAGGCAGTTGTATAGCTACCAGCCATAACGTTCAGGTACGTGGACAAAACATCAGGGCTCAAGCCCCAAATCCAGAATCCAGGCTGCGCGGTGAGCGGAGACATTAAGGAGGCTGCCCGGCTGCGCACCCGTACAGCTTACAGGGAGCACTGGCTGCGGCTCACTATTAGAACAGGGTGCTTGCCCACGATCTCTACTGGAGGAAAGCGCGCCGGAATAGGAAGCTCGCGCTACCGGTTTTACCACTTTTAGATGCCATGGTGACATCTGACCACGGCATCTGAGGGGTTAAATATCCAGGTCAGCATTACCACAAACCATGGACATTGGTATGAAAAAGCAGGCACCGGCTCCACTCCAGAACGGACACCATCTGTCAACAACATACGCCGGATGTCAGAAAGGGTTAATGGTCACATGACCAAATGTGTCTAAGACAGAGCTTTCTTTGGGAGAGAGGCTGGGTGAAGAGGGTCTAGTTGTGCGCAGCGCAGTCCTGGGGTACAGGCTGTATGACCACCCCTCTATTGTGGGGGTGTAAATCTGTGAGGGAGCGCCGGGATCAGCGTTATAAAACTAGAAGTGCTAGGCAGAGGTTTCCTCCTAGCAGAGACCCGGTACGTCACCAGACCTAATCAGAAGGCCCTTGTCCTGCGCAATTCAATACAGGGCAAGGGAGAGCATCAGAGCATGAAATATCAGAGGGGAGGAGTGGGGAAGAAGGGGATATGTCTGGGGTCAGCTCTGAACGCAGAAAACCCCTTTAATCATAAAAAGGGGAAATAAATGATATATGTCACCTGTGCAATGATGGAGCATGGTGCAGATACATTATATAGCAGTGAGACTTTACCTGAAGAATCCTAGGATCCCCAGCCTGTACTGTACGGACACAAACACTACGTCTCGTAGGGCGCTAAGCGCGGAGCCATCAAATATACTGGCCAACGCAAACACCAGCCCTCCGCCATGTATGAAGAACATGACCTAGAGGAGAGGAGAACAGATTCAGGGAAAGCCATTGTTCTTAACCGGCACTACTTCATAAGCGTGACTCGCCTCCATGGTAAATGGTATCATAAAGACTGCAAGGCTATGGAATGGGTGAGCTCCTGGCTGCAGATGAACTAGCAACATAATGACTCGGAAACAACATATAAAAGAATAGAAAGTCTCTAGTAAATAACAATGTACAAGCACGATAGGGCTAACCCCAACACTGCAGACTTATAATAGGATTGTGTTACCCTCCGGGCACTTACAGGTAGTTTGGATTTTATGTCTCTGTCGGCTGGAGTAAAGACATTCAGGTACAGGCAGTCCTCCGAGGTGCGGGGCATCTTAAAGGAGGATTGGTAATACTTTACTATGTCTTTCATATAATCTTCCATCTGTAAACACCTGAAATATACAAAATCAATAAAATGTATCTCCATTTGTGAGGGTTGTTCAAGAAGATAACAAATCATAGCTGCCCCGCCAATACAGGGACTCACATGGGGGAAACTCGGAGGCGTCTCTAACAGAGCTCCAGGGCTCAGGAGGTTCCGGTTGGCAAATCTCAGTGACCCGACCGGAGGTTTTGCAAAGGGACTCCAAAAATGCATCAATAACTCTAGATGTTTCCTTTACTGGCACCACAACGCCCGTAGTTGTCCATATTTCGTGGTCACTAACGGCCTTTTATCATTTTGACCTAGAAACAAAAAAAAAAATTTGAGGTAATTGAAAATTATTAATGTTAATTGGTTTCATTTTCTCCTAGTTCATGTAATTTGTGTTAATGCATACAATTTATCAGCCATAACATTAATACTAAATACTAATAGCCAAATACTGTGCAGTAGCCCTGTGTGCCGTCATAAAAGCTCTGGTACATGGTATGGAATCTACAAGATCAATGAAGGTGTCGTGTATATATACTAATACTTACTGTAGAAGCACTAATTATCATTACTGACAATAACCACCTACCATGGATGAAACTAAAATTCCAGTACTGTCCCCTAAGTGCAAAAATATAACTAGTATAATAATGTTCATATAAAAACGTTCAATAAAGTTCAAAATATATCTTATATAATACTGCCTCCTATGTACAGAAAAATAACTGCTGTAATACTGCTCCTATATACAAGAATATAACTACTATAATACTGCTCCTGTGTACAAGAATATAACTACTATAATACTGCTTCCTATATACAAGAATATAACTACTATAATACTGCTCCTATGTACAAGAATATAACTACTGTAATACTGCCTCCTATGTACAAGAATATAACTACTATAATACTGCTCCTATGTACAAGAATATAACTACTATAATACTGCTCCTATGTACAAGAATATAACTACTATAATACTGCTCCTATGTACAGGAATATAACTACTATAATACTGCTCCTATGTACAAGAATATAACTACTATAATACTGCTCCTATGTACAAGAATATAACTACTATAATACTGCTCCTATGTACAAGAATATAACTACTGTAATACTGCCTCCTATGTACAAGAATATAACTACTATAATACTGCTCCTATGTACAAGAATATAACTACTATAATACTGCCTCCTATGTACAAGAATATAACTACTATAATACTGCTCCTATGTACAAGAATATAACTACTATAATACTGCCTCCTATGTACAAGAATATAACTACTATAATACTGCTCCTATGTACAAGAATATAACTACTATAATACTGCTCCTATGTACAAGAATATAACTACTATAATACTGCCTCCTATGTACAAGAATATAACTACTATAATACTGCTCCTATATACAAGAATATAACTGCTATAATTCTGCTCCTATGTACAAGAATATAACTACTATAATACTGCCTCCTATGTACAAGAATATAACTACTATAATACTGCTCCTATGTACAAGAATATAACTAATATAATACTTCTCCTATGTACAGGAATATAACTACTATAATACTGCTCCTATGTACAGAAATATAACTACTATAATACTGCTCCTATGTACAAGAATATAACTACTATAATACTGCTCCTATATACAAGAATATAACTACTATAATGCTGCTCCTATGTACAGGAATATAACTACTATAATACTGCTCCTATGTATAAGAATATAACTACTATAATACTGCCCCTATGTACAGGAATATAACTACTATAATACTGCTCCTATGTACAAGAATATAAGTACTTTCCCCTATCGTCCTACGGCAGCACAGAATGGGTTAAGATCCCGTCATCCTTGTTTCTTGGACCGCCCACCTAGTAAAAACAGACCAATAATGGTTAAACAACTAACTGATCCTCCCCTATAAAGGGTCCTTCCCCTAGGCATTCTGTGTTTTTTTATTGTCCTCCTTGAGGATGAAGCCCACCATTTGGATTGGCCCTATACCTTGGGAAAAGGTGATTGATGGCCTGGGGAGCGGGTATAGCCCTGGTGGTTCCTTGGCTCCGCTCCCGCCCCGCTCCGGCGCATATTCTGAAGTCGGCCCCATGTCTTCAGTATCGGGGCATGCTATACGAGCGGAATGCCGAAAGAGGAAGTCGGGTGCCGACACTTCCGGTGTCGGCCTGCAATGGAACGCAGCGTGACCCGCACGCTGCGGTGACGTCACTTCCGCACTTCCGGTCCCCCGGTTCGCGCCACTAGCGCGAAAAGGCGCTAAAGTTAAGTATTTAAGGAGGGGGCTATGTGGAGCTCGGTGCCCTTGCTACCAGGCAGCCGAGCTCCTGCATTTTCAAGGTACCGGTATCTATGTACTTGGGGCGCATGTGTTACATATATATTATCGTCACTCATGCAGATATATCTCCTTTACAGATGTCTACTTCATCTAGTAAAGGGGAAAAGCGGTCCAGAAAGTCCAGACACAGGCTGTGTCAGGGATGTGAGCAGCCGCTTCCAGATGATTTTGAAGCTGAGCTATGCATTAGATGTCACCGTGACGCACTGTCTCCTCCACCACAAAAGAAGCAGAAGTCTGCACTATGTGTATCCTGTTTGTCTCAACTGCCATCTGACTACCCCTCCACCATATGTGAGGACTGTACTCAGCCAGAAGAAGATTCAGATATGGAAACAAGGAAAATTATGTCCTTATTTAAAGCCTTTTGAGAAAATCCAAAAGAAGGCTCCTAAAAATCATACGTTTCTCCATCATCACCGGACGAATCTTCTAGATCTGAGGGCGAGGTTTCTTCAGACTCAGAAACTACGGTCATGGAAGACAACTTTCTGTTTAACAAAAAGGAAGCGAATCATTTAATAAAAGAGGTGAAGAGCGTCATGGAAGCCAGCAAAGATAAAACAAGCTCCCGCCAAGAAGAGGACCTGTTTTATTTTCCAAAAAGAAGGCATCGGTCTTCCCTAGTCATCCCGTGTTAGAGAGTATTATGCGGAAGGAATGGGAGCAACCAGTCTCCAGAATCAATTTGGGGACCAGGTTTAAAAATATTTATAAGACGGATCCGGCTGAATCATCATCATGGGAAGATCCGGCCAGAGTAGATGCAGCCGTTACTAGACTGGCTAAGAAATCTCTTTTTCCATCTGACGATTCGGCATTACTTAAAGATCCGATGGACAAGAAGGCGGATAGTCTCCTGAAGAGGCAGCATACTCACCTTGCCTCCCTGAATAAGGCTGCGTTATCCGCCGTTCCGGTAGCCAGAGCCCTCAGAGTGTGGCTTAGCCAGCTGGGCAGAGATATTGAAGATGGGGTGTCCAGAGAGGAATTGCTCCGACAGATCCCTACGCTTAAACTAGCGGCAGAATTCTTGTGCGATTTTCCGGTGGACACTGTAAGACTTACCGCCAGGAACATGGCTCTCTCTAATGCAGTAAGAAGAGCATTATGGCTCAAATTATGGTCAGGAGACCAGGCATCCAAGAATAATCTTTGTTCCCTCCCCTTTGAGCCGGGAAGATTATTCGGAGCTCACTTGGATAAATTGCTGGAAGCCAACATGGATGAGAAAGCCTTAAGTTTCCCTCAGCCAAAACGGAGAGAAAAAGTAAATTTTTTCGTCCATACAGGAACCAAGAATACAGAAGATCTTCCTTCAGGGGCGTTACAATAGAGGAAGAACAGACCGAAGAACATGGTCAGCTTCAGAGAAGCCAAAGAAAAGGGCGAGGACAACAGAACATCGAAAACCGAGTTCTGACGCCAAGAACCAGGTAGTGGGAGGACGTCTGCAGCACTTCCTCTCAGGCTGGCAGGTCATCACCACAGACGCCTGGGCCCTAAATTTAATTCAAAAGGGTATTCCTTGGAGTTCAAGCGCCTGCCAAGAAACCGGTTCCTACTCAACAAGGGAGAAGATCCGCTTGTCCTTCATTTACTTCAGGAGTTCCAAGAAAAAGAAGTCCTGGAGTCTGTTCCACCTGGCCAGGATTTCTTAGGAGTCTACTCCAGAGTATTTTGTGTCCCCAAGGCAAATGGAAAAAGCCGTTTAATAATAGATTTGAGATACGTGAATCACTTCATGAAGAAGATCAGCTTCAAGATGGAGACCATCAGATCCATTTCAGCGGTAATCAAAAAGGGCCAGTTCATGTCATCCCTGGATCTGAGGGATGCGTACCTGTACATTCCTATCCATCCGGAGTCCAGAAAATTTTTAAGAGTCGCTGTCAGAAGGAACGGAAAAATTCAACACTTCCAGTTCAAGGCTCTTCCATTTGGTCTTTGCTCCGCTCCAAGGGTCTTTACAAAGGTCGTCATCATAATTGTAGCCTACCTACGGTTACAGGGGATCCAGATCTTTCCTTATTTAGACGACTGGCTGATCGTGTCTCAATCAAAAGATCTACTTCTTCGTCATCTGGAAGAGACAATAAGAGTTCTCCAATCTGTGGGATTCCTCCTGAATCAGAAGAAATCGGATCTACTCCCATCAACATCAAAGATCTTTCTAGGCTTCCTGATAGATTCAATCTCCATGAAGCTATTCTTGCCCATTCCAAAGGTCGAAGCAATACAAAAGGAAGTGAAGAATCTAATATCTATACACGCCCCTTCAGTTCGCAGAGTAATGAGAACACTGGGTCATCTCACCGCTGTTTCAGATGCGGTTCCCTGGGCGAGCATCCATGCCAGGGATCTGCAGCAGAATTGTCTACAGACCTGGCGCCGCAGCGGCTATCACCTAGGTGCCAGACTGAAGTTGAAACCTATGACTATCCAGGGTCTCAGATGGTGGTGTCAGTCCAACAATCTCACCAAAGGAAAGAGTTTCCAGTTTGTGTCCCCGACAATTATTACCACGGACGCCTCGGGTCACGGATGGGGCGCACATCTTCAGGATCTCTGGACCCAGGGTCTCTGGTCCCCCAGGGACAAGATGCAGTCATCAAATTACAAAGAATTGAAGACGGTCTACCTCGCTCTACTCCACTTCAAATCCTACATAGCAGGGAGAGCGGTCTTGATCAGATCAGACAATCTGGTTACAGTATTTTACCTAAACAAGCAAGGAGGTACAAAGAACAGCCTCCTACTGAGTCTTTGCAAGAAGATCTTCGGATGGGCAGAGAGACACCTCCTAGAATTGAGAGCGATTCATATCAGAGGCTCCTCGAATACGAGAGCGGATCTTCTCAGTCGGAGGATTATCAATCAGGCGGAATGGGAGTTAAATGTCTCTATTTTTCAAGAGATCACAGCCAGATGGGGATGCCCGACATGGGATCTCATGGCGACAGCAGAAAACAAGAAACTGGACAAATTCTGCTCCCTCAGATCAGTGGACAGGCCCACTGTAGTGGATGCTTTCTCAATAACGTGGAAGAACCTCTCAGCCTATGTATTTCCTCCAGTCCCGTTAATACCGAGAATTCTACGGAAGGCTATGGAAGAGAAACCACGCCTATTGATTCTAATAGCCCCGTTCTGGCCTCGAAGGTTGTGGTTCTCCCTCCTTCTCCATCTGTCCAGGGGGGAATTCTGGAAGCTCCCTCTTCGTCCGGATCTCTTGTCACAGAACGGTCTCTACCACCAGAATGTGGAGCGTCTACATCTGACAGCCTGGAGGCTGAAAGATCTAAACTGAAAAGAGATGGTCTTTCAGAATCAGTCATTGAAACACTACTGGCTTCCCGTAAAGACACCACGAATAAAAAATATGCGAAGATTTGGAAGAAGTTTACGTCCTGGAGATCTGACTCCGGCCAGAAGGAACTCCGGATAGCATCAATTTTACAATTTTTGCAAGATGGTTTTCAAAAGGGCCTCAAGCCAAATACTTTGCGGGCCCACATGACAGCAATCAACTGTATGACGGGGAATGAGTTCCTTCACCATCCTCTGGTATCCCGGTTTGTTAAAGCCATTAGAAGACTGAAACCAACGCATAGAGAACCAATGCCAGTCTGGGATCTTTCTGTGGTACTAAATGGATTGACTGGGCCACCTTTTGAGCCTTTGCAAGATGCAGACATCAAATGGTTAACGCTTAAGGCGTTCTTTTTAACCGCTATAACATCCGTGAAAAGGTTGGGAGAGCTTCAAGCTCTGTCTTCTAAGCCTCCATATATCCGTTTCCTCCCTGATGGGGTACTGCTACGGACTGTACCATCCTTTATACCGAAAGTCCCATCTGCAGCTAATAAGAATAGAGAAGCTTTTCTACCCATATTTCACCCGGATTCATCTGATGAAAGCCAGTCTTCGTGGCATACTTTGGATGTAAAAGGACTTTGCTAATGTACCTTGAAAGAACAAGAGAATTCAGGAAGACGGATAACCTCTTTGTTTTATTCGCCGGCCCTAGGAAGGGTCATTCACCATCAAGAGATTCCCTAGCTAGATGGATAAAAACTGCCATTTTTAAAACCTACTCTCTTGAAGACTTACCTCCGCCTTTTCCGCTAAAGGCTCATTCTACAAGGGCGACAGCCACATCCTGGGCTGAAGTAGCTCAAGTACCCATCGAGGATATCTGCAACGCTGCCTCTTGGTCGTCATCTCTAACTTTTGCAAAACACTACCGCTTGGATGTCAGTGCCAGGAGCTCAGCCTTCGGTACCGGGGTTCTGTCTGCAGCCTTGGAAGAAAATCCCTCCCATTAGGATATATGAAAATCCCATTCTGTGCTGCCGTAGGACGATAGGGGAAAGGAAAAATACGTACCTGGGATTTTACTTTCCTTGAGTCCGAAGGCAGCACAACGATACCCTCCCTAATAAATTTTTTTTGATTGGCATTATATTGTTGTCAGAATCTATTTATTTTACACAGAATGCCTAGGGGAAGGACCCTTTTATAGGGGAGGATCAGTTAGTTGTTTAACCATTATTGGTTTGTTTTTACTAGGTGGGCGGTCCAAGAAACAAGGATGACGGGATCTTAACCCATTCTGTGCTGCCTTCGGACTCAAGGAAAGTAAAATCCCAGGTACGTATTTTTCCTATAATACTGCTCCTATGTACAGGAATATAACTACTATAATACTGCTCCTATGTACAGGAATATAACTACTATAATACTGCCTCCTATGTACAAGAATATAATTACTATAATACTGCTCCTATATACAAGAATATAACTACTATAATGCTGCTCCTATGTACAAGAATATACCTACTATAATACTGCTCCTATGTACAAGATTATATTTATCATACTGCCTCCTATGCACAAGAATATAACTACTATAATACTGCCTCCTATGTACAAGAAGATAACTACTATAATACTGCTCCTATGTACAAGAATATAACTACTATAATACTGCTCCTATGTACAAGATTATATTCATCATACTGCCTCCTATGCACAAGAATATAACTACTATAATACTGCTCCTATGTACAAGAATATAACTACTATAATACTGCTCCTATGTACAGGAATATAACTACTATAATACTGCTCCTATGTACAGGAATATAACTACTATAATACTGCTCCTATGTACAAGAATATAACTACTATAATTCTGCTCCTATATACAAGAATATAACTACTATAATGCTGCTCCTATGTACAAGAATATAACTACTATAATACTGCCTCCTATGTACAAGAATATAACTACTATAATACTGCTCTATGTACAAGAATATAACTACTATAATACTGCCTCCTATGTACAAGAATATAACTACTGTAATACTGCTCCTATGTACAGGAATATAACTACTATAATACTGCTCCTATGTACAAGAATATAACTACTATAATACTGCTCCTATGTACAAGAATATAACTACTATAATACTGCCTCCTATGTACAAGAATATAGCTACTATAATACTGCTCCTATGTACAAGAATATAACTACAATAATGCTGCTCCTATGTACAAGAATATAACTGCTATAATACTGCTCCTATGTACAAGAATATAACTACTATAATACTGCTCCCATGCACAAGAATATAACTACTATAATATTGCTCCTATGTACAAGAATATAACTACTATAATACTGCTCCTATGTACAAGAATATAACTACTATACTACTGCTCCTATGTACAAGAATATAACTACTATAATAATGCTCCTATATACAAGATTATATCTATCATACTGCCTCCTATGCACAAGAATATAACTACTATAATACTGCCTCCTATGTACAAGAATATAACTACTATAATACTGTTCCTATTTTCAGGAATATAACTACTATAATACTGCTCCTATGTACAGGAATATAACTACTATAATACTGCCTCCTATGTACAAGAATATAACTACTATAATACTGCCTCCTATGTACAAGAATATAACTACTATAATACTGCTCCTATGTACAAGAATATAACTACTATAATACTGCTCCTATGTACAAGAATATAACTACTATAATAATGCTCCTATATACAAGATTATATCTATCATACTGGCTCCTATGCACAAGAATATAACTACTATAATACTGCCTCCTATGTACAAGAATATAACTACTATAATACTGCTCCTATGTACAAGAAAATAACTACTATAATACTGCTCCTATGTACAGGAATATAACTACTATAATACTGCCTCCTATGTACAAGAATATAACTACTATAATACTGCCTCCTATGTACAAGAATATAACTACTATAATACTGCTCCTATGTACAGAAATATAACTGCTATAATACTGTTCCTATGTACAAGAATATAACTACTATAATACTGCCTCTTATGTACAAGAATATAACTACTATAATACTGCTCCTATGTACAGGAATATAACTACTATAATACTGCTCCTATGTACAGGTATATAACTACTATAATACTGCCTCCTATGTACAAGAATATAACTACTATAATACTGCTCCTATGTACAAGAATATAACTACTATAATACTGCTCCTATGTACAAGAATATAACTACTATAATACTGCTCCTATGTACAAGAATATAACTACTATGCGTTGGCCCTTGGTGCCATTGGGGAGTCTGTAGTACAGCTTCCTGAGATGATTAGCTTGACTTGGCGCAATAGATTTGTGAAATTTTCATATTGCCTGTTGATTTTCACATTATCGTTTATGTGTACTATGCCTGTACTTTACATGATGGCTTTTATGGTATGCCTATTTACCTTGTCTTGGTATAAAGTGCATTTATATCTTTCTTGTTACTCTTTCCAATAAAAAAAATTTGGTAAGAATATAACTACTATAATACTGCCTCCTATGTACAAGAATATAACTGCTATAATACTGCCTCCTATGTATAAGAATATAACTACTATAATACTGCCTCCTATGTACAAGAATATAACTACTATAATACTGCTCCTATGAACAAGAATATAACTACTATAATACTGCTCGTATGTACAAGAATATAACTACTATAATACTGCCTCCTATGTACAAGAATATAACTACTATAATACTGCCTCCTATGTTCAAGAATATAACTACTATAATACTGCCTCCTATGTTCAAGAATATAACTACTATACTTAATATCGCATGCACTCCAGACACGGTGCTTTCCTTGCAACGCTCTGCCCCTTTCACATGGGCCCCTCATCACATATTATATCTGGGTGTGAATATACCTGCGGACCCGGGTGATCTCTTTAAACTGAACTACCTCCCCCTTCTGAAGGAAACTAGAACCCTCCTACAGACCCTTAAATTGCCCTTTGTATCTTGGATGGGTAAGAAGAACTATCTGAAAACCTTCATAGTGCCCAAATTTATATATCTACTATAAACCTTGCCGATATGGATCCCTAACTCCTACTTTGTCGAGGTCAGACGATTGTTCTCCACCTTTATATGGGCGGGAAAACGGGCTAGAGTGTCGCATCAGACCCTAGTTAAGGAGAAACGCTTTGGAGGCTTTGGCCTCCCGGAAATAAAATTATACTACAGGGCTACTCAACTAAACAGGGGGTTAGAGGTCCTAGCTGGGGATCAATCGTCCCTTTGCTCGCAGCTGGAGGCGTATATTCTTACGTTCAGAGAACGACTAGCTTTGTGGGGTATTCGTCCATGCCTTTTCAACTCCTCCGATGTCGCCTTTATGTGGAGAGGCGCTCTTATGGAGTGGACCTCCCTTTACAGAAGTGGAGATATTCGGTTTCCCCACACTCGCCTCCCTCTGCCTTTACTTCAAGCCTGGGTACACAAAGACATATCAGGTCCATCTGGTATTTGGAAACTCCTTCAGAGCTACACACTACAGAACATTAGCCGCCCGATGGGGGTTTGAACTGGGCTTCTCTTACAGGGTCTCAATTAGTGAAAGACGCTCCCTTCTTACAGGTATTCAGTTTTCATGGTGATATCAAAAAACTACAAATTCCCTTGATCCAAACTACCTCCCTTACTTGGATAGAGAAAATGATTGGGGCTCCTTTTAAAGAGAAGAAAGCCCTCTCTCGCATGTACGGGCTCCTCCTTTCCTCCGCACCTCCAAGCGCCTCACACCTGACAGCCTGGGAATCTGAACTTGGTACTCAATTTTCGGATCCTGAACGAGCGACAATACTGCAAAATTCCCATGGGTTCTCCCGATGTATCTTGACACAGGAGAATTCCTTCAAACTCACCACCAGGTGGTACAAAACACCTGTCTTCTTGCACAAATTAAACCCCTCTGTCCCAGAGGTTTGTTGGAGGTGTGGAGGAGAGGTTGGATCGTTGTCTCACTTGTGGTGGCACTGTGGGCTTATCCGGCCATTTTGGAAACAGGTTGAGGGACTTGTTAATCAGATTTGTTCACTAAACCCCCCGATGGTACTGGACCCTAAATTAGTACTACTCTGGTGTCCCAACCAATCTTTCACTCCGTCGAAAGCATGCCTCGCCACCTTCTTACTGATGGCGGCCAGACTCCTTGTTCCTTTGAAGTGGAAGTCTACCAAACCGCCTGCAGTTACAGAATGGGTAGGCAAGGTTGACCAGCTGATGCGAATGGAGGAACTTATAGCGTGGGAATTAAATTCTAGGGAGAAATTTCTAGATATATGGAAGCCCTGGAAATTTCACAGAGATCTCAGTTGATCGCTTGGATTATATCCCCGCCTCCCTCTCTCCCCCATTACCAGCATCACCCCCCTCGTCCTTGTCTTGTCCTTGTCTTGTCTTGTCCATCTCTGTTCTCTCTTCTCTCTCTCCTTCACTGCATATCATCATGAGGATGGTCCCCTTGGGACTTTATATACTATTTTAGGCCTGTCTAGTTGGTGGGGTCTCATCACGCCGACCACATCAGTGGGACCGCGGATTGGCTTAGTACGAGAGAGGAATGTGTAGCTACAATAGATATGTGTTTTTCCATATTGTCCGTTAACTTTACTGTTATGATTCTCTACCAGTTATGCCTACACTTCTCTTTGATGTTTAATGAGAAATACATCATTACTTTGTCATCGTCGCAATTGCCTTGATACGTCTAAGTACTTGACGCTGTAAACTGTGCCTTTATATGTCTATGCACCTTGACATTGTAAATTGCACTTCTATCTCTGTTTCTTTTCTTTCTAATAAAAAGAATATTGGCAAAGAATATAACTACTATAATACTGCTCCTATATACAAGAATATAACTACTATAATACTGCCTCCTATGTACAAGAATATAACTACTATAATACTGCCTCCTATGTACAGGAATATAACTACTATAATACTGCTTCCTATATACAAGAATATAACTACTATAATACTGCCTCCTATGTACAAGAATATAACTACTATAATACTGCTCCTATGTACAAGAATATAACTACTATAATACTGCCTCCTATGTACAATAATATAACTACTATAATACTGCCTCCTATGTACAAGAATATAACTACTATAATACTGCCTCCTATGTACAATAATATAACTACTATAATACTGCTCATATGTACAAGAATATAACTACTATAATACTGCTCCTATGTACAAGAATATAACTACTATAATATTGCCTCTTATATACAAGAATATAACTACTATAATACTGCCTCCTATGTACAAGAATATAACTACTATAATACTGCCTCCTATGTACAATAATATAACTACTATAATACTGCTCATATGTACAAGAATATAACTACTATAATACTGCTCCTATGTACAAGAATATAACTACTATAATATTGCCTCTTATGTACAAGAATATAACTACTATAATATTGCCTCTTATGTTCAAGAATATAACTACTATAATACTGCTCCTATGTACAAGAATATAACTACTATAATACTGCTCCTATGTACAAGACTATAACTACTATAATACTGCTCCTATGTACAAGAATATAACTACTATAAGATCCCCTACAAGTGGCTGTTTCCTTTTGGCCTGACTTTCGCCGTGGGCAACAAGAGATGCATCATCCGCCTGCCAACTGACTTACCATCGGCGTGGGAGCTTCTGCACACTGACCCGCTGGACGTATCATCGTGGCTCCCATCTGCAGATGTGGAAATCCCGCTTCCAAGTCTTCCCACGGTTCAGGCCTGGTCGACACGCACCAAGAAAGGCAGAGGCCCAGCCAAGGAGAGTCTCCTCAATGGCTAATTCAGCTGACTAAGACGCTTCTGGACACGTTCGCAACTTCGTTCTCTAGCGGCGTTCCTCAGCTACTTTTTCTCACTTTTTCGGACGCTGCCGATTACGCAAGTATAATTATGCCATCTTTGTAGCTTGCCCCAAGCACTTTTTTCCGATTAGCCTCTGGGGTCCACTGCTCTAGCAGGCCCCAGGGTTATTTATTTATGATGCTGTTTACTAAATGTAGCTCATGTACTATGCTGCCAGGTATGCGGGGTTTACTGGTATCTTGAATGCCGTGTTTACACGTAGGCAGACCCCCTCCACCGCCAGGATCAACATGGCGCGAACCTGGCGCGAATGCCGTGTTAGTCGGCCGGTCGCGCCCGCTTCTCCACAGCTAAGTGACCTGCTGTGGAGCTGCTGGCGTGGAGGTCGTCTCTTCTGTTCTACCCCATTTATGTTTTCTGTTACTGTTGCTGGTTCTGTTACAGTTTTCTACCCTGTTTCCCCCTTTGGTCGTTGGTCACTCATGGGTCTACACTCCCATCACACATCACTGTACTGTTTTAAATGGCGCACATCAAGTGTACATCTTATAACGTGAGAGGCTTTAACACCCCCAAAGCGTTCTCAAGTCATACGCCTCCTGAAACAGGCGCGTACGGATATCTGTTTTCTCCAGGAGTTACATTTTAGAGCTGCCAATGTCCCCAAGTTGCAGACTCACTACTTTAAACACTGGTTTATTAGCTCTTTTGCCACTGCTAAACGTGGTGTGGGCATTGCCATCTCTAAAGCTGTCCCCTTCACCCTATTGGCTTCCCAAACTGACCCCGAAGGTCGCTCGTGTATGTGAAGGGATTAATAGGCACCGCAAAAGTGACGTTAGCCTGTTTGTATAGCCCTAACAGGGGCCAAAAGCCATGGATTAAGGCAGCCCTCCAGACCCTTCGGCTATTTGCAGAAGGAACCTGTATTCTAGGTGGAGATCTCAATGTGGCCCTGAACCCCCTGCTGGATACTTCTGACGGGGTGTCACAATTGACTCACGCTGTGCTGGGCTGCATTAATTCGTACTTTGCTGAGGCCAACCTGGTTGACACCTGGCGCTTGGTCCACCCAGAGGTGCGTGATTATACGTTTTTCTCCTCCCCCATAACACGTTTAAGAGACTAGACTACGTATTTATCTCAGATAATTCTATAGATATGATAGATGATGCTACTATAGACCAAATTACGGTCTCAGACCATGCCCCAACATCTGTGGTACTCTCCTTCTCTAGTTTGCCCATACTGACTAGACAATGGCGACTGAATGACACGCTTTTAGATAAGCCGGCAGATATAGCTGCGCTCAATCAAAAACTTCAGTGGTTTTTTACGGAAAATGCTACCCCCGGGATGTCCCAGACCACTTTGTGGGAAGCTCACAAGTCAGTAATACGGGGGGAGCTCATTGCATTGGGCAGTAAAATTAAGAAGGATAGACAACGAGTCCTGCACTCCCTTCTTAAACAAATTGCGGAAAAGGAATCTGTGCATAAAAGATCCAAAGCGGTCGCGCTCCAAACCGAGTTGAGCCAACTGAGATCTCAACTGAAAGACCATCTGAATGTATGCACCGCCAGGGCCTACCAATACTCCCAGTTTAGATTTTATTCCCATGGGGATAAAGGGTCTAAGCTTATGTCCTCCTTATCAAACAAAGGAAGGAATCCATGTACATCCCAAGGATAAGGTCACAGTCGGGTACAGTCTTCCACAAAACGGCTGATATTGCAGCTGAGTTTCAGTCATTTTATACAAAACTCTATGGCCTTGCAGACCATGAAGCCGACGCTGCTTCCTCTACTGAGGCGGATATGGACCTCTTTCTACGTAGCATTACCCTCCCTGAGATTTCTGCCGCTGAGGCGGAATCCTTAGTGACCCCGCTACAGATAAGGAAGTTAAAGCAATCCTTAGCTCCATGCCCCTAGGAAAAGCCCCGGCCCAGATGGCTTCCCGGTGAGCTACTACAAAAATTCGCTGATATCCTTGTTCCCCGTCTGACAGCTTGGTGCAATGCCCTTCTCACAGGCTCTAAGTTACACCCACAATCATTAGAAGCCATAGTTACGATTCTCCCCAAGCCTGGGAAGGACCCATTGCTCTGCGGCAGTTATAGGCCAATATCCTTATTGAATGTAGATATCAAGATTTGGGCCAAACTTTTGGCCACTCGCCTCAGTCTCCTGCTACCATCTATTATCCACCCGGATCAAGCCGGGTTTGTCCCTGGTAGGGAGGGCAACCATAACTCCTGTAAAATAATCACAGCCATGCAGTGGTCCATTGACCGTCATCTCCCGTTGGTCTTCTTGGGCGTGGATGCGGAGAAGGCCTTCGACCGGGTTAACTGGGACTTCATGAAGAAGGCACTACTCAGGTTCGGTATCCCGGAGCGGTTTCAGGGGCGGTCATGTCGTTATATAGCGAACCCAGCGCCAAGATACGTGTGAATGGCACCTTGTCTTCAGCGTTCCCTATTAAGAACGGCACACGACAGGGCTGCCCCTTGTCCCCGGCTCTGTACATAATGGTTATGGAGCCCCTGCTGCAAGCCATCAGGGAGGACCCAGCCATCAGAGGAGTCAGGGCTATGGGAGATGCTATAGAATTTACAAATGTCGCATACGCTGATGACCTTCTGATAATGTTGTCTGACCCGGTCGAGGCCTTCCCGCGTCTTCTCTCCATATTTGATCGATATAGCAAAGTCTCAAACTACAAAATGAATCTTTCTAAGTCTGAGGCGATGAACGTCACAGTCTCGGACGCAACCCTATCTGTTCTCAGATCCTCCACCCCTTTCCACTGGCAGACAGGGTCGCTTACTTATTTGGGGATCCAGATCCCCCTAATCCCAACCAATTGTTTAAGCTTAACTATGAACCGTTACTAGCTGACCTCCAAAAGACTTTACAGCCCCTCCGCATCCCGTACACCACATGGATGGGCAGGAAAAATCTTCTAAAAGCGTTCATTCTTCCCAAAATCCTATACGTACTACAGATGTTACCCATCTTCCTCCCTAATTCCTACCTCTCCAAAATCAGGAGATTGTTTACCGCGTACCTCTGGAGTGGGAAAGGCGCTAGGTTGGCACACAGTATGCTGGTATTGAGGAGAAACCAAGGTGGAATAGCCATGCCGGACGTTCACTTGTACTATTATGCTGTACACCTGAGAAGGTGGTTACAATTACACGCTCCTTGCTATCATACTGCTAGCACCCCCTGGAACTGCATCAGCTTTCCCCAAGTCAGAGGGCGTCACTGTGGGATATGTCCCCGATCTCTCTCCAATCTCACACGCTCTTGCGTGGTACCAGACTTGTGCTCCAACAGTTGAATAAGGTTCATGCACTTCTCCCTAACCCATCCGGTAAGGCCCCTGCTGACTTGGCGGTGTTCATGGCCAGGCCTAGAGATACCCTGGTACCCCCTATTTGGCGCAGATTTAAGGGCTTTGAGGTTAGGGATCTGATGGAACAATTTGAGGGAAATCTTTCAGCTCAGCATCCCCTTAAACTATTGTGGGACCGGACTAACTTCCTGGACCTCATCGAACTGCAATCTGTTTGTAAGAAGATTAAAGGCGCGTATAACCCTACCACATCTTTGACGTGGTTTGAGAGTATGCTGTCTCCGCCTAGGCCTCAACGTAAACTTATCTCTTTGCTTTACTTGGCACTGAACACCCCCAGGTCCAGGACGCCCCCTCCTATGTACACACATGGGCCACTGACTTGGGGAGGACGTTCACTGAAACCGATGTGATGCGTATGCACGCTCACTCCCATGGATTCTCCAGGTGCGTGAAAACACAGGAACATTCCTATAAGGTCCTCACTCATTGGTACCGTACTCGGTTCAACTACACCTAAGTGGCCTTAGTGATAGTGATGTGTGCTGGCGATGTAAGGCAGATAAGGGATCACTCTTACATATCTTTTGGTCCTGCCCAAAGATAGTTCCATATTGGGAGGCCGTTTCCAAAACTATTGACTCCATCTTGCACTCTTCAATTCCGCTCTCTCCTGAGTTGGTTCTACTGTGGCTACCCTCTCCAGCCTTGGCACCCTCCAAGGGAAACCTGGCAACACATCTCATACAGGCAGCCAGGCTACTCATCCCGCAACGTTGGCTCAATGTTGAACCCCATCACTCTCTCAATGGGTGGCAAAAGTGGATCACCTCTGCAGGCTCGAGGAACTAGCCAGTTGGGAAATTAGGAATCATGCGAAGTATACGAAGATGTGGTCCCCCTGGTTCCTGTTCAGACAGTCCCCTACCTATACTGCGATATATGGCTCTCGGTGACGCCATTCTAACCATTGGTATTGTCCCATATCTCCCCCATGCCTGACGCATTAGGCTTGGCCTCTCAGACCCGTGATGGCCCGTGATAACGGGCATACCCTCCGTTTGACACTAGATCTTGATTACAGATAACTTGAGCAACCAGACGACCATCCCCTCCCTCCCCTCTTCCCCTCCCACTATTCTCCACCACATTGCCCAGCTTTAAGGGCCAGCCCTCCCTCCCCCCTCACCTCCCTCTTCCCCTCCCCCACCTTTTTTTTCTGTTTAATAAACTGTGCCTTGATATGTCGATTTTCTTCCACTATCAAAATAAAAAATGTGATACATACTGTATTTCCAACCACAGTTGTGATTGCCCATATCCAGACTTCCTGGGTGTTCACTGCTTGTTGTTCTGATTTGTGTCTCCAGGAATGTATACATTGACACTATGTTCTGCTTTTTCTTATTTATTGCACCTTTGTAATGTCTTATGCTGTTATATTTTCAATAAACAGAAATTTGACAAAGAATATAACTACTATAATACTGCCTCCTATGTACAGGAATATAACTACTATAATACTGCCTCCTATGTACAAGAATATAACTACTATAATACTGCTCCTATGTACAGGAATATAACTACTATAATACTGCTCCTATGTACAAGAATATACCTACTATAATACTGCTCCTATATACAAGAATATAACTACTATAATACTGCCTCCTATGTACAAGAATATAACTACTATAATACTCCTCCTATGTACAAGAATATAACTACTATAATACTGCTCCTATGTACAGGAATATAACCACTATAATACTGCTCCTATATACAAGAATATACCTACTATAATACTGCTCCTATGTACAAGAAAATAACTACTATAATACTGCTCCTGGTTTTCACCTGTAGCTGTGCGGCACAATTATATGGGTAGTGTATTGCTCACTTGCACGCTGCCCTCTAGTATCTGGCACCCTGGTTCTCACCTGTTGCTGTGCGGCACTATTACTTGGTTGTGTATTGCTCCCTTGCACACTGCCCTCTAGTATCTTGCACGCTGGTTCTCAACTATTGCTGTGGGGCACTATTATATGGGTTGTGTATTGCTCCCTTGCACCTTCCCTTCTAGTATCCTGCACCCTGGTTCTCACCTGTTTCTGTGCGGCACTATTATATGGGTGGTGTATTGCTCCCTTGCACACTGCCCTCTAGTATTCTGCACCATTCCTTTCTTATTCTGCACCCTGGTTCTTACCTTTGCTGTGGGGCACTATTATATGGATAGTGTATTGCTCTCTTGCACACTCCAGTCTAGTATTTGGCACCTTGGTTCTTACCTGTTGCTGTGGGGCACTATTACTTGGGTTATGTATTGCTCCCTTGCACACTGCCCCCTAGTATCTTGCACCCTTATCCTTACCTTTGCTGTGGGGCACTATTACTTGGGTTCTGTATTGCTCCCTTGCACACTCCCCTCTAGTATCCTGCACCCTGGTTCTCACCTGTTGCTGTGCGGCACTATTATTCAGGTAGTGTATTGCTCCTTGCGCACTGCCCTCTAGTATGCTGCAACCTGGTTCTCACCTGTTGCTGTGCGGCACTATTATATGTGTAGTGTATTGCTCCCTTGCACACTCCCTTCTAGTATCTGGAACCCTGGTTCTCATCTGTAGCTGTGTGGCACTATTACCTGGGTTCTGTATTGCTCCCTTGCACACTGCCCTCTAGTATCCTGCACCCTGGTTCTCACCTGTTGCTGTGCGGCAGTGTTATTTGGGTTGTGTATTGCTCCCTTGTACGCTGCCCTCTAGTATCCTGCACCCTGGTTCTCACCTGTTGCTGTGCGGCACTATTACTTGGTTGTGTAGTGCTCCCTTGCACACTACCCTCTAGTATCCTTCACCCTAGTTCTCACCTGTTGCTGTGGGGCACTATTATATGGAAAGTGTATTGCTCCCTTGCACACTGCCCTCTAGTATCCTGCACCCTGGTTCTCACCTGATGCTGTGCGGCACTATTATATGGATAGTGTATTGCTCCCTTGCACGCTGCCCTCTAGTATCCTGCACCCTGGTTCTCACCTGTTTCTGTGCGGCACTATTACTTGAATGTGTATTGCTCCCTTGCACACTCCCCTCTAGTATCCTTCACCCTAGTTCTCACCTGTAGCTGTGCGGCACTATTATATGGGTAGTGTATTGCTCCCTTGCACACTGCCCTCTAGTATCTGGCACCCTGGTTCTCACCTGTTGCTGTGGGGCACTATTACTTGATTGTGTATTGCTCCCGTGCACACTCCCCTCTAGTATCCTTCACCCTAGTTCTCACCTGTAGCTGTGCGGCACTATTATATGGGTAGTGTATTGCTCCCTTGCACACTGCCCTCTAGTATTCTGCACCCTAGTTCTCACCTGTTGCTGTGCGGCACTATTATATGGGTAGTGTATTGCTCCCTTGCACACTGCCCTTTAGTATCCTTCACCCTGGTTCTCACCTGTTGCTGTGCGGCACTATTATATGGGTGGTGTATTGTTCCCTTGCACACTGCCCTCTAGTATCCTGCACCCTTGTTCTCACCTGTTCCTGTGCGGCACTATTATATGGGTGGTGTATTGCTCCCTTGCACACTGCCCTCTAGTATCCTGCACCCTGGTTCTCACCTGTTGCTGTGCGGCAGTGTTATTTGGGTTGTGTATTGCTCCCTTGCACACTGCGCTCTAGTATCCTGCACCCTGGGTCTCACCTGTTGCTGTGCGGCACTATTACTTGGTTGTGTATTGCTCCTTGCACACTCCCCTCTAGTATCCTGCACCCTGGTTCTCACCTGTTCCGATCACTGTTAGAATGAAGTGGCTGAGGAGCAGAATGTGCGGCAGAATCGCCATGTCCTGTGCGCTGCGTCGCCAGTGGACGCTCTTCTTCCAGGTCAGAGTCGTTAGTGGCAGGAGGAGATTGTAGCTTACTTATAATACATTTCTAGTTACTGTTTAACCAATCACAGATTAATTACTGATCTGTTTGTATTGGCATTATTAGCCGGGCAACATAGCTGCACCCGTTATATCTACGGTCCTCTCACTCTGGCACTTGCCCATGTGTACTGGAGTTTATAGTTTGCAGTCCAGTAAACACTGAGCAGATAAGAGTTCAGAGTAAAGGTAACTATGGAGAAAGTTCTGGAATTCTGCATTATGCTGCAGGTACTACTGACCCCATCATCACTGGTGCAGGAATCCATCCATCCAAGCCTCATGGCAGAAACAACCTGGTGCCTCCTGTCTTCTACTGGTGATGTTTCACCTCCTCCTCTTTATCTTTGACATGACAGGTTCTTTAAGTAAAAGGTGGCGCAATCACTTCCAGGCCCTGGACTTCTGAATACCCAAAAACAGTGTTATTCTCTGTAGTTGACCATGCAAATAATACAGCGTGGCCCATGGAAAAATAGCCCGTCTCCAGCGATGGTATGGCCAGATGAATGAGCATGTGGGTGGAAGCTGCATAGGGAGAAGCAGGGACACCTAGTCAGTTAGGAAGGGCTCAGTGGGGTCGCCCGTCCGAGGGTGAGCACATTGCTCCCTGGGCAGCGTTATTAGCGCAGGTCAAGTAGGGTCATCCAGGGTCCAGCACACGGATCCACGCGACCCTTGTTAGGAGCTACGCCAGGACCCTTTGGTCAGACCGCTCTTGTTATTTCTGCACTGTCAACCATTGCACAAGCGTGCGTCACCTTTATGTTTATTTGATTATGGGCTTTTATTTCTTTCTAAACTATATTAAAGTTAAGTATTGATAAGGTCGCCCTTGCATTTATCTGTTCATAGGGTTTTGATTGGGTTGCCCAAGAATTGATATCCGATTGGCCACGGATACTTCAGTTATGTGAATTTTATTAAGAACATTATTTGTTAAATTGCCTCCTTTATTATTTAAGTTCCAGTAGAGAAATAAAGGAATCGCCCAACCTCCTGTGAAGTCGGAGGAAGCCGGGCAGCTGAAGTGTTCTGTAGTAAGTTCTCTTGATACTTTCCAATTCGCAGACCACTGCCAGTCACTGAGGATGGAGGCAAAGACCACTGACCTCGGGGCCGTTCCCACCGGTCTGGGTGAACGAGTTTAAAAAATGTGTAATAAAGATTGTTGGGTATGCTACTCCAGGCGGAAATCTTATCATGTCATTGTATCTGGCAGTATAATCTGTCCACGCTGCTGTAAATGCTCCTTGTTAAATCCTGCGCACAGTTGAAGGTGAATGAATGGAGAAGGTGACTGCAGCGGCTTCAACCAGCTTTATATATTCAAGATTTTCTTAGCATTGTTCAAACTGCATCATACCTGAGACATACTGCTCCCTCCAGAGCAGGAATCCACTGGTGCGGCCACCTGTAGACATGGAGAAAGTCCTATACACAGTCCGAGCACAGCAAGGACTTCCAGGACCTCTTTAGCTGCTGTTGCCCAGATCTGCCAGCAGGAGGCAGCAGAGACCATGACATCACCGGCCGATTACCAAGGCCAAGCAGTGAGGATTGTTCTAATGGACGAAGCTACAGTTACCACCTATATAAGGCCTCCTGCACACAAACCTGTGCCCCCCGTGGCCGTGCTGCAGGCTGCAATGCACGAACATCGACCGTGGGGCAGCCGATCCGCTCGTTCCGCAAAAACATAGGACATGTTCTATCTTTTTGCGGAACGGAATTACGGAACGAAACCCCACGGAAGCACTCTGTAGAGTTCCGTTCTGCACCATTACGCATCTCCGGACTTCAGGACCCATTGAAGTGAATGGCTCCGCATCCGTGATGGGGAATGCCCACAGAGCGGAGCCAGTGCTTTGCGCCCCGCAGCATGACCACGGGGCGCACACGTTCGTGTGCAGGACGCCTAAAGGGAAAAGCTATTTTGGTTATTCTCTAATTATATTTAGAATTTCTTGAGCAATTTACTAATGAGTCCAACAGCAAATATGAGAATCATTACAGATAATATTTAGATTTCCCTATTACATAACTGGTTATCAGCAAGAGCAGCCACTAAATTACACTGCAATATTACTGTGAACAAAGTGCTATTCATAAATTACACCCGGTATACAGGAGAAGTGGTACTGTGCAGTGTGTATATATATACAGAATAAGAGCAGATACTGAGGATTACACCCAGTATACAGGAGAAGTGGTACTGTGCAGTGTATATATACAGAATAAGAGCAGATACTGAGGATTACACCCAGTATACAGGAGAAGTGGTACTGTGCAGTGTATATATATACAGAATAAGAGCAGATACTGAGGATTACACCCAGTATACAGGAGAAGTGGTACTGTGCAGTGTATATATACAGAATAAGAGCAGATACTGAGGATTACACCCAGTATACAGGACAGGAGAAGTGGTACTGTGCAGTGTATATATACAGAATAAGAGCAGATACTGAGGATTACACCAAGTATACAGGAGAAGTGGTACTGTGCAGTGTATATATATATACAGAATAAGAGCAGATACTGAGGATTACACCCGGTATACAGGACAGGAGAAGTGGTACTGTGCAGTGTATATATACACAGAATAAGAGCAGATACTGAGGATTACACCCGGTATACAGGACAGGAGAAGTGGTACTGTGCAGTGTATATATATATACAGAATAAGAGCAGATACTGAGGATTACACCCAGTATACAGGACAGGAGAAGTGGTACTGTGCAGTGTATATATATATACAGAATAAGAGCAGATACTGAGGATTACACCCAGTATACAGGACAGGAGAAGTGGTACTGTGCATTGTATATATACAGAATAAGAGCAGATACTGAGGATTACACCCGGTATACAGGAGAAGTGGTACTGTGCAGTGTGTATATATACAGAATAAGAGCAAATACTGAGGATTACATCAAGTATACAGGACAGGAGACGTGGTACTGTGCAGTGTATATATACAGAATAAGAGCAGATACTGAGGATTACACCCGGTATACAGGACAGGAGAAGTGGTACTTTGCAGTGTATATATACAGAATAAGAGCAGATACTGAGAATTACACCCAGTATACAGGACAGGAGAAGTGGTACTGTGCAGTGTATATATACAGAATAAGAGCAGATACTGAGAATTACACCCAGTATACAGGAGAAGTGGTACTGTGCAGTGTATATATACAGAATAAGAGCAGATACTGAGGATTACACCCAGTATACAGGACAGGAGAAGTGGTACTGTGCAATGTATATATATACAGAATAAGAGCAGATACTGAGGATTACACCCAGTATACAGGACAGGAGAAGTGGTACTGTGCATTGTATATATACAGAATAAGAGCAGATACTGAGGATTACACCCGGTATACAGGAGAAGTGGTACTGTGCAGTGTGTATATATACAGAATAAGAGCAAATACTGAGGATTACATCAAGTATACAGGACAGGAGACGTGGTACTGTGCAGTGTATATATACAGAATAAGAGCAGATACTGAGGATTACACCCGGTATACAGGACAGGAGAAGTGGTACTTTGCAGTGTATATATACAGAATAAGAGCAGATACTGAGAATTACACCCAGTATACAGGACAGGAGAAGTGGTACTGTGCAGTGTATATATACAGAATAAGAGCAGATACTGAGAATTACACCCAGTATACAGGAGAAGTGGTACTGTGCAGTGTATATATACAGAATAAGAGCAGATACTGAGGATTACACCCAGTATACAGGACAGGAGAAGTGGTACTGTGCAGTGTATATATATACAGAATAAGAGCAGATACTGAGGATTACACCCAGTATACAGGACAGGAGAAGTGGTACTGTGCAGTGTATATATATATATACAGAATAAAAGCAGATACTAAGGATTACACCCAGTATACAGGACAGGAGAAGTGGTACTGTGCAGTGTATATATATACAGAATAAGAGCAGATACTGAGGATTACACCCGGTATACAGGACAGGAGAAGTGGTACTGTGCAGTGTATATATATACAGAATAAGAGCAGATACTGAGGATTACACCCGGTATACAGGAGAAGTGGTACTGTGCAGTGTATATATATACAGAATAAGAGCAGATACTGAGGATTACACCCGGTATACAGGACAGGAGAAGTGGTACTGTGCAGTGTATATATACAGAATAAGAGCAGATACAGAGGATTACACCCAGTATACAGGAGAAGTGGTACTGTGCAGTGTATATATACAGAATAAGAGCAGATACTGAGGATTACACCCAGTATACAGGACAGGAGAAGTGGTACTGTGCAGTGTATATATATACAGAATAAGAGCAGATACTGAGGATTACACCCAGTATACAGGACAGGAGAAGTGGTACTGTGCAGTGTATATATACAGAATAAGAGCAGATACTGAGGATTACACCCGGTATACAGGAGAAGTGGTACTGTGCAGTGTGTATATATACAGAATAAGAGCAAATACTGAGGATTACATCAAGTATACAGGACAGGAGACGTGGTACTGTGCAGTGTATATATACAGAATAAGAGCAGATACTGAGGATTACACCCGGTATACAGGACAGGAGAAGTGGTACTTTGCAGTGTATATATACAGAATAAGAGCAGATACTGAGAATTACACCCAGTATACAGGACAGGAGAAGTGGTACTGTGCAGTGTATATATACAGAATAAGAGCAGATACTGAGAATTACACCCAGTATACAGGAGAAGTTGTAATGTACAGTGTATATATATACAGAATAAGAGCAGATACTGAGGATTACACCCGGTATACAGGAGAAGTGGTACTGTGCAGTGTATATATATACAGAATAAGAGCAGATACTGAGGATTACACCCAGTATACAGGACAGGAGAAGTGGTACTGTGCAGTGTATATATATACAGAATAAGAGCAGATACTGAGGATTACACCCAGTATACAGGACAGGAGAAGTGGTACTGTGCAGTGTATATATATATATACAGAATAAGAGCAGATACTAAGGATTACACCAAGTATACAGGACAGGAGAAGTGGTACTGTGCAGTGTATATATATACAGAATAAGAGCAGATACTGAGGATTACACCCGGTATACAGGACAGGAGAAGTGGTACTGTGCAGTGTATATATACAGAATAAGAGCAGATACTGAGGATTATACCCAGTATACAGGACAGGAGAAGTGGTACTGTGCAGTGTATATATATACAGAATAAGAGCAGATACTGAGGATTACACCCGGTATACAGGAGAAGTGGTACTGTGCAGTGTATATATATACAGAATAAGAGCAGATACTGAGGATTACACCCGGTATACAGGAGAAGTGGTACTGTGCAGTGTATATATACAGAATAAGAGCAGATACAGAGGATTACACCCAGTATACAGGAGAAGTGGTACTGTGCAGTGTATATATACAGAATAAGAGCAGATACTGAGGATTACACCCAGTATACAGGACAGGAGAAGTGGTACTGTGCAGTGTATATATATACAGAATAAGAGCAGATACTGAGGATTACACCCAGTATACAGGACAGGAGAAGTGGTACTGTGCAGTGTCCATATATACAGAATAAGAGCAGATACTGAGGATTACACCCAGTATACAGGACAGGAGAAGTGGTACTGTGCAGTGTATATATATACAGAATAAGAGCAGATACTGAGGATTACACCCGGTATACAGGACAGGAAAAGTGGTACTGTGCAGTGTATATATATACAGAATAAGAGCAGATACTGAGGATTACACCCAGTATACAGGACAGGAGAAGTGGTACTGTGCAGTGTATATATATACAGAATAAGAGCAGATACTGAGGATTACACCCAGTATACAGGACAGGAGAAGTGGTACTGTGCAGTGTATATATATACAGAATAAGAGCAGATACTGAGGATTACACCCAGTATACAGGAGAAGTGGTACTGTGCAGTGTATATACACAGAATAAGAGCAGGTACTGAGGATTACACCCAGTATACAGGAGAAGTGGTACTGTGCAGTGTATATATATACAGAATAAGAGCAGATACTGAGGATTACACCCGGTATACAGGACAGGAGAAGTGGTACTGTGCAGTGTATATATACAGAATAAGAGCAGATACTGAGGATTAGACCAAGTATACAGGACAGGAGAAGTGGTAATGTGCAGTGTATATATACAGAATAAGAGCAGATACTGAGGATTACACCCGGTATACAGGACAGGAGAAGTGGTACTGTGCAGTGTATATATATACAGAATAAGAGCAGATACTGAGGATTACACCCAGTATACAGGACAGGAGAAGTGGTACTGTGCAGTGTATATATACAGAATAAGAGCAGATACTGAGGATTACACCCAGTATACAGGACAGGAGAAGTGGTACTGTGCAGTGTATATATACAGAATAAGAGCAGATACTGAGGATTACACCCAGTATACAGGAGAAGTGGTACTGTGCAGTGTATATACAGAATAAGAGCAGATACTGAGGATTACACCCAGTATACAGGACAGGAGAAGTGGTACTGTGCAGTGTATATATATACAGAATAAGAGCAGATACTGAGGATTACACCCAGTATACAGGACAGGAGAAGTGGTACTGTGCAGTATATATATATACAGAATAAGAGCAGATACTGAGGATTACACCCAGTATACAGGACAGGAGAAGAGGTACTGTGCAGTGTGTATATATACAGAATAAGAGCAGATACTGAGGATTACACCCAGTATACAGGACAGGAGAAGTGGTACTGTGCAGTGTATATATATACAGAATAAGAGCAGATACTGAGGATTACACCCGGTATACAGGACAGGAGAAGTGGTACTGTGCAGTGTATATATATACAGAATAAGAGCAGATACTGAGGATCACACCCGGTATACAGGACAGGAGAAGTGGTACTGTGCAGTGTATATATATACAGAATAAGAGCAGATACTGAGGATTACACCCGGTATACAGGACAGGAGAAGTGGTACTGTGCAGTGTATATATACAGAATAAGAGCAGATACTGAGGATTACACCCGGTATACAGGACAGGAGAAGTGGTACTGTGCAGTGTATATATACAGAATAAGAGCAGATACTGAGGATTACACCCGGTATACAGGACAGGAGAAGTGGTACTGTGCAGTGTATATATACAGAATAAGAGCAGATACTGAGGATTATACCCGGTATACAGGACAGGAGAAGTGGTACTGTGCAGTGTATATATATATACAGAATAAGAGCAGATACTGAAGATTACACCCAGTATACAGGGCAGGAGAAGTGGTACTGTGCAGTGTGTATATATACAGAATAAGAGCAGATACTGAGGATTACACCCAGTATACAGAACAGGAGAAGTGGTACTGTGCAGTGTATATATATACAGAATAAGAGCAGATACTGAGGATTACACCCAGTATACAGGAGAAGTGGTACTGTGCAGTGTGTATATATACAGAATAAGAGCAGATACTGAGGATTACACCCAGTATACAGGACAGGAGAAGTGGTACTGTGCAGTGTATATATACAGAATAAGAGCAGATACTGAGGATTACACCCAGTATACAGGAGAAGTGGTACTGTGCAGTGTATATATACAGAATAAGAGCAGATACTGAGGATTACACCCAGTATACAGGACAGGAGAAGTGGTACTGTGCAGTGTGTATATATACAGAATAAGAGCAGATACTGAGGATTACACCCAGTATACAGGACAGGAGAAGTGGTACTGTGCAGTGTATATATACAGAATAAGAGCAGATACTGAGGATTACACCCAGTATACAGGACAGGAGAAGTGGTACTGTGCAGTGTGTATATATACAGAATAAGAGCAGATACTGAGGATTACACCCAGTATACAGGACAGGAGAAGTGGTACTGTGCAGTGTATATATATACAGAATAAGAGCAGACACTGAGGATTACACCCGGTATACAGGAGAAGTGGTACTGTGCAGTGTGTATATATACAGAATAAGAGCAGATACTGAGGATTACACCCAGTATACAGGACAGGAGAAGTGGTACTGTGCAGTGTATTTATATACAGAATAAGAGCAGACACTGAGGATTACACCCGGTATACAGGACAGGAGAAGTGGTACTGTGCAGTGTATATATACAGAATAAGAGCAGATACTGAGGATTACACCCGGTATACAGGACAGGAGAAGTGGTACTGTGAAGTGTATATATACAGAATAAGAGCAGATACTGAGGATTACACCCGGTATACAGGACAGGAGAAGTGGTACTGTGCAGTGTATATATATACAGAATAAGAGCAGATACTGAGGATTACACCCAGGTATACAGGACAGGAGAAGTGGTACTGTGCAGTGTATATATATACAGAATAAGAGCAGATACTGAGGATTACACCCAGTATACAGGACAGGAGAAGTGGTACTGTGCAGTGTATATATACAGAATAAGAGCAGATACTGAGGATTACACCCAGTATACAGGACAGGAGAAGTGGTACTGTGCAGTGTATATATATACAGAATAAGAGCAGATACTGAGGATTACACCCAGTATACAGGAGAAGTGGTACTGTGCAGTGTATATATATATACAGAATAAGAGCAGATACTGAGGATTACACCCGGTATACAGGTCAGGAGAAGTGGTACTGTGCAGTGTATATATACAGAATAAGAGCAGATACTGAGGATTACACCCAGTATAAAGGAAAGGAGAAGTGGTACTGTGCAGTGTATATATATACAGAATAAGAGCAGATACTGAGGATTACACCCGGTATACAGGACAGGAGAAGTGGTACTGTGCAGTGTATATATATACAGAATAAGAGCAGATACTGAGGATTACACCCAGTATACAGGACAGGAGAAGTGGTACTGTGCAGTGTATATATATACAGAATAAGAGCAGATACTGAGGATTACACCCAGTATACAGGACAGGAGAAGTGGTACTGTGCAGTGTATATATATATACAGAATAAGAGCAGATACTGAGGATTACACCCGGTATACAGGTCAGGAGAAGTGGTACTGTGCAGTGTATATATACAGAATAAGAGCAGATACTGAGGATTACACCCAGTATACAGGACAGGAGAAGTGGTACTGTGCAGTGTATATATATACAGAATAAGAGCAGATACTGAGGATTACACCCGGTATACAGGACAGGAGAAGTGGTACTGTGCAGTGTGATATATATACAGAATAAGAGCAGATACTGAGGATTACACCCAGTATACAGGACAGGAGAAGTGGTACTGTGCAGTGTATATATATACAGAATAAGAGCAGATACTGAGGATTACACCCAGTATACAGGAGAAGTGGTACTGTGCAGTGTATATATACAGAATAAGAGCAGATACTGAGGATTACACCCAGTATACAGGACAGGAGAAGTGGTACTGTGCAGTGTATATATATACAGAATAAGAGCAGATACTGAGGATTACACCCAGTATACAGGACAGGAGAAGTGGTACTGTGCAGTGTATATATATATACAGAATAAGAGCAGATACTGAGGATTACACCCGGTATACAGGACAGGAGAAGTGGTACTGTGCAGTGTATATATACAGAATAAGAGCAGATACTGAGGATTACACCCAGTATACAGGACAGGAGAAGTGGTACTGTGCAGTGTATATATATACAGAATAAGAGCAGATACTGAGGATTACACCCGGTATACAGGAGAAGTGGTACTGTGCAGTGTACATATACACAGAATAAGAGCAGATACTGAGGATTACACCCGGTATACAGGACAGGAGAAGTGGTACTGTGCAGTGTACATATACACAGAATAAGAGCAGATACTGAGGATTACACCCAGTATACAGGACAGGAGAAGTGGTACTGTGCAGTGTATATATATACAGAATAAGATCAGATACTGAGGATTACACCCTGTATACAGGACAGGAGAAGTGGTACTGTGCAGTGTATATATATACAGAATAAGAGCAGATACTGAGGATTACACCAGGTATACAGGACAGGAGAAGTGGTACTGTGCAGTGTATATATATACAGAATAAGAGCAGATACTGAGGATTACACCCAGTATACAGGACAGGAGAAGTGGTACTGTGCAGTGTTATATATACAGAATAAGAGCAGATACTGAGGATTACACCCAGTATACAGGACAGGAGAAGTGGTACTGTGCAGTGTATATATATACAGAATAAGAGAAGATACTGAGGATTACACCCAGTATACAGGAGAAGTGGTACTGTGCAGTGTATATATATATACAGAATAAGAGCAGATACTGAGGATTACACCCGGTATACAGGTCAGGAGAAGTGGTACTGTGCAGTGTATATATACAGAATAAGAGCAGATACTGAGGATTACACCCAGTATAAAGGAAAGGAGAAGTGGTACTGTGCAGTGTATATATATACAGAATAAGAGCAGATACTGAGGATTACACCCGGTATACAGGACAGGAGAAGTGGTACTGTGCAGTGTATATATATACAGAATAAGAGCAGATACTGAGGATTACACCCAGTATACAGGACAGGAGAAGTGGTACTGTGCAGTGTATATATATACAGAATAAGAGCAGATACTGAGGATTACACCCAGTATACAGGACAGGAGAAGTGGTACTGTGCAGTGTATATATATATACAGAATAAGAGCAGATACTGAGGATTACACCCGGTATACAGGTCAGGAGAAGTGGTACTGTGCAGTGTATATATA